>JAAIXI010000229.1:7793728-8393728 GCA_013403645.1 Heliconius nattereri | reverse complement strand
GGGGTTCCTATATGCAACGTGTGGCACAGTGGATATGACTAATGTGCGGGGGTCGCTCGGGGGTGGTCACCGGTTGGGATGGAAGGTGCATTGTACGGTGGGTCGTGTGTTTGCAAGCCACGTCTTGGCCTGCTTCATACATTCGTAATGGAATCGTCGCCGCACTCGGCTTCCTAATTAGATGTCCAGGTTGGATTGCGCTAATGTTCCTTTACGCTTTGAGTGGCCGGAGACTTCGTGAAATGCATTTAAGTATATAAATATTTGCTAGATACTAAACAGTTTGCATTATTAACGCTTTATTGTTCCTCTGCCTTTCTCATTCAATTCTACAAAATAATAAATTTTATCTTAACAAGCGTTATGTTAGTATTTAGAATTTCAACGGGATTTTTTTAAATTGTAAAGTACACAAGTGTGCGACTGTAAACGCGACAGGTTGTGAGTTCGATTCCCACTCATCACGTCATGCCTTCAGAGTGTACCCCTCTAATCTCCACTTTCTGCCGAATTCTGTGCAGTGAAAGTGCTGCATGCGGGATACGGTTAGAAGCTGAAAAAAATAGATAAAAAAAGAAAAATAAATCTACTTAACGACATACATTATATTTTCATTAGACACAACCGCAGCACAGCGTGTGCCTATTTTTATTTACTTCACAATCACTTTACGAGACTCTTAAGATGTGTGAGATAACTCATAGTCTGCAAGTCCAAGTATTGACTGGAACCCTGTAGTGACTGACTAATTTACCATTGAAATTGACTATGTTATATTTATTTCTATTAATATAAAGTAAAGAACAAAAATAAAGCAATTTTCTTTTATAAGTCACTATATAAGAAAGTAGATAGGTGTACTGGTACATACTTTTTAATTTTCTTTCAATTGTTTTTTGCTAATATATTTTTCATTATTTTTTTGAAGCCGTTGTGCCAACAAGGGTGTGACTGTAATCGTGATAGTTACGGGTTCCACTCAATACACAATGCCTTGAAATTTTGACGAAAAGTAGGTAAAATCTGAGTGTTTTAAAACAACATTCTAGTTAGGGACGAGAACTAATTCTTTATTCTGAAATCATTTACAAAATTATGACTGAGTATCAATTTCAATGTTTAACTTTGGCGCTTATAAAACCATTGATTTTTTGCCAACCCTAAAGATATGTGACGATAAAAGATCTTAATATAGAGCTAAATAATGTAAGTTTTTATTAAGGCATTTTCTTGTAATTGATTGAGTAGTTTTAATTTCGATTTTTTTTATATGCACAAACCTTCAGCTTGCGGCGTAGCTTAGTGGAAAATTGTAAAATTTTAATATCTTCAGAATGCTTTCTGTTCCAGTTTGTATATACTTTGCAGTTTAAATATAAAAACTTAATACTACAGAGGATCTAATTCGAACTGGAAAATACTTAGACACAAGAATTTCATCAAATGGAACTTGAACCCACCACCATCGCATATAAGCAGCAAACCAGATAAATTTTAAAGATACCGTAAAAGCATTTTCCATTTTAAATAAATATATTATTATATTAATATAAAATAAAATAGTAAAACTTAAAATGTTTTAGTATTTTCTTCGCATGTAGGTCATATCCACACCAGGCTAATGAATAAACGCTGGCAAAACAATCAGGACTCGAAACGAAGGTTGAATGCTGTTTGCTGCATACTGAATGGTGATTATATTATACTGTGAAGAGTGAGATTTGTTTGTGACATTGTTAATTAGAACTCATTAACAGGATATGTACATGAGTTAAATTAATATTACATTTGTTGTAATACTATGTAAACTTTTACATAATAGCAAAACAGCTCGTAAACTCGTGGTGTGACTGTATATGTAACGCGACGGTTGTGGGTTCCATCCCCACTCGAGGAAGTGAAATATTTATTTACCATTTCTTCGCTCTGGCTCGAGGCTCGAGGCAAAGCGCGGCGTTGAGTTCCGCAATGCCTCCAGAATTCGGCAGAAAGTGGAGAACTAAGTGTCTTAACACTAGGTTCCCTCTGCCTGCCCTGCTACGTGCGGAATACAGCGTGAAGCTGATTTATTTTTTATTTTGAAAAATATAAAATATTGGAGACCAGTCGTAGTGCAGGGAAACTAGCGTGCAACTGCAAGGGCGAGGTGAGCTCGATTCCCACTCGAGGCAATGAAATATTTTACTTTCGTTGCATTTTTGTATCAATGCCTAAAATTACTATTAATACATACTTATATAAAATACCATATTATTTTCCTAAACATATGTAGATAAGTACATAAGATATATGTATATGAATTATGATATATTTATGAAATAAATTTTCTTTTATAAATTATTCTTTGATTTATACTAATATAAACAGTTACTAAACTAACTAACTACTTAAAAAATTTGCCTTTTCTGATAACAATGTTCATCTCTGCATCGTTTTCCCTGTATAGACTGAGTTACAATACAATTTAATTAATATTCAATTAACAATACACGGAAACGCTGCAAAGGGTTATTATATTGGAAATTATTGAATACTGAATTATCTATAGCGATTTTCAATATTAAGCTTTACCTTTGCTTTTGATTCCCCAGTGTTCTATGGTTGACTACCTATTCAAAATAAGCATAGGTATTATAATTGAGTTTGAAATACTATTTGTGGATTAATATAATGCTTGCAATGATAATTATTTACTCTTGTGCATTTGTTTAACTATGTAGCTAATATAGGTTCAAGGGTGTGACTGTAACGCGACGGTTGTGGGAACCCATCGATCGATCGATCGATGGAACGCCACGAATAATTCGACGGAAAGTGGCAAACAGAGTGTCTTAACACTAGGTTCCCTCTGCCTGCCCTGCTACATGCGGAATACAGCGTGAAGGTACTTAATTCATATTTTTTATTTATGTATAATGACTCTTTAGTGCGAGTTAGTTCTGGAGTATTATAAAATAAAGTGAGGAAATTTCATTCAACATACGATATCTTTAAAATAAGCAACACAAATAACCACAAACATATATTTTTTAATTATATACAGGTTATTTTACAACAATATAACAAACAACAAATTATTTACCAAATCGAGTAACACTAAAAAAAATAGCAAATCTGTCCTATTGAAAATTTTCTCCATTCAAAACAGCCGTACATAATATATCTTTATATGTTTAAATTTCTAACTGTACCTTTCTTTGTCCTCTGGCGCATGTACAATATTATTCGATCGAATGCTTCCAATGCACTTGCTCTGAGAAATGATGCTTTCGCTTAGTATTAACTATAATATTATGTATTGGAATACATCTGTTCAATTTGCAATATTGCTATGTAAAAAAAATAAGGCGCCATTATAAAATATTATGTAATTTTTTCATGTTCAAATTGTTCTTTTTTGTGTTAGAAGATAAATAGTAACTAATTTTTCAACTTACGTGATAATTTTCTTGTAATTTTCTTTACTCATGATAATTTTTTAATTTCCCAACAACCCTGTTAGATTTTAGTATGGTAAACAGTCTTACTCTACCCATATTACATCTGTTTAAATTTTTATTATAATGGGGTAAATTCGTTGGATGCTTATTGAAGCGCGGGTTCCAATCCCGCTACATGAAAAGTTTTATAACTTTTATATCTCAACTTTACTTTCCTTATTGTGTAAATAATACTTCTTGTACTTTAAAGTAGATTTTCGCAACTGCTTAAGCAGCTTATATCAAAAACAATGTTTTACTATAAGTGTATATTCATAAGTGACTAGAATGAGAAATATTAATACAAATCAAATATGTTGCTGATAAAGCATCCAGTAGCATTGAAGAGTATCCAGGTGTGAGCTGTTGACAAGAAACATGCATTTGTAATCAAAATGTAAATAATGCTTTGCCTTTATAAATTGAAACATTCATACAATTAATGTCTTCAAATGTAAAATATGTATATTTTTTTATTTATGTATTATGTTTAAACTTTTTAGTGACGATGCTAAAAAAACCAAATGTGAAAAAACATAATTTTAGTCAAATAATTAAAAGAGAAACTCATAATTTAATTATATATTTCATCTTCTCGTCTGGGGATCGAACCCACACTGGCCTCTATAAATTCAATATTAAATTAAATAAAAAAAAATGTCAATGCAAATATTGCTACAACCTAAATACTTATAATATGTCGCCTATACTATATAATTAAATATATAAAAGTAATAGCTAAATAAGCATTAAAAATTCTAATTCAGCATTATCATAAAACAAAACGCATTCTATAACAACACCGAGTCACATTAGGTCCGAGTCCGACGCAACTCGATCCATTATTTCCTTCCCGTCGCGTCGCCCGTACTCCGTACTCCGTACCCGTAGTCCCTCGATAACTATGTTTACTCATCAATACAAATTACAAATTATATAAAACCCCATTGAAAACTGCTCAGCTAATGATAAAAAGCGATAGTGTTGTTTACTTTGACCCTCCAACGACCCTCGATATTGGATGAGATTTTCGTCATTTGTAGTGCGACGTGCGAATCGCGTACAATGACGGTTGATTTGTTACCGACAAAATGAATTGGTGTGTGATATTTGTGTGTCTGTTCGTCGCAAGTGCTCGTGCCTCGGGGAGTATGTGTCCTTTTTTATTTTACTTTTATATATATACATACATATATATCTTTTAATTTGTTTTTGATATCAGATATTCATTTTGATGGTGTATGCTTGTGGGATAACACGTGTGTAAACGCGGTCTTGCCTTGTATTCTTCATTAGATTACATTCTGTATATGTAGTGACTTTTTTCTCTTTTAAAAGTTCAAATTAATTTCTGCATATTTAAAATGAATAGTTTAACACAAATTGGTAATATGAATAATAATTCAAGAAAAATATCATTAGTTCTGCAGTCCGTTTATTTACTCAATGATTAGTTATTTTGTGTTCTATCCTTTTGACTCATTATAATTAAGTTCTTTGGTTAACTTACTAAATAATAACACTATTTGTTTTCTAAATTATACTTAAATTCTATCTTAAGTAGTTATGATAATAAACCATTTACTTAGTGTTATGAAATAATTGTATCTTTATAATAATTGATTAACCTTTAATGTAAATATGGCTGAATGGATATCAATATATTTTCTGTGTGTCATAAATAACGAATTTTCAGTTAAAGTTTTATCCGTACAGTGCACTGCGATTGTAATGCGTGTTTGTTTAATACATGGTGAAAAGTTTGCTTATTCTTATACTAGTACACTAGTACGAAACGTGATAAAGAAAAGATGGTTAAGATAATAATATAAAATAAAACAACAATATAGGTAAAACGAAATTTTTTTTCACACAAAAGTTTGATGAAGATTATTTGACCTTTGAATTTTTTATTTATTTCATCTTCATTCTTTCATTTACTTCATACATAGTACTTCGATGTATCGCTGACTAAATTTCAAATCATAAACTTTAAACTCTATGCCAAATGCTAAGAATTTTACTTCTATCTTAAAAACTATTCAATTGTAAATTAATTGTTCTACTTTATTTCTAACCAAGTACACTTTCAAAGAAGATTAAACAAGTACGTAACAGATATTGTTATCTTACGAATAGTTAGAAGTAGGGGTCAACTTGCTAAGGTCAAAACAAAAAGTTTACGTTCATAATTCGTTGATTCATAAAGCTATAAGATAACGCATTTACTATATTTCTTTATTTTAAAGAATTTATTTTATGGCATTCTAAAAATACTAGCATTGTATATCCTCAAATATATCCTAAAGCAACAAAGTAAAATATATTAAATAAATACATCAACTAGATTTTTTCCAAGATCTGTTCATTTCAGTTTATGGACATACATACATCCATATTCAATTTTATTGTATAGACTTTGTTGCAAAAAATGCATTTTTTGCCATAATTTATATACTTTTGCTGGACAAGATAGTAAAACTGCAAAATTTATACTGCAGCTCTTGTCAAGTTTTTTTTAAATGTCTTACTTTATTGTAAATTTAATACTATTTTAAAAGCTTTTATAATTTTCCGTCATATTAACAAATACGCCAAAAAATTGTGTCTCGTATATGGAAATATGTATTCATTTTACAGCGTTACAGAGTCATAGTCAGCAGTGTGGGTTCGATTCCCACTCGTGGAATGAAATTTTATTTTTTTCGCTCTAGCAAGAATTCAAAGCACAAGCAGCAAGTCTGGCCAGTTTTTATAGCCAAGTAAAAACAAATGTTTTGTAAGAACTGTGTATTTCTTAAACACTTGGATTTTTTATTTGTTAAGAGATATGCAGTTAGTTTTGTTAGACAACCAATTGGCATTTATTTATATCTGTGTTATCCAGTACTATATTACTCTCATTCCATCTAAGAACACAATAAACGAACCAGGCACAAAATTGTGAAAACATATGAAAAATAGAAATAGAAAAGACATGGAAAATAAAAATAGAAAAAATATGGAAAATAAAGTAGGCATATAAAATGGTTCCATAATGTCAGTATGTCATAGTTCAACTAATATCCGGTGCAAATATTACGAGATACAGATAACTGATATTAATTAGGTTAAACAGACATCGACTATGCACATGAAGCATGCAATTAATTTGTTTATTTAGATTTATATTCGGTACTACAATTACATCTATTATTTAGTGCAAAATAGCCGATGCAAGTAGTTAATTTCATTTATTATGCATAAACTAATTTTCAATAATGGTATATAGGTACTTATGTTATTTATATTAAGGTTAGTTGCACGCTGTATCCCGCATGAGGCAGGGTAGGCAGCGGGAGTCTAGTTAACACTAGACACTCCGCTCCCCACTTTCCGTCGAATTCTGGACATGTTGTGTGTTGAGTGTCGGAACTCAACGCCGCGTTCTGCATCGACACCAAAGCGAAGAAATGAAAATATTTCATTTCTTCGAGTGGGATTTAAACCCCAGCCAGTCGCGATTCTTGTCAATTAATGTTTTACTTTTAAATATCAATTTCTTCGTAATTTACTTAACATATGCCGTATTCATGGCAAAAAAATTACCTATAACAATTACACAAATTCCTTAAAATATGCAGTAAAGTTAAAACGATAAATAACCATTACATATACCTACATAACAAAAAACATTAATCATTTCACAGAATCACTGCGGAAGTGAAATATTGATAACAAATTAACAACATGAGTCGATACGTTCTAAGCATTGCTTACAACTAACAAATGAACAAAACAAATAATTTTAAAGGGGTAATTTAAAATAATTCAATTTTTTAAGCTTCACACCGTATCCTGCACATAGCAGAGTAGGCAAAGGGAACCTAGTATTAAGGCACTCCGTTCTCATTAACACACTTCCCCACTTCCGGCCGAATTGTAAAGAGGAAATGTATATATTAAATGATCTAATTTCATTTCTTCGAATGCGAATCGAACCCGCAACCTTGTTGACTGACTGGGCGAACCTAAAAGGGGCAATGTCACAAAGAGATGATAGGGTGATTGTGAAGGCGAAGGTGTTCTTTACATGTATAAAGTAATTACATAAAATAAGTTGTATAATAATAATAATAAAAAAAAAAAAATTAAAAAAAAAAGGTTATAAATTATCATCAAGTCCAATAATTCACGACGATCACTTAGCGAAGTAATATGAAAGTGTTTACAGTTTTCCTCATAGGTCCCAAAATTCCTATATATTTTAAAGTTCAGGTGTTTAATAAACTTTACTTGTNAGAAAAAAAAAAAAAAAAAAAAAAAAAAAAAATAAAAAAAAACAAAAAAAAAACCTTGTTGACTGGTTTCTTTGTTTGCTAAACTGCTAATATACAGTATGTAGTCATGTATCCAGAGTAGGGTACGGGTGTTTTATTTACTTTTCCTCTGTTACGTGATGTTTAATAATATAATATTATTATTATTATTTCTACACCCTTCTATTTTAAATATTTCCTTATATTAAAAACGCATACAGGACTCGGACGTAGGTACGTAGACTGAATAGGATTTTATTGTTACTTCTTGCGCCAGGGTGATTATTCCGTGTCGTCGGCTCCCAATACTCAATCATTCCGCATTCAACATGGATTTCCGTTGGATATGGAAGATATTCATATTTGTGCAATACATGTTTGTTAAATTATATTCGACGAATTTTTATATATATTCTTTTCGGATTCAAAGCGAAATTTTACAGGTGTATTTTTTTTTTCAAGTTACTTTTCAAGTATGGAATATATTCAGTTAGATTAATGTTAAGACACTCCGTTCCTCAATTTACGAATTGTGGACGTGTGTGGACTGAAATTAATACTGCGCTTTGCCTCGGTACCAATTTTATTCAATTCCATTCAAAATATTCTTTATTCAAATAGACTATTACAAGCACTTTTGAATCGTCGAATGTACATATAAACAAAATAGCTACCACCGGTTCGGAAAGTAGTTCTGCTGACAGACTGAGGAAAAAAATAGTTTTTAAATATTCAATTTCATCGAGTGGGCACAACCAGTCGATTTTAACCGCGCCTGGCCTCTAAAAGAAAAATAAAATAACTAAATGTTTATTTTCATAATAAGTAATACTGAGCAAAACATATTTCAGTGTTTTATAATATTAGTAAATACACGCGAGGGTGATATCAACTTAAATTATTGTGAGCTATTAAATAAAATATTCAATTTTTATTGCAGAGGTATGTATTTATTGACTACGTGATAATTTCAATGAGTTTATGGTGCTTTAATTACAAGTTTTGGATTATATTAACTTCACGCAGTCACGCTGTCCCGCACACATCAAGGTAGGCAGAGAGAACCTAGTGTCGAGACTCTTTTTCGCACTGCGCGGCGTTGAGTTCTGCCACTGCCACTCAACGCCTTCAGAATGCGGAGGAATGTAGGTAACGGAAGTGTCTTAACGAAAATGAAGAGTCGTAACTCTACGGTCCCAGGTTCCTTCTACCTACCTTATCTGTGAGATACAGTGTAAGGCTAAATTTTATAATTCAAGCAGGCGAAGCCGCCAACTGGGCGCTACTATAATATACATAATATATTACACGAGATACGTGACACAGAAGCAAACTAGTGATGAATTCTTTATATCTTTGTGGAACTCTAACTAGTGTTGAATACATTTTTACCATTAATCTTTACCGTTGTCTACTCTGAGATTACCAGGGAATTGAGATGTGAATAATGTAATAGTGACGCACCTACCATACCTACCTTATTCAGTATTTCATTCTAGTACAATTTAATACCATACCTATTACAATTAGGTACTTGTATAGTTATCATTGTCGAATTGTTTTAAATTAAATCAATGAGGAATATCAGACATTGCGTGTGGATTGAAGGAACTCAATGCCGTGAAATTTAAAAAAATTATACCTCCCGAGGATAAATCCAACACACAACTGTCCGGCACAAACAACACACACAAACGATGGCGACTCCGCCACTAAGACCTCAGCAATGTTATTATTTATAACAATTTAACCATTTATATTTGCATATATTTGTAGATAATTTTGAATGTTACGTTTAGCTCAAATGTAAAAACAAGACCTAGTTCACGTGATTGTCATACAAGCGATCCCGTTTCCAGGCGTAATCCCGTACTAAACGCCCGTTTTCTCTGTTTCGGGTTAGCCTTGCGTAACTGTTATCCTTTCACTCGAGTAACTAACACCGAACTGATCCTCTGTGACAAGGGTGAGATAAACATCTCCAGAATTTTCGGATAGAAAACGACCATTCCGTTTTTCTATACATAAAGTTGGAAGGTTAATTTTCTGCAAGTCTGCTTTGACCAATAAATATTTACTTTTCTTTGTTTTTCGTTTCTTTATTATCATTGGCTAATGTATGTTGCCTTCCATTTTGTATGTAATCGATAGCAAAAAAAGGAAGTCACTTCAAATATAAGTTACATTTTTAACTAAACTAGAATAAGCGATAATAAAGAGTTATTTATAATACTGAATAAAATACAACACGTCCACTATTGTGTAAATTACTGCTAAATCAATTTATCCTTTATTTATAGATGATGCGGGTCTGAATGAAGCTAATGATCACCTTGCATATGAAATTTAAGACCTTTTCTTTAACAACGTTAAGGAAAATATTTTTTAAGAAGTTTATCAATATTTTTAAAAAAAATTAGCTTCACACCGTATCCCACACACCGCCTCAAGGGTAGGCAGCCCTCTGCCTAATGTTAAGACACTCCGTTCTTTCTGCCGTATTCTGGAGTTGTATGTTGTTATATAAATTTATCGAATTTATCGAACCCAAAACCAGTCGGTTTTACAGTCACACTTTGTGCCCCTGCGCCACGACTGGCCTTCCAGTACTTTTAAATTATGAAAATTCATTCGAAAATTATCAGTTAGTGTATTTTTATAGATCTACAACAATCAAAATTTAGCGCCTAATAAACATATTCCAAATAAATTAATTGTTTTCGCTTAAAATTGCAGATTCGTTGAAAGATCCATATATTTGTGGACCACCAACATGTGCCGGTAAGTTTTATTTAATTTCAATTCTTTTATTTTTATTATTACTTTTCGGAGTAGTTTTACGTTATTTCATATTTAACATATAGATCTACGCACACCAGAGGAAAGTAGTTATGTAGCGACATTCGCAATATGTATAAAATTTTAAAAAATATTGATAATATATATTTAATACATCTAAACTATTTCAAAAATAATATATATTTTAAGCAATCCGTATGAGTTACAAAATAATTAAAAATACCACAATACCTGTAAGTAATATAGTTTTGATAAGCTTTTAAAAGAATAAAATTAGTAATATATTAAAAATAACGCAAATTTATTGTAAATTTGACTCGGGAGGGACTTTCAATTTGCAACAAAACGCTGAACAAATCGGTATTTTTTGATTATTTTCAAGTGTACATTTAAATTTAGATTAGTAAGTATGGCAGTTTAGCAGTATCTATCTTATTTTTTATTGATATCTGTGGATATGTGCAATGGCATTGTCACAAATGATGGAATCCGATCCTTCACTTCTTTTATATTGTTATTGTTTTGTAAACAAACAAAGTTTTCTATCTAATTCAATAAATACATAAACTTATTTATATAATTAACACATCTTATTTTGGGTATATAAAAAACCTTGATATATTTCGCAGATGCTGAAAAATTTAAGTACTTAACCCCAATAATATACCATTATGAATATAAAGTGAATGTGGAAACTTATTTTGCCGGCTCAAGCAACAATCGTTCTACTTTAGATGTTAAAGCTGAAGTAAGTAACTTTTTTTAAATATGTTAAATATATTAATATTCATTTATAAATTCAGACAAATAAAAAAAACATAATTTGCAGGTTGTAGTACAATTTATTAAACCATGTGAAGGATTGCTGCAGCTAACTGATGTTGTACTATTGGACCAAGATGAGAATTATCCTGTTGAAAGAGCTGAAAAATTCATACATGCAATATCATTTTATGACCTCAGGTATGAATTTTATAATTTTGTTCACTAAAAACTTAAATCAAAATATCTTATTCAGAACTTTGGCTGTATTAGTCTACTACTACTTCTACTTAAATTTTGTTTACTTTACTTTATGTTCAGTTATTTATATCTATTAATCACTCAAGCCTATTTTTTATAGTTAAAAAATCATAAGTTGGATTGGGGCTTGCAACAATGCATATGCTAAAAAATGTTTTTCATCATTTTCAATAAAATTTCGCCCTTTGCCCTTAATATCTACATATAGTATGCTTGCATTGAATAAATTAATTGATTTGAATGATCTCATTATTCTCATCTTATTTTCTAAGCCTGTCAGTATGTATTAATAAAAGAAATATAATTTTACCTTATTCATAACAAGAATAATCTATTAATTATTTCCTTACACAATTTCAGATTTTCATTCCATGATGGGATCATATCTGAAATTTGTCCGAATGAATTGGAAGAAGACTGGGTCCTTAACTTTAAAAGAGCCATACTATCCCTCTTTCAGAATAGTATGAAGAGATTTGACATCAATTTCAAAGGAGTTGAGGTAAAGCAAATATAGAAAATGTTGTTTTTATTTTAATCAAAATTTCAGAACATAAAAAATAAAGATATATAAAATAGTTATTGACTTTTCAAAGTTATTATAGTTAAGAAATAATTTAATCTATGTTAAAGTGTGTTTTGTAATTTATTTATAAGATTTCATAAATTAAATAAATAATTTAATTATTTCTTCTTGTCATCATCATTCCTATACTTTTATCAGCTTCATGCCTTTACTTAATAATCATTAATATATAATTTACTATTAATGTTTATAGCAAGATATTCATGGGACATGTAATGTAGACTATGCAGTCAGAGGCCAAGAGAATACTAGTCTCATTCTAGTGAAAACAAGAGATCTATCTCAATGTACAGACAGATACAAATATATGTCCATATTGCAAACTGTAAGATATGATTTTCAAAGTGTAAGTAAAAATTAACTTGATTATGCAGTCATTGTAGGGTAGTGTAAGAACATCTAACTGTATAAACAATATTTGTAGGGGCGACAAATTATATTCATTTTCCTGCTTTGATATACAAAGCACAATGTTGAAAGCCACCACTAAACAAAAATTGTATAGCATTTCAATGTTAAACAGGCATTGTAGTATCTTAACACTGGGTACATTTTGCCTTGGCTCTTTTTAAAGCTAAAAAACATTGATTTGTTTGATAATGCACTTACCACTTGTAAAAATTAAAGCATACTAAAAAAAGTTCTTTTTTTTAAATTATTACACTTTATTGAGCTTTACCATCTGTTATGTAACATGTTATGTTTTTTATCCAGAAAATGTAGCAAATTAAAGATTTCATTATAGTACTAAACTATGCTTTATTTTGTTTCTTTTTTCTTTACAAAAAAAGTACTTAAAATATACTTATATAGGTGTAAATATATGTATAAGAAAAAACATACTATTAACTAATTTTTTTTACAGAAATTCCAAACCTGGCCAGTTCTCAAATCAGAAAGCAAATGCCGGATATCAGTAGACCATCACATTTACAAAACCGTTAATTGTAAAGAGAGGCATTTATTTGAGCCCTTCTCGGGGAAGAACTCTGGTGCTATGACCACTGTTATACAAGATTTGACATTAATAAAAGAAGTTAATAAGACTGGAACTGATACTATTTATACTGAAAATAAAGGTAAGTATTTTAATTTTGAGACTGCCTCTGCACAGCAGTACAGTATCTGACTGTAAACACAATAGTTGTGGGTTCAATTCCCTCTTATGTAATAATCACCAGCTATAACAGAACTGGAATCTAAAACCATCAAGTGTACAGCCAGACATTATTTAATGATGTGTATGAATTTAATATATTTACTATGTTGTTAGTTCTGTATAACAAACATAATTCTTGTAATTATGACAAAAACATAAAAACAATAATTTTACAATTTGTTTGTTTCATTATTTATTTAAATGTTAAACAATTTTAGACTGTAAAACAGTGGTTTAATAATGTTATATGTAACTTGCAGCTTGGACGGTCATACAAAAAAGGTCGAACATTCTCCACCATCACTCCCCATATGGAAGATCAGATACTGGCGAATTAAAATCTGCTAGAGATGTATTAAAGCTGTTATGCTTGTAAGTTTCTTGTTTTTTTTATAATTTCATATTGCATTTTTCTATATCATACGCACATTTTATTTTCTACCTGAATTCTAAGATTTTCTTGTTGGCTGCTAAAACTGAACACCCCCAAAGCAGAAAATAAGAATAATTTACGGGAGTAAATTATTCCCACTAGGAAGTGGGGATCGAACTTACAATAGCGCCCACACAACCTCGAAGCTTTCGTGGAAATAGGATATTTTTTCTGGAGGGATGAAGGTGGAAGGAGGCATTATTGAACATGGAGTATCCCGAAACATGAGTGGAACACTTTATCGAAACGGAGTATATTTGTAATAGACAGAACCTTTTCCCTACCCACCAGGTGTCACTATAAAAGCCAATAAGCTTAACATCATTAACCTCAAGTTTTCCACTGCCTACCCTCTTATACGGGCAAACATATGACACCGTATTTTACAATTTAAATTAAAATTTCAGGGTAAAACCCAATTCCGATGATCAAGCATCATCAGTAGATGACAACATGGACAGTGGATCAACTGTGGGTTTATGGGGCAGGCTGGTTCGTTCCGCCCGCAAGTTGCATCACCCCGCGTTAGCGCAACTATTGGCGAGGGCGCCCACTTTGTGCGACGGAGCTTCGTGAGTATTTATATGTATATCTTAACTGATGTTATATGGTTAAAGTGTTTGATGGAATATGCTAATCTCAGGAACTTTAGGTTCAAATTAAAATTTAGTTTTGTAAAAGCGTGTGTTAGACCAATAGAAATAATTAATACTATTTCTTTTATTTTATACTTTGGGACCGTTTGTTTGGGGACGTTGAAATTTTCCTTAAGTTTTCTAAAAAAAAATTAATCCTTTTTTTTCTCTTTGAAAAATGTATAACATCCTTAAATTTATCAATATTTGTCCACAGAAAACACATATTAGACGCACTACCATACATAGCGAGTACGGGATCAGTGGAGCTGATCAAGAACATGATACTAAATAACGAAGTGAATAAAGACATTAGACACGAGTGGCTTATGTCTATGGCAATGATACCACGGTAAGTGGAATTAGTTTTTTTATGATTTCCATTTTATTAGTGGACGCGGACGCGGCTACGCCTGCTTGGACTATAAGAATATTTATCAAATATATTTATGAAATTATTTTCAGTTTTCAATAGAATTAGTAAGAAAATATAAGCCTAAATAATCAAAAAAAGTAGTAGAGACATATTATTAGAAAAAATATCTGAGTTATTAAAATGAATCAACAAAAGATGTAAAAGTAACTAAAGGATATTCTTAATATTAGAAAAAGTACCTAAAGTTTTCCGTGCGTGCGTACATACTCCTAGATATCGACTCTATAATATAAATAAACATTTTTCTATATATTATTATTAAATAGGATATTTTTATAGCAATATCAAATAAAATAAGAAGAGGACCAAAGTGTATTTTAAATAAATTATAAACAGCAAATAATACATACAAATTAACAATAGCTCTAAAATGTATGAAAATTCATAAAACCGTCAACTTCATCTGCCGCCCGTAGGCTAGGTCATTTCGAATCAGTGACATCTTAATTATTTATTAGAATGACTGACTGACTGAATGACTTTATATTTATTTTTATAAGGATGAATATCAAAATATAAGTTTATTTTGGGTGACGTTTTCTTAAAACAACAAACAAACTTTGCAAACCGTTTCTTAGTAACGACGGTTGTTATTATTATGGCAGAATAAATTACATGTCAAATTAGAAAGTATTTTAATTTATTAGTACATGTGTATAATGTAATGTTATATAGCCTATAACACTTCTGAAAAATGCAGCTTTCATACAAATCAAAAACAGAGTAAATCGGACCAGAGATCTTAGCGTTCAAACAAACAAACAAAATCTTCCGCTTTATTATATTAGTATAAATTATAAAAATATAACCCAATGTTAAGACACTACACCATTAAACACTTTCGTTACTGATGTTCCGCCGAATTCTTGAAGCATTGCGTATTGAGTGGCGGAACTCGACGCTGCGCTTTGCCTGTTTCTAGAAAGAAGAAGAAATGAAAATATTTAAGATTTGATTTCCAGGGTGGGGATTGAACCCACAAATCACGTTTCCCACAGTCGTACAGGGGCATAGGCATGCCCCTGCGTCACGACGGCCTCTCATATGAAGAGGACATGGTTTTTTATTTTAATAATTCTGTTTTCAGTCCCAAGAAAGAAATGTTACAAAGTATGTTAGAGCTTCTAGAAAAACAGAAAAATGAAAAAGTGATCAGTTTCACTGTATCCTCCATGGTACATTCTTACTGTAAACACAGTGGCAAATCGCGTAAGTGTCAGCATCTCCTAGTAAGGTAACTACTTGGCTAGATAGAGGGTGCCTAGTGTTAAGACACTCCGTTTCCCTTGCACCGCGACATTGTGTGTTGAATGGTGAAACTCTACACCTCACTATGTCTTTTTACCAGAGCGATGAAATGAAAATAATTAATTTCCTCAAGCGGACATCGAACCTTACCTTACCATCACACTTATAATTATATTTTGTTTCGCCTCTTTTTCTACTGAATTATACTTTAATATAAAAACACTATAAACCTTCTGTAAAGTCGTAAGTTGATAGTGTATTAAAAGGAATATTTGATAATTTACAGTTCGAGATTGTTGTGAAGAAGAAATTCCAATAAAAATAATAACAGAGTTTTATAATATTGTCGTTGGTATAAATGAAAAAGGAGTTCCGAGTGAAAGGAGTGACAGAGATGGCGTAAGTCTAACTCATGTAAACCAATAATAGTTTATATTAAGAATATAAAAATCAGTTAACCTAGTGTTGAGACCTTTCCGGCGAATTTTGGAGGCATTGTGTGTTGAGTGGCGGGACGCAACGCCGCGTTTTGCCTCGACACCAGAACGAAGAAATGGAAATATAAATTAAAAAAAATATTTAATTACCTCGAGTGAGCATCGAAGCCACAACCAGTCTCGCTTACAGTCATTTCAGTTGATTTCATTTCTCATGTAAATGGCTGTCGAATATGAGAATAAAGATCTTTAAACTATCTTAAAATCAGAGAATATATAATTTTTATATTATCTATTACTTTTTTACATTAAAAAAGTAACTCAATCTCGCAATCATATTTTTAGACTTTATTTTACTTGAAAACTGAATATTTGTTGCGCCTTGTCGTACTACAAGAGCAAGGGAATGAAAATGATTGATTCTGCCAAGTGGAAATAGAACTTACAACATTCGCGTTTACTATCAGATACCGTACCGCTTCATCTATTTGTACATGTACTTTTAAAAAGAAATTTATACATTAAAACATTTGTTACAGTTGATAATAGCTATAAAAGCGTTGGGAAATATAGGAGGATTTAAACAAGAAATTAGTGATATGTTACTAAGTATTATAGATAACTCTGCTATGCCAGTATCAATAAGGCTGGTGGCCATCGACGCATTTAGACGTACGCCCTGTGATGAAAATAGGTAAGAAATTGTGAATACTAGAAAATGAATTGACGCGTACAATACGCGTTGCCATAGCAACGTGTTTGTAACTTTATATAAAAGAGCAAGCAAGAGAGAGCAAATATATTGTCAAACGTAGGTTAGTCTGCTATATTTATATTATTAATTTTGTATTTTTTATGCATTGTTTAAAAAATAATTACATCTTATACACTCCTTCTCTATTTAAACTGTAGCTGTGCTGTGCCAAATGTCATATACCTCCTTTCGCCAACTTTCTTCACACGGATAATCGTAAAGCTAGTGATTGAATTGAAACTTACGCTTAATGTAACAATCGCTTAAAAAGAACAACTGTAGAATCTCTTCTGAGACGGTAGTAGCTTTCTGTAAGACCGATCGTACTGACATTTTTATGTAACTAGATGTTTCAAAAGTTCCTGTAAAAGCTTAATTAAATAAAAAAATATGTGCAAATGTACGCTTTAGATTTTGTTCCACATATTTATCATATAATTTTTATATTTAAATTACATAGTTAACAATTAAGTCAGTTACATTATTAACAACTCAAATATTAAAATATATTTTGTAAATTAAAAATAAATAATACAATGAAAACTTTTGGTTACATTGTTTTGTGTTGTTATAAATTGATTATTCCTTGTTTTATATTTCAGAGAATATTTTTTAGAAACGTATAGAGCCAGCTTAGTCGATGTTGAAGTTCGTATTGCGTCTTACTTACAAATGATGAAATGTCCTAATCTCAGTACTATTAGAAAGATATTTCTCGCTTTGAAAAACGAAAAAGTAAATCAAGGTAAGTGAGCATGTAATGTGCATGTGAGCATTGTGATACTTTTTTTATTTAATCATCTTATCTGTTTAATATAGCGATCTAACGCTTCTCAAATGCGATTAATAAAATTGGTGTAATAATGGGAGTGGGTTCTATTTCATGAAACTTGTATTAAAACTCTAAATATTACTTAATTCTGTTAAAGTTGATTATTTTGTCATTCACTATGATATATAGTCTAAATACTGTGAGTACCATCGAAAAAATTAACGTTATCTAATATACCCTAAAGCATTAAATGAGCCGTCCTCAATCAAACTATACAATACAAAATTACACACAAATTTTCCAATTCAAATCAGTAGTTAATATGAGCTCATCCAACGCAACAAACAGCTCTTCAGCTTTGCAATATTAATATAGAAGTGCAGATATATTTTAATCAATTATTTATTTGTTTTACAGTGGCAACATTTGTATGGAGCCATCTAAACAATCTCGGTCAATCTTCTCTGCCGTCTCGTGTGGAGATACAAGGCCTACTCTCCGGCAATACAATGCCACAGTTAGAAGATAACCCCGATTTTAGAATGTTCTCAAGGAATTATGAACAGAGTGTTTTCTTCGATCAGTATAATGCTGGTAAGTAATAAAGGAAGTATCAGTTCAAATTTAATTAATATTCGTGTGAAGATTTCACGTTTCGGCAGGATTTGAAGTCACGTCTTTTAGAAATAATTCAATTGATTTTATGATTTTACACAGATTTTATATTTAAAACTTTACTATTATTTTAAATCACTTTTATTTTTACAAATGACTTGTATATTTTTATCAAAATACTTTGAACCACTAACGCGACGGCTGTACATAGGTTCGATTGCTATTCAGGGAAATGAGTCATTTTCATTTCCGCGCCATTCAACACGCAATATCTCAAAAACTGGGCTGTGAGTGAGAAACGTAGTATCTTAACGCTAGGTACCCTATTTGCCTATACTGCTTCTACTCGGGAAGTAGCGTGAAGCTAAAATAATAATTAAAAGGCCTGGACCACCAAATAATTGTTTACACATTTTATAAGGAATGTTGTAAGTAATTGTAAATTAGATCCACTCTTATTTCCTATTTTTAGCTCGATTTAAATGAAATCATTTTATATTTATATTTTTTTATCCTTCGCTACCAATGTACTTAATTATTGTGCTATAATTTTATTTATTGTTTAAAAGGTGGCAATTATGAAGCAAATGTGATATTTTCTCCCGACTCTTACATACCGCGGTCAGTCTCTCTCAATCTCACTGTGGACATGTTTGGAGAATCTATTAATTTATTGGAGGTAGGTTGCAATTAACATACATTTAAGACTTCTTAAAAAAATGTATTTGTATCAGAAAGTATATAAGTAAAATTAAAATGAAAATGTTCACTTATTTACTGATAGAGCATTTCATGAAACATATAAACAATAGAACATAAAAATAAAACAATATATATATTTTTTTTGCAGTTTAATATTGAGATTTGTTAAAATGTTACTTAATTGTAATAATTTTCTAAAACATTAGACATATGTAATAAATTTACAAAATATAATTTTAGATAAAAGCCAGAGGTGAAGGTTTCGAAAGATATTTTGAAAATTTGTTTAGCAACAATGGTCCATTAAGCAAAAACAAAATAAGGGAAAAAGTTAATAAACTACGTTTTTTACGTTCTACAAACGAAGCTGATGAAGTCCAAGAAAAGGTGGATAATCTCGGATATAAAAATAATGCTTTAAAACATCGATATCCAATGGCCGAATTGGGATTTAAAGTTTTTGGAAATGAAATTTCCTTTTGGAGTGCGGAAGGGGATGAAGAAATAAAAAAATCGTTGGAAAGGCTGAATCCGAAATTACGAATTCTAGAGATTTTGTCAGGAAAGGTAAAGAACTTTTGTTTAACTACGAATTAAGTTTGATACTTAAAATATATTTCCACAATTTGACTACAAAGAGTGAGGAAAATAAACAAAGTTCCTCAAACATGCAATGTAAAGAAACAGTATAATTATTTTCAAAATTTTAATTTTGAAATGACGTCCTATGATTCATGAGGAACCTTAATATTGCATTCCCTCTGTCTAATCTGTTAAAAGTGGAATACAACATGAAGGTAAACATATTTATATACTGCTAATTTATTTTTTTATTTTGCAGGAAATATCATACAATAAAGCGTCGCTATTCCTAGACACGACGTTTTCAGTTCCGACGGGATGTGGTCTTCCATTAAATATGAACTTAATGGGAACGAGTTACGTTGACACTAAAATGTCGGGGACAGTCGTTGATAAATATACACAATCTGGTAATTTGGATTTTGAAGGAAAAATACGACCTAGGTATGATGTTTGCTAGTTTTATCTTTACTTGTTTAAATAAATGTTGAAAAGTTACTTTGGCGCATGGTTAAAAAAGTCAAAACAAAACAAACAAAAAGTTTATTTTATTATTATTATTATTGGGCGTTGATTTCCGCCACTCAACAAACAAGGCCTTGAAACTAGGTTTTCTGTACCCCTCTATATGCGGAATAGAACGTGAAGTTAAAATATATGTAATATTTAAAAAAAACCATATTTTATTACATTCCAGTGTGGCAGTAAACATAGCAGCCACAATGAGTGTTTCAGCAGGTTCCTTAGCTTCCAGTGGAATCAGGCTTTCTTCCAGGTTATATACAGCCACTGCATTAGAAGCTAAGTTATCTATACGTGGTATTGGACTTTTACGCTTAGATCTATCTCTGCCTAGAGATAAACAAGAGATTTTTGCTGCTAAGTAAGTGTTTTGTGTTTAGTTTTTAATGGAAAAAAGCTTTTTACTGGAATAATAACATGGAATAAAAACATATCTATTTTTTCTAAGCACGCTTTAATAACATGATCATACAGAAATATGATATTTTTCATAAAAATTAAACAGATCTGAACTCCTCATTCTACACGGAGACCAAGAGTTACCACAACAAGGTCTAAACAAAAATAGAATAGAACAGAACACCTGTAGCTGGACGACTTTTGATAAAGCCATTGGAATTAAAGTGTGTGCTGCGTATCAGGTATTTTATCTTTTTAATCTTCTCTTTGCATCACGCATATAGAAGGGTAGGCAGAGAAATAGTGTTAAGACACTCTGTCGCCCACACACTGCACAATTTTCCAGATATTGCTTGTCGAGTGGCAGATCAGTGGTGTAAATTTAGTACAATTTATTTTCGATATTAAATATTTTATGACTACACTTCAAATGTTAAAAAAAATCAGCTCATTATTAGTACATTACTTAAAATCTAAAAACATAAGTAACACAGTGCCATACATCATTGTTGTTATTCGTGTATAATAACAATGACGTATGGCACACCACACTCACGTGTAAGAGAAAATGTTAAAAACATGTACCGTGTTGTTTTTAGTTTCCGAACATGACAAATCTTAGAAATGCACCGTATTTCCTAATGAGCGGTCCAGCCAAGTATATAGTGTCTTTAGAAAAAGCAGATCCTTCGGCTAAAACTTACGCTTTCCAGTACAAATGGGAAAGAAATGAAACTACTGACGTATTGGGATTTTCATTTGACACCCCCAATAGCAAGGTAAGTCTAAGATTTAATATTTGAAAGTTACCTTAATATTTGTACTAGATTTATATTAAAATTTTCCTTATAATAAATTTACAGAAGCTAATGTCAATGGTGAACGAATGTTCGGGAATGAAAAATTTTCTCTGTAAAGTCTTTTTTTTTTACAATAACTATAATAAAATACGAATAACATGCAGTTTTTTAGCTTAACGCTTATTCCCGCATATATGGGCTAACAGAGGAAATAGTTTTAGAATACTTCGTTCCCCACTTTTTGATGCATTCATTGCGCATTGATACATGACATTGCGTGTTGAATAGCGGAGCTCAACGCCACACATTCTCTAATATAAATCTTATTTTTTTAGGAAAAACGAATGCTAAACGCTTTACTTAGCATCTCAAATGCATCCAGCACAGCATCTTTAACTCTACAGTCATCTGAGAGTACAATTAAAGCCAAAGCTTTATATAAAAACTATCCATACGACAAATCCGTAGAAGCAAGTCTAGATGTGGACGGAAATAAACAATTCGACACGGTAATGGCGATAAAACGACATGATATAAAATACGGTTTTGTATGGCTGCCACATGCGTATTGGGTTATTAATGATGTGAAGATTGCTGAATTGTCTGGTAGGTTTTTTTTCTATTTGAATCACTTTTAAGTATTTTACAAGAGCATATTTTGATTGAAGTGTGTGTTAAGTATAATATTGCGTAGGTCATACGTATCAGAAATTTTGCTAGTTTGATATATTTAATAAAGTAACTACATTTATAACATTAGTTGATTTTGAAATGGTACAGCGTCAAATTGTAAACGCGATGATTGCGGACTCTAAAATATTATTTATTTATTTTCCAATATCTAGTAAAAACAAGCCCTGTGGTTAAATTCCACTGAACAGCACGTAATATCTTTAATTAGCTTAGTGCACGAAGAATAGAGACAATCAAAAATTGAGTCACTACATTCTAAGTTATTGTTGTCTATTCCGTCAGATTTTGCAAATATTGGAAAACATAAGTAAACGAAAAAAATACTTAATGCAAAATTTTTCCTGTAAACTATTCCTAAGAATCTAAATCTTCCAGGCAGTGTAAAAGTAAAATCTAAAGGCGGCATCACACAATGGGACATAACAGCCGATTTCCAAACAAAACAGTTGGCCAGTCGACTTCTAGGATACTATACTATAAATGGTCCTACACACGGAACTAAATTACAACTAGATTATCAATTCTATGGAAATCCAAAGCAAACTATAAAAATCGATGGCCTTTATACCGAAAGACCGATGGCCTATAGACACGATTTGTATGGAGAATTGTCTATGGAATTTACAGCTTATCCGATGTACAATTTCTTTTCAGTACTAAGGAATGTGGTAAGTTTTATATTCGATATATTGGTTTTGGGACATATCGTGGTACCTTTCTATTTGATTTTTGTTTGTGTGTGATTTTATGTTTTATGTTTGTTTATTTATTGCTGTGTTGTCTTAATATTTAACGTGTAATGTTAAGTGTTCCTCTGTTAATGTTTCAATATAAGAAGGCAAATCAGATCATTTTTTTTATACTTATAATATGAGAAACAGTTAATATTATTTCACAGTGTTGTCGCAGATGTTGTTATTTAAAGCAATAAGGAATAAAATTTATATGTTTGTTTCATTCATTTCTTTCAACCCTTCTGTATTATATAATAGTATAAACTCGCATGGCTTAAAGGCATGTTTATTTGGGAAATGGTTTTATGTTATAATTTTTGCATGTCCTATATATTACAAAGCTTAAAATTTTGGAAATAATAGACAATCAATAAATATGATTAGAACGTAAATTGTTTTTGCGGTAATTTTTACACTTTTGCATGGTAGTAGTAGAATATGCGGTTACGTTAATATAATGAGAGTGTGATATGCACCAGTAAAATTAAAATGGAATCATAAGAGAATCTTACATTAAACTTGTTACAGTGAGGTTTTAAGAAAATCATAATTTACAATACTTTGATAATATCTATCTGAATAAAAAAATTTTTATTTAGATAGATTTTTCATTAATAAAACCAAAAATAAACAAATAATAGTTATTGCAGATCTGCGGTAATTTTTCTTCAAAATAAGTATTAACTAAAAAAAAAGCACGTTGTAGACGTCTATTTATAAATAAAAATATTCAAGACAACAAAACAATCATTTGCAATAAAATTGTTTTATTGTAAATGTTAATAAATCTGTTTTATTATAAGTCTTACAAATTTTCATAATTAAATAGAGAATTTAGTCTATTCTTTATGTTGTAAGTTTTTAATTATCTACCATTATAAATAATTTATATAAAAATATTTATATTTAAAATATATATATATATATATATATATATATATAAATTATCTATCCTGCTTGAACAAGGAAAAGTTTTACAGCTAATATATTTGCGTACATTAATCATTGAAAATTATTGTATATAGCAAGCATGTTGGGGAATCCTGGAATATTTTTTCCTATATCATATAAAGGATATAGGTAAAAAATATTATAATATATTATACTAATATGTTTGAGGCCGTCGTGGCCCTGTAGCATTGTAAACGTGACGGTTGTGGGTTTGATTCCCAATGGAAGAAATAAAATATTTAATGTTTTTAATTCCTTTTTGTGGTAACAAAAGACAAGACAATGCACGGCGTTGCGTGCCACCAATTAATATGCAATGCCTCGAGATTTCGGCAGATAGCGGGTAACGGCAGTCTTCGTGGGAACGTGGGTGTTAGTTAACACTAGGTTCCCATTGCCTACCCTGCTATGTACGAGATACAGCGTGAAGCTAAAATATACCTAGGATATATTTTTTTTATTTGAAACATTATTTTTGGCTTTAGCAGAAATAACTCAATGGCTGTTTAACATATTCCTCTCTAGAGTTTTTCTGATTTTGTAGTCGTATTTTATTTTCTTTTAGTCTGAAAAGTACTTATGAATATTTTCAATGTGAATTTGCTTGCTTGAGTGGTATCTGAACCTACAGCCACTCGATCACGAAGAGACATGCTTGTATCAGCTTCTATCCTGTCAGGTCCAAATGAAGTCATCACATTTCTTACTCTATGGAAATTATAACTGTTATTATAGTTTTTTATTGAACACTGATTGTTATTGTATACACACATTTATTATTTAAAATGTTTTAGAAAACTCAAAGTCACATCGACATTGCTTTCAATGTAAGTGCCTCGAAAGCTTTAAGCTCAGATCCAGCGTTTACATTCGCTTTCCGACGCATCGATAAAATGAATGGCTTGAAATTAGATACACAATTATCTTTGAAAAGACCAAGGCCAGTTCTGTTAAAATTACAATTTGATCAAGTAAGTATGTATATATTTAAAATATTATTCGACCACCTAGGACAAACACTTCGTCCATCCATCGTCAATCTGGCGATTTGTATCATTTGAAGACGTTGAAGAAGCGTGCCAAGTTTTTTGATTCAAAGCCGGCGTCTTGGTACTTCGAACAAAATCCGGATAGTTAACTATGGCAAAAAAATGGTAGACAATGATGAGTTGTCTACAATGTTTTGCATGATGAGTTGTAATTCGAAGAATCATTATTATTTTTCTTATCAATTGGCGCATAAAAACTTTTGCACCAACCTAGTATCAATCATGTTATAGTTAATAATATTGATTCAAGCCATAAGAAATTAATATTCCCGAATAATATAATAGGAAATAAATAATATCTAATTATTACTTTACAGACAGGGCCGAAATACTCAGCAATGGCATTACTTAATTTCAATCCTAAATCTCGGGAAATACTTATCTCGGGATATGTGTTCGCACCGCCAGGAACACAATTGTACGCGGATGCTGAACTAAATGTTACTTTGCCAACTTTACACCCGTGTTCTATGAAAGCTAAGTTACATGAGAAGAGGCCAAATGAATTTCAGGTTGGTTTTCATTACACATTTTTATACATAATTGCTTGTGAAAAAGAGGTCATTTACTTGGAAGCTATTTATTATATTATTTATGACACTAGTTTACTTTTTCATTCTTTTGTTCGAAAATGTTTTTAAAAAACGCCCTGTGTTTTTTTTCGTTTCTATCAATATTTCTTTTTTAATTGAAAATTTACGAAAATATGTTCAAACTATCCAACTTTTTATTTATTTTTTAATGAAAGTTAAAAATACAATATAATATTATTATTTTTGTTTTAGAAACACAAAGTACACATGTACTTTGTGTTTCCCAATTTAACACCATTTATATTTTACACAAAATTTTATATTTTATAAACAGGTAAATGCAATGGGTGTATGGTTTACTGGAGTGGACTTCAACATAGATGCAGTATATCAAGATCAATCCAAAACAAACTTAGCGTCTCATAGACTTAAAGTCTTAATAAACTCTAGTCATTTCAAGGATATTGCAGTTGATGCGAAATTTACACAAGACAATAGACAGATAACTTTTATAGCCGAGGTTTGTGACAAATGATTTTATATTTGTTTCCTTTTTTAATATATATTTTTAAATTGTTTTACTATATCTGACATAGGAGTCAGCAGATGGAAGTCAATTGTGAAAACATTAATCGTTTTCGAGACATTGCATACTGAGTGGAGAATTCGACACCGCCCTGTGTCTTGCTCAAAACCATTGATTCCTCATTTTCATTAGAGTGGTATTTAACCCATAAGTCCTTTTACAGCTTTTTACGCTGTTATTGCACGCCTATGTCATATAACCCTGCTGGCATTCGATCAAAACAAAATTATACATAAAAAAACTTGACTTGAACCAAAAAATATATCACTGTAATATTTTTTATTATTTCAATTCCAGGGTGAATACAATGAAGATACATACAAAACTTTAGTTAGATATTTATTGCTTTCCGATCAAAATTTCACCGCATATGGAGAAGTCGCCGTTAGTGGGAAAGCGTATAGTCTCAACTTAAATGCTGATCTTAATAATAACACTAATGTCAATATGGATATACATTTCGATCAGTGTGTATTTTTGTTTGCTATTTACTTTTTTTACTTTACGCTGTATTCCGCTTATAGGCAGGGAGAGACAAGGGGAGGGGCGCAGGGTAGGCAGATGGAACCTAATGTTAAGATCAAGATAAAACTAGTCTTAAAACTCAACGCCGCGCTTTGTCCTCTTACCAGAACGAGAAAATAAAAATAATTCTTTCCTCCTAGTGTTCACACTAACGAAACCTATGACAACGATTGACTACGTTTAGTCAGTAGTTGAACCCCTGCGCCACCATGGCTTCATGTACTTCACTATAAAAAGAAAATGCCAATAATTTTTACAGAGACATTATAAGTTAATAATTTTTATAAATAAAAAAATATTTTTTTTATAAAATACGTATGATTTTTATTTAAATTAATATTAGTAATTCATTTCATTTATTGAACAAATATATGTTTTTAGGTTACGTGATGTCCACATATCTTATATGCGCGCTATCTCAGAAACTCAAAAACGACTAAGCGCTTCTTTCAACTGGGATGCGAACCGGGACCCCTCACAGAAAGTCAGTATAGACGCTAAATTAGACCATAAGGGTAAATGGAATCACGCCGGCCACGTTACCTTGCATTACCCGGGGAGAGTTGTTAATGGGGAATTCGAATTCTTGCTTAAAGGTTGGTATTTTGTTATTGTAATAAGCTTGTTTTAGTATCCCTATGCCATTATTTTTGACTTAGAAACGAACAGGGTCTCCTTGCAGAAAGTTAATACACTAAACGTCAAGGACCTATTTCGTAGGAGAATTGGTATTCTTATTATATTGCGATGTGATTGCGTGATTCTCTGCGAGATGTTTTCAAAGATGCAGGTATTATTACAGTTGCTTCCCAATTTGTATATTATAACATTCTCTTTGTCCGACAAAATATACATTGTCATAGCAAAAATAGTGACGTCATACGATAGGAACGAGAAATAAAGATAAGCTTGTTACACAAGTTTTCGCCTCCAAAAAGTTAGTAAATCCTTTATGGGTCTGAGTATACGTGTATATAATAAAATTCCGCAGTGTATTCTTAGTTTGCCACTACCAAAATTTAAAATATCTGTAAAAAAATTCTAACAAGTAAAGCGTATTACACTGTGTGGTAACTTTTTGTTCATATGTTCATTCGACGATTCAAAAGTGCTTATAATAATTGCCTATTTGAATAAAGAATATTTTGAATTGAATTGAAAAATTATTCTTGTTTTTTTTTTGTTTCTTATTGTAAGTGTCTCGCAATAAATAGATAATTCATTTAAAAAAATCATATCTGGAATTAGAATTACTAATTTTTTTAAGTTTATTGTGAGCGCCCAATAAGTCTTCTACGACTTATTTCAGGAAATACAGGATATATAGAATGGACAGACTACTTCCCCAATCATATATCTCAAAAAAAATTTAAATATGTGAAATAATAATTTTAATAAAACAGAAAATACAGTCAATTAAAAATTGTTTTAATTTCTTTTACTTTACTTATTTTTAAATCAGATTGGTTTTGCGAATGGATGATCCGTATGGGGTGGGCGAGTCCTACCGCCATTGTGTGGCGAGTTAAGGCGTTTTCTGAAGCTCGTGAACAAACTGTATACGCCTTGTTGTCCAGTTTGAGCACACCATTCGCCGGATGGAAGGATACTAGCTTTAACCTTATGTAAGTATGAGTGTAATTTTGCAAAAAAATAATATATCATATATTTTTTATATATATATTCTAAAAGGTAAGCCATCATTAATTTGTTCCTAATTGAGCTAGTATCTTATAATTTTTAAATTTTGATATTTTCAATAGTGCTGCGACAGCTCTTTTTACTTTTGGTTCTTTGTTAAAATTTACATAGAATTATGCTCTCTATTAAAGTTAAATTTATTATTGAATATGTAAGCTTTTAATATATAAAAAAACACTATATTCGTTACTATAAAACATTATAAATTATAAAAGTAAAAAAAAATAAAGTATTTTAAAAATGAAACATTTATTTATTTTTAATAAACATAAAATATGGCGAATTATTTTCAAAAGGTGGCGTTACAAAGACAATCTCCAAGCAATAAACGGTAGTATGAATTGGCAAGAGGATTACTTAGCATTCGGTCTATTAGCGGACTATTTGTTTACTACGACTAAATTCTATGGGGAAATAAATGCATTAGTCAACTCTACTATACCTACTTTGCCTAAAGCCGCGGCTATAGCGAGACACTCAGTTGTATGGAAGAAGAGTGCTGATACATTACTTACTTTCCAGGTATTTCAAAAAATGTATAAAAAATTGAATGTATTTTTCCTAAATGTGGGCTAATACTTTAAAAGCGTTGAAAAAGAAATTTGTTTTTTTTTTAAATTATGTATTTAAAGGTAAATACTAAAATGTGACATGAGAAATGTTCAATTCTTTTTATTTAATTCACTTTATTTTTTAAATAATTTTAAGATTCAAATCGAGTCACACTAATTTTAAATGGAATTTTGTTTGTTAAAACTTATCATAGCTGTAGCTAATTTAGGTATAGTTGCCACAGTAGGATCTTCTTCAACGTCCACTCACAGAAAATTGAAAAAAAATATGTTAATTGCTCAAAAGATTTTTTTTATTTTAGTATAACGAGGATGGTCTTCTAATGATAAACTCGTCTTGGGCCATAAATAAAGGTGTAAATGAGAATAACATTACTGGAAGAATGACTCTTCTAACTCCATTCCAAGTAAGTTTTTTTATGTGTAGTTAACTTTTAATCTATATATATAAAGGAATTTGTCCTCACTGACTGAGGTAAGTAAGACGCACGCACAGCCGCAACCGCCGTGCGTAGAAACATGAAATTTGAACAGATGTTTACTTTTGTAATCTGGACGTCCACTAAGAATGGATTTAATGAAAGAATGGATGGGAAACAGGGGTTGCAAACATTCAATGGATTTTTTTTAAATCGACACCGATTTTTATAAAATTTTAAATTCGGACTCTTAAAAATATTTAATTGAACATGTGTTTCGCGGTTGTTTAGAATTTAGCCCGTAAGGGTGCCAATAAGACGTTGAAAGTTTGTATGGAAAAACCTTTAAATCGCCACCTATTTTTATAAAATTTGAATCGAGACTCTTAAAAGTATTTCATTGAACACGTGTTTCATGGTTTATTAGAATTCATCCCTAAGCAATAAGCAAGCGAAGCTGCGCGCATCCGCTAGTAGATTATAAAGTAAAATGAATTATTTTAATACCAATAATCCGTAACTAGAGACGCGCACAAGTGGGTAAAGGTTATATAGTAAGGCAACGGTTTATATTATATGTATTAATTTATTATTTTAGGGCTATACCAAAGGCTTTTTGAAAACTGAATTTGTACTAGGTCACAAGAGGGATATAAAGGGTGTCACTTATCTGGACTTAGAGGAAAAAGTTTTAAAAATATATGTTAATGGTAAGACTTTAATTTTAAAGTTGTAGTATTTTTTTTAACTAAAAAGTACATACAAAATATTATGTAAAAAAAACTAAATTTTCTTTACAATAGTAGACTTATTTGTAAATGAATCAAATTGAATAACAAAAAATGATTAAAACTTATGAATTTATTTCAATTTGACTCAATTTTTAACAAAAAATACATCTTGTATTGATTTAATGACTTTGTTGGATGCAATTTAAAATATCTAATATCGATTTTGTGCTTTATTAAACCATTTCTAGGTCACATGCGTCGCATAACAAACTGTATGTTAGTAGTAAACGTAACGAGCCCAATGGCGCAGTTTTCGCATAGTTCAGCACGTTTCGGCTTTGTTGAACACGACCGACATCTTGTTGCCATGATTATTACACCTAATTCTACCACTGGTGGGTATTATTTTAAATTTTATTTATCACAAAACTCTAATTTATGTTGCATATAATTAATATATCCTAATTATTACGTAATATATAAAGTTTTAAAAAAAATACTACAATTTCAACTCAACAAAAAAATATATCTCCTTTCAGGTATCGAAATATTACTGAAGCTGACGTCACTGCAAAATTTCCAAGTATTTGGACATATTGCACTGCCTATACAGTATTTGAATCGTGCTATGGTCACCGCTAGGAGAGGTTCAGAAGAGGTGAATAAAGTTAATATAATAAATGGAATATTATGTAGAAAACACTGATATATTTTTTTTTTATTTTATTCATGTAAGTGCTTAATGTCGGCTTACTCATCAAAGTTCAATAAACACAGTGGGTCAACCACTGGGGGTTTGACCCCCAGGGTTTTACAGGGGATAGGGTAAAGTTACAGGGGATAACTTTTTAATTCCCTGCTCTTATAAGACGCAATGTCTTATATTCGACCAGAAAACGAAGAACTACATAAATTTATTCATATTAGATTCTATTCCTGTTATATGCGGAATAAAGCGTGAAAAATAAACGATTTTTTAAAAATATTGTGACATCCTTTATTATTTTTAGTTTATTTATTCTATATAGTTTAAGAATATTAAATTTAATCTTTAATCAATTGCCAAATGATAATTCTAAGCAGTTATCCTCAAGAAGCGGAAATTTGTAATAACTTCCCTACATAGAAGCTAACAACATTAATAAGTTGTGACAAGTGTAAAAGAATTTCGACGTAGCTTGGTTAGAACGTATAGCTTAGTAGTCAGAGCTCTTAGACGATTTCCAAGAGGTGCGAGGTCAAATCTCCCTATCTTTTATACGTTTTCTAAATAAGTATTTCTTTCCTAAGTGTGAATGAAAAATCAACTTTATTAGCTTGATATTTTATCCATCTTAAGGAATTTTTAGCTTTCATTATTTTTTTAGAATTATGGCTATTACAAAAAAAAATTGGAATTTTCTTTTTTACTAAATTTTCAAGTTCTTCAAAATTCAAATTCAAACAATGAATAATATAAAAAACATACTTTCATTTTTCAATTTCTGATTTTTTTGTTATTTCAGGTGGATTTCAGAGTAGGTTGGGGTAACATGGACTTTGGTTTTACCGGAATATGGCAGTGGAAGTCAGTACTTGATTTTGTATATGTATACAAATTATATACTCCCTTAGACGGTTTTGAAGAGAATGGCCTGGTTTTGAAGAATATTTATAGAAATGGTCTTGATACTGAATTATCTATAAGGTTGTCAAAACATAAGGTGAGTTAGAAACATGGTAGTATTTTATTGGTCTTTGTCGTTTAAAGATTTTGTTATTAAAAGTATAATTATGATACATATTAATATATAATAGTTAGTAAAAAATATTTTAAATAGGTTTAGTTGGACTCGATTATATTACATAGTTTCAAATATGTTCAATCATTTAGAATTTTGTAAGAATGTGTAATTTTACATAATAAATAAATGTATATTAATTTCAATTATTTATTCAGTTCGGCATAGCGATTCTCCTCGTAGACAACGGTAAAGGTCTTCTGGATGTTATAAATGACAAATTTCAACATAAACCGGGAAATTCCGATATGTTTATAGAGAACTTTGATACTGAAGCAAGTGTCACTTTGGACACTTTATACTACCCGACTATTACATTTCATTCGCATATGTTGAAGGTGAGTTTGTTTTATAATTATATTTAGGTTATTTTATGAAGTTAAATATAGTATAGGTGCACGCGATGACTGTGGGTTTGATTTCCGTTCGGGGCTTGAAGCATTTGACACCTCCCTTAGGTAACACGACGAAATTCTACAACTCAACATGCAATGTCTTGAAAAATTTGAAAAAAATAAGTAAAGTCCGGCATTGAGTTCCACCACTCAATTCCTCGATTTCGGTCAGAGAGTGGAGAATGAAATGTCTTGAAACTCTGCCTTTCCTACTATATACCTAATAAAATATGTAATGAAATAAAAATATAATTGTCAATAAACTTTTAATATAAGTTTCTTCTTATTAAATTTTCTTTTAATTATTTTTTTAGTTTGTGGGTCCAGATGAAGAAGATATACTGGAAGCTAATGCTACTCTGCATCTACCTAACAAACCACCTATAGTGTTAACAGACGTTTTCGTTTTGGAGGTAATTTTGTCCAAAACAAATATATTATCATTAATATTTTACTAAGATACATTTATTTTAATGAANGCCGCGGGACTGTTAGCGGCATTTGAAATTTTCGCAAACTTCAAATGCCTGTAAAATCATAACTATTTGGTTGTTTTTAATGAAACAAAAACTAGTGTATTTGTATACTTCAAAACTTTACTGTAGCGAACTTTGAAGCATCATTTCATACCTATTACCATTCCTCATTAAAAATGTAAAAAAATGACATGACAATTGCTACCAGCTACCCAATCTATTGCATTGGCGTTGCGTAACGTATGCGTTTCAGCAACATTAAAAAAATGTAAAACTTAAACATCCGTTAACACACACCGTGTGAAATAAACGATACGATTCTACTGGTTCAATTTTCACTCAGGGTAATGGAGTATTTTCATTTCCTTCATCTAGTAACAAGATGGAGTGCAGCGTTGAATTAAAACGCAATATTTGAATAATTTGATGATGCGTGGAGAATGGAGTGTCTTAACACTAGGTTCCCTCTGCCTATCTACGAAACTAAAAAAGTACTTTTAAAATACTTGTGTCCTCTTTGAGGTTAAACTTGTGATATATATTTATATCATAAGATGTTCTCTGATTAACACTCAAAATATGGACGATGTAGCAATAATGAATTTATTTTCAACATCTAGTGTAGTACATAATATAATATTTATAAATACATTGTAGTATTTTATTTTGATAAGAAACAATAAATAAATACATTAAATTACAATTTATCTTTTATTTCAGACATATACAGTTATGCGTAATACATTGAATCTAGTGACGCCATTCCAAGCAGTTAAACAACTGAAATCTGTCTACACGGTCGATATAGCTATAGGAGAAAAAATCAATGTTACATGTGTTGCTTTACTTTATAATGGTACTTATTGGCATGAGGTAAAAATGATATTTTTCAATTACGACCAAAAGAATAGTTATGAATAGTTTTATTTTTAGATTATTCATGAAATATATTACACTAATTCTTCAAAATTTTATAAGAGTTATATTTCCATATCACATATTAATATTACAACGCTAATCCGCAGATTTCATACAAAATTTACTATGAGACAGAGACGGGTGAGGATGACGCGTACAAATCGTACGTAGCGTCAGTCGGCATAGCGACCCCGCTCATGGTGCTCCCTGCACTTGAGGCGCGCGTGTCGGCCCGCCTGGAGGACGCGCTGTGGAAGCTGTCCGCGGACATGGCCATGCCGTCGTTCACCGTCACCGCGCTCGCCAGGCTGGAGGTGAGTAGTGTTGATTCGCTCGCACTCATATATTTGTAAAATATACTGTAAAAACTACGTGTGCGTAGATATAGCCATGCCAATGGCTCTTTTTTCCGCCTTTTGAAGAATAAAAATTAATATGTCCGTTTAACATTCTATAAAATAAAACTTAAAAAAAAAACATTTTTTTATAGCTGGATGATCCGTTCGTGGAAACTTCTGGCAGTCTTAACTTAACTTCTGCTTACTTAGAAGATTATTTCATAAAAATGGAGTTTAAGAAGGACTTTTCTGAAGTCGAAAGCGTTATCGGTGGCGGCATACACGTACAACAGGGTGATCAGAATAATTATGTAAGTATATATTATCTATACTTCGGTACTAATATTATGAGGTTGAAATGTTTGTTTCATTCAACGCGCTATTATCAGGAATTACTTTTGGAATTGAAAACATATTTCTGTATTATCGAATAGTCCATTTATCGGGAAAGCTGTAAGTTATAAGCCGTATAACGTTATGTATAACGTTAATTGTTTCTTGTAATTTCTCAAATTTGAAAAAATATTTTATTCTACAGCTATTCGCAGACGTAGTGTGGCGTCCGCCACCGTCTCGCCATATACGTTTCAAGGCGCGCGGAGCCCTCGTACCCGTCGTGCCACCATCAAATGTAGCATTGATATATAGTGATGAAGATAAACAAAAAACTCTCACAATAGATCTAAGTAGCGAGGAAAATTATTATTCGTTGAAAGCTGATCAAAGACCTACTACATTGAGCATCGCTGTCGGCACACCGCATAAAGGATTTAGGTGAGTTTGAAATGTATCTATGTGCTTAAATAGTATTAAGACCGCAATATACTCTGTTTATGTACAACTTTATTAGTACAGAATGAGTTGTAGCCGCGAAATTACGCCTAGAGTTAATCAAACTAAGAAAAAATCTTTAATTCGAATCTGCACTGCCATCTATGACTAACCTGAGACTCGGTGTTACAGGCGAAAAGATTCTTTATTATATAATATGTCTGCCTGACATTTGTGAGTGCAATAAAATTATGACTGTTAAAGAGATCAAATGTACGACGGTATGCATTTTCCACTGTCGTCGTCGACTTCTTCACATTTGCTTTTTGTTCTGACATGGATATGTCTTAGATTATTAGTTAGTTAGTTAAGCTAAGACTCATTATTGCTTGCTACTATCGAAAACAATAGTATAATATTTTTAACAATTCTAAAGTGTTATTCCACAATTAGGAAAGAAAAGGAAAGCAAGCTTTCCTAGAGGCGCGGGTTCAAATCCCGCTACGTTCAAATAATACAGATAGAGATTATATAACATAAAGCAATAAGAAGTTGAAATTGACATTATGTCAATGCTATTATAATTTATTTTACAATGCCAAACTTATATACTATTTTGAAACAAAATTTTAGAGCCATGAAAATTATAGGGGAGTTCGAGGCAGACGACATTAGAGGTTCCTTCGTCACTGATGCTATTGAATATGGAATTTCTGGAAAAGTACTCAAACGAGACCCACTGGAGGTATTTTTTCCATTCTAATATATTTAATACTAATAACACTTTTTAGGTTCACGCAGTGTTCCGCATATATATAGCAGGGAAGTCAGAGTTTACTTAATGTTAAGATATTCTGTTATAATTTTTTGAGACATGTCTCGTTAACAGTTAAATAAATGTCTACAATAGGTTAAAAGTCACACAGTACTTTCTGTAACGTCAGTTTTATGTACACTAGTTACTAACCTGAACAATTGAAAAATTAATGAGATCAAAGCTTGATGTTGCAGCACTAGATTTCCTCGGCGTATCTGTTCTGGATACAGGTTCAAGCTTAAAAAAAAGAAAAATCTTGATATTATAGTAAAATTCCTTTACTCTTTCCAGTTAACTTTAACTCTAGTCCCTAAAGGGCAAGGACAACAAATAACAATACGTATTAAATGTGAAACGTTCCCCACTGTGTACGGCGTCACTGCACACGTGCTGGGACCTATAGAGGCTACTATCAGATCAAAGATAGAAATGCAAAGTAACTTCACTGATGTTTATTTTAAGGTAAGATGATTGTAAAATTAGTAAGTGTCTTACTATTTTTATTGTGATTATTTACAAACTTAGGAAGGAATAATATTTTGAAATGTATACAAATCTTTTGGGGATCTTATTAGTGCTCAAGCCAAATGAGCCTCACATTCCTATTGAATTTTTTTAAAAGTTGTTCTTGTTTTCATATTTCAGTAATTTAAAATGTTTAATCTTTACTTGAGGTTTTGGTTTAAAAGTAGTAGTAGTTTAGTTTTTTCATATGATAAAAAAACATACTTTCAGGTGGATTTGCCAAAAATGAAAAGTAAAGAAATATATTTCAAGTCCCGCGTAGATGTTTACCCAGAATTGCGTAGAGTGGTGTCTGTGCAAGCGTCTTCGCCATTACAAAAACTTAGTTTTGTCAAAGGAAACACTGACTTTATGTAAGTTTTATTTTATTAATTTTTATTTTATTTTATTAACTTGTGTCTATCGCGGCCGTCGTGGGGTGGTGGCTAGTAAACAAAACAAAGCTTAGCGTTTAGTTCCGCCACTCAATACGTAATATCTTGAAAAATGGGCAGCGCATAGGGACCAGAGTGTATTAACTTCTGCTGACTCTATTTATATATGTGGGATACAGTCTGAAGAAATCGTCTATCCTACGTCATATATCCATTTATATAAGAAAATCTCGCAATTATATTTCGACCCGTTATTAGCCTTCATAGGGTTAGAAAATTATAGTGTTACGTATTTAAATTCTGCAATAAAAAATCATTATTTTCATACGACCTTGATATTTGTGCAAAGATGATAGGTATAAAGAATTTTCTACTATATAATTCGGATTACCAAGACCATTGTTTTTTATTTAGAATGAATTGACTACTAAGTGATAAAACATTCAGCTCTCCGGTTTTCATTTAAATAAAACTATATAGAAAAACGTTTTTATACATCATTACTTTATCTTTTTTAGATTTTTAGTACTTGTGATACATATAATATGTATGACTATTTAATTATTGCAGATTCGGTCCTAAATCTGGCTATTTATTATGCAACTATGAACTACCAGACATGAAAGGAGATGGTGATCTAAAGTGGAGTTTCCTTCTTGGAGATTTGTTCATAAGAGTGAGTTTCTTTTACTTTGCAAAATATTTTTAAAACGTATATCCATTTATGATGATTAAAATAAATGTGTTGTAAACAATAATATACGTCTTTTATATTTTAAAAACTATACAAATATATTAATAATAAAAAATGACGTCAAAATTTACCAAGTTGGACGATTCGTTTTGTTTTGTGTTTGTTATAGCTAGAATATAAATAAAAACATAAAAGAAAATCAGAAAAAAAAATATTAGATATTAAATACATTTGTTTCTTATTTATTTGTAGGCAATAGGTCAACAATTACTTAAAGAAACACAACGTAGTGTAGATCTGGATATATATTTCGGAAATAATACTGAGGACGGACTTTCTAAAACTAATGCAGGATTTAGAATGGATTTGGACAGGATTTGGCAGTAAGTTCAATGTTCTATATTATTAAATGAAACTTGCACAAATGCGAAACCTATCATTTTACTAAAAATACTACAAAATTCAATACAACGATAAGAATTAAAAAGTAGTTTGAAAGTAATTCAATAAACTGACTAAGAAATACTGTTTAAATTTATTAATTACAAAACAATATTAAATTTTCCTACAATTTTCAGAATTGGTGCAAACGCATCATTCGGGCTAATAATGGATAAACGTATTAATTTAATAATAAACGCAATACTTCCCAAGCCTAATGTGGATGTGCACACATTATACATTGACGGCTTTATGGGAGATGATTCTAAGCCAGGCCAAACCTTAGAAGCGTTGTATCGTACAGACGTTACGAAAATACGTGCTGGGTTAAAAGGACAGGTACAATTAATTAATTATCTTTGTAACGTTTAAACTAAAATTAAATCAGCTTCACGCTGTATCCCGCATGCAGCAGGATAGGCCGAGAGAATCTCGTGTTAGGACACTCCGTTCCCCACTCTCCGCCAAACACTGAAGGTATTGCGTATTGAGTGGCGGAAATCAACGAGAAGCTTTGGCTAGACACCACAGCGAAGAAATGAAAATATAAATTTAATTAATAAATTAATCTCACATTCGTTGCGTTTACAGCCACGTCTAGTGGCAATACTACTCATACCATAACAGAAAAAATATATTTGTAGATGTTACAACAAGCAGAAAGTTTCGACGGTAACGCCAAAGTGACTTGGACTTCGAATTCCGTTTACAAAGATATTGACAATTTATTATCCTATAAATGGGATGTAAATGGCTCAAAACATATAGATTATACACTAAGTACTCCAATCTATGAAAATGAACCTACATTTACTGTCCTTGGATCATATCAAAAGGATTTAATACATGGATACCATGTTGTGAAGTAAGTATACTTGAAATTAAAGTATTTATTAACTATATTTATAAATATACTTTTTCTTGTTATATTTAATGGTTCAACAAGATGCAGAGGTTCAACTCCTGCGACTTTAAAAATTTTATGTGTCTAATTAACTTAAATGACCTTTTTTTCTCAATAAACAGAGGATTCATGCATCGCCCAAGATCTTGCCAAATAGGTGAAATCGATATGCGTTATGGTGGAATTAAACATACACATGGACATTTCAATATGACGACTCCATTCCAAACGTTGCCTTGGTTGAAATCTATATTTGATGTGAGTATATTTAACGTTTGATTTAGCTTCACACAGCATCCCGCTTATAGCATGGTAGACACAGGAAACTTAGTGCTAAGACACTCTGTTCCCTATGTACCGTCTCAATTTCAAGACATTGCGTATGGAGTGGCGGAATTTATTACCACATTTTTTTTTACCAAAGTAAGGAAATGTATTTCCTCGCTGCCCCCAAATGGTAAACGAACTCAAAATTGTCATATTTACAGTGAGACTCTTGCCCAACTGCGACGACGACCCAGACGACCCATTTCACAAAAAAATAAAGATTTAAAGCGGTTTAACATTATTACAAATAATATAATTTTTATACTTATTGATATACGTATATTAATAAGTATAAAAATTATAAAATATACATTTATTAACTTAGACGAATAGTAAAATAAAGTCTTCTTCTTCTTCCTGGCACTAATCCCGGCTATTGCCAGGGTCTGCCTTCCTACTCAACCTACTCCACTTTGCACGATCTTTTGCGTCAGCGGTGGTTAGACCATTGGCTCTCATGTCCTGCATCACGATATCCAACAAGCGCTTACTTGGGCGTTCGAGAGGTCGCGCCCCAGGAACTGGTATTGCAAGGCACTTACGTCCGACATAGTTCTTAGGCCGGCGCGTAACCTGGCCAAACCATCTCAAGCGACGCGCTTGGAGCTTATTCGCTACGTCACGGACCCCAAGATTACCTCGAATGAATGTGTTGCGTATGCGGTCCGACCGCGTTACGCCGCACATCCACCTCAGCATCTTCATTTCCGTGACGTGAAGCTCCTGAGTGTGCCGAGATAGTGCTGGCCAACATTCGCTGCCGTATAAAAGAACCGGTCGGACGATGCTCTTGTATATCAGACCCTTGAGCTTGGAAGGTATTCTGCGGTCGCAGACCACACCACTGACCTCCCGCCATTTGGCCCAGGCAGCGCTTATCCGAGAGCCATGGACATCGTGATCGATGCCTCCAGACTCGTGCATAATGGATCCAAGGTACCTGAACTTTTCCGACTTAACGGCTGGCTCAAGACCTATAAGGATGACTCCCGGCTCCCGCAGGCCATGAACTCTGTCTTCGACATATTTAGTTTAAGACCGCCGTTCTCAAGCGTACCCTTCCAGAGGTTCACTTTACGCTCCAGCGTCAGTCGGTTCTCGGCAATGAGTGCTATGTCGTCGGCATACATCATCAGCCATGGAGGCTGGTCCTGGATGTGAGCCGAGACAGTATCGAGCACTACATTGAATAAGAACGGACTAAGAGCCGAGCCCTGGTGAACCCCCACTGTAATCGGGAAGGGTCTAGTATCGCCAACAGCAGTCCTAACCATAGAAGCGGAATCGTGGTACATGTCTCTGATAATCTCAATATAGGCCTCAGGGATCCCTTTGGATCGCAATGCCCACCAGATACACTGACGAGGCACACAGTCAAAGGCCTTCTGCAGATCTAAAAAGGCCACATGCAGAGCTCTCCTTTTTTCCCTGTATGCCTCCATCAAAGTTCTGAGGGCGAAAATGGCGTCCATGGTGCCCGATCCTGGCTGAAATCCATATTGAGACTCAGAGACAGTACACTCTCGGCGGAGCCTGAGGTCGATCATGCGCTCGAAGAGCTTCATGGTATGACTCATAAGCTTAATGCCCCTATAACTACCACAATCTTGAACACTGCCCCTTCCCTTGTAAATAGGGGTAATAAAGCTAAGCCGCCACTGATGCGGCATCTTACCAGTGTTCAAGATATGGTTAAAAAGGTCAGTAAGCATGAGCACACCAAGAGAGCCCAACGATTTCCACGCTTCGATCGGAATGTCGTCAGGTCCCACCGCTTTTCCGTTCTTCATGCGTCGAAGGCAATTACGTGTTTCGTCAAGGGTTATTGGGGCAATAAGTCCGAGGTTAGGCGGTGGGTCGTGATGAAGACTGCATGGGTGCTGAGTATTCAGCAACTCCTGGAAGTAGCTTCTCCACCTCTCCTTCACAGAGGCATGACTACAGAGCAGCGTGCCCTGGGAATCTTTGACGCAAAGACATTTTGCGATATCTTGCGTCACTTTATCCCGGGAACGTGCCAGTTTGTAAATGAGCTTCTGCCCCTCCACAGTTTCAAGTTTATCATACAATGGTGACAAACTTTCACTGCGGGCTCTGGCTACAGCTCTTTTACAGGCACGTTTAGCTACTGTGTACTCCAGTCTGTCTTCAGGAGAGTTGGATTCCTGCCACTTCTTAAAGCCAGCCTTCTTTTCACGAGTCACCTCCTGGATCTCGTCATTCCACCACCATGTCTCCTTGTCGATGACACGTCTTACCCTAGAAACGCCAAGAACTCGCCTGCATGCCGCAATGATTGCCAACTGAGCCCGATCCCAAGCATCCTGAGCAGTCTTGGTGTTAGTCGAAAGATTATGACTTTTCACCTCTGCCAGGAAGTCGGTCTGCATCAGTCCATTCAGCAACCACTACTTGATCCGAGGCCTACGTTTCTCGGCTACTTTCTTCTTCGGAGTGACGTTAAAGTCCATAACAAGAAGAAGATGTTGGGCCGTTAGGCTTTCGCCTGAAATGACCTTAAAGTTAGTTACCCTGCCCATATGACACCGTCTGGTCAATAAGTAGTCTATTTGAGTTGAGTGGGACCCGCTCTTATACGTGATAAGGTGCTGAGAATTCTTTTGGAAGAACGTATTCACGACGGCCAGATCAGACGCAATACAGGTTCTCAGAATGTTTTCTCCCTCTGCATTGCGAAGACCGTGCCCAAAACCCCCGTGAACACGTTCATACGGCTCAGCAGCCTTACCGACGTGCCCGTTCAAGTCCCCCCCAACTAAGACCACTTCGGTAGACGGCACAGCAAGTAGCACCCCTTCATAATGCTCCCAGAATGTCTCCTTTTCGGCCGCGCTACATCCCGCCTGGGGGTAATGGCACTGATTAAGTTTGTGATAATGCCCTCAATCAGTACCCTCACTCACATCAAGCGGTCGGAGCTACGGTCAACTTCAAGGAGCCCATTCTGAAGCTCTTCAGAAAGCACTACCGCTACACCGTTTCTACCCGAAGGTGACCCAGTGTATATAAGCCGGTAACCCTGTCCGATGTTACGGGACTTATTGCCCTTCCAGCGAGTTTCCTGGAGGAAAGCACACTGGACCCGATGCCTCATGAGTACGCCAGTTTACGCCTGGGATACTTGCCCCAGGCGTGGAAAAAAGGGCCTGGTCATCATGCTGCCCAAGGCAAAGAAGAACCCCCGCGACCCGGACAGCTACCGCCCGATCACTCTCCTCAGCGCGGTAGGAAAGCTCTACGAGAAACTGTTGCGGCCGCTCATACCGGCGCACTTCCAGCCGCGCAACGAACAATTTGGTTTCCGCAGCGACCACTCTACCACGCTGCAGGTGGCCAGAGTGTTGCACTTCGTGGCCACGGCAATCAACAAAAAGGAGAGTGCTACAGCAGCCTTTTTAGACGTTGTACACCGACGACATCCCGACGCACCAAGACGCAAGTCTGGCGCTCTACGCCGACGACATTGCCCTCTATACGAAGTCGCTCAACCCCCAGCACGCAGCTTTGAAGCTCCAGCGCGCCCTCGACCTGCTGCCGGACTGGCAGGCGGAGTGGAGGCTCGCACTTAACATCGCCAAGACCCAGGCGATCAGCTTTGGGTCCCACCGTAGAAAGCCTCCTCCGCTGAGCCTGCAGGGCCAGCAGGTCCCCTGGAGCAGCCGAGCCACCTACCTGGGCGTGGTGATCGACCGCCGACTGAACATGACAGGGCAAGTCAGAAAAGCGGCCAGCGCGGCAAAAACCTCCTTGTTGCGTCCTCTATTCAAATCGAAGCTCCCCCTGGGAACGAAGTTGTCGCTGTACAAGGTGTACGTCAGGCCGCACCTGTCCTACGCTGGCCCGGCGTGGTACGCGCTTATCAACGAAGCCCAAAAGAAGATTCTGCAGGTGGTCCAAAACGTCGCCCTCCGGCGCGTTACCCAGGCTCCCTATTTCGTCAGGAACGCTACCCTTCAGCGTGACCTGAGGATAGAGAGTCTGGAGGATCACATCGGCCGGCTCGCGAGCAACGCGTATCGCCGTGCCGATGCTTCGGACCACCTGCACCTACGCAGCATCGCTCCGCTCCACACTCGACCGCCGGATGCCACCAAACGCCCGCCGAGGGATATCATCCCCCCTTCCCCTCCTGATACCGACTCCTGAGCAGCCACCTCGGTCGCTGGTCGCTTAGCTGGGCCTCCCTTGGGGCAACCAAGGGACTCACCCGGCTGGGCTGACCGCACAGGTGGCAAACGCTCATCCCCCTCTATCCCTTCAAGCCTTCACTACACTGTGCCTTCCTCGGCAGTCACAATCCCACCGGGCCTAGTGCCCACCTCAATGACGTGGCATTTGCCTGTAACCGTTTCCCAGCGCCACGGCGCCGGAGGAAAGAAACACAGAATCCGGGGTCGCGTATGCCCACAAACCAATATCGGACAGATATTCTGCCGTCATATGGAAAAGAGGCACAACTAACATTTTCTACAAAATTGAGTTATATATATATTCGGCATCAGGAAAACATGATTTATCTGCTTAATTTTCTGAGTATTTTTAGTAATAATATAAACAGAGATATCATAAGCCTATAGGGCACAACTGCACCATATTGCAAGTTATAGTGTAGCAAAAGGGCACATTGTGAGATATTACTTTTACTCACTTCTATATTTTTAAAATATTTTATTGAAAAAGCGTAATTGACGTGTATGTTAAATATTAAAGGCTTATTAGTGGCAATTGCGCCTATTTTTATACTTACAACTTAGCATTATTGGTGTAGAACCAGACACAACTGTCAGTCTTTACTGCTAAAAAAGTGAACAAAAATGAAGTGAAGGAGGAGAGGTATGTCACGGGGCTGCATAAGTATGACCCAGTCCATGTATATGTTTGTCACCAAGAGGCACAAAATTTTTAATGAAAACAATAAGCCGCGGGCAAAACATTTCAGTTTTAAATTGCTCCATTCGGGGTAGCATTATAAAATTTTCTAAATCTGCAGCAAACATTAAAGTCTCAGTGTTCCCTGTACATTGACACTTTAATATTTGCTGCAGATTTAGAAAAAGTTACGCCAGAATGAAAGAAATGAAGAGAGGACGGAATGCAATGTCAGTGTGAATGGTAAGATATTAGAACAAGTGAATGAGGTGGTATACTTAGGGAGTATGTTCAGTAGAGATGGAAGATACGAGATGGATGTGGAAAGGCGTATTGCTGCCGGTAACAGGGTTAATGGAGCCTTAGCAGCATTGATAAGACGGCGAAACTTCAGCACAGCTGCGCGTTTTGCCGAACACAATGCAGTGTTGGTTCCGACGTTGTTATATGGCAGCGAAACGTGTGTATTACAGAAGAAGAATGAAAGAAAGATGAATGCCATGGAGATGCCATCTCTTCGATATGCGGAGTCAGCTTAGCCGGATCGAATCCGCAATTAAGAGATACATAGATTGGCAGGTACTAGCGAGAATGTCACAGTGAGAATGAAGAAAAACGTGCTCAGCTGGCTTGGGCACGTCGAATGAATGAGTGATGAAAGAATGGCAAAAAAGATCTATGATGGAAAAGTGAGCGGTAAGAGAGGTAGGGGGAGACCTCGGTTGACCTTCGAATACACAGTATCAAAAATACTGGAGGAAGGTTACGTAAAAAGCATGATCATGGGATCCCCCGGGGGGCATGTATGAAGAGGTTGATGACAGTTGACGACGCGATATTATTTTCGTTTGTGGCTGGTGGCTATATTACCTAATTATATTAGAGTTTTTGTAGGTACTGTGTCACATTTGTAATAATTCAAATTCAAATTGAATAAAAGTGTCCTTTCATCTTGACTGTCTTGAATGTTTGCACAAAGGTTTTAGAAAGAAAAGGCGCATTTGGTTATATGTGCCTTTAAATCGTAATATTTCAGAATTTACCTTATTTTTTACGTTAAGTTGAAAAAAATAAACGATTTATTTATTATACACATTAAAAATAGAACTTTACAATGCCATGGTCTTATACTTACTATATAAATGCAAGTATTTACATTTGCACATTTTCGAAAAACCAATGTTATTTGTGCCCTTTTTCGTAATGACGGCAGTATTAGTCTGGACACCCTCTGAATAGTAAAATAAAGTAATAATAATAAACTTATTTTTTCTCACAGATAAACAATGCAGAACCGCAATCAGACAACAAAATAGATTTATTCTGGCTAAATAAATCAGCTTCAATTAACACAACACACAATTATATAAAGAAAGATAATGATTTCACACAATATGGCGCCATTTCAGTCTCTGTACCATTAAATACACAACATTTAGTGAATACTGAGTATTTTTATGAAGAGCAAGGTAAAACAAGTAAAGGAAATGCTACAATTGATTTCGATCGTGAAAGATTTTTAGAAGTGTTCTTTGATAAAGTATTAAGTAAAAGTGATAGAAATTTGGATTTAGCCACAATGAATATTGAAGTTGAAAATGTGCACACGCCATTTGGAGTCAAATACATACATGAGTATGATGGTATTGGTAGTATTGTAAGTATTTTTATTTAATCTTTTCCGTTGTTTTTGTATAAATATTTTCTCCAATTCTTATTCTCTCTTAAAGTATTTAAGTGTTTGGCACACAGAACTAACCGCTGTGTTTTTTTTTCTTATAATAACATAGAAATGTAAACAATTTAAATAGCAGGATCATGAAACTCACAATCTTTGCTTATTCTGATAGTTTCTAATTTTACTACGCTGGAAGATTCCTATATTATGCATTCTATACATATATCTACATTATATGTATACAATATAACCCAACATTATAATAAGGCCTTCGCTTACAGGACGCCAAACAAGCAACAATATTCCATCTCCACAATGCGACCATGGCCAATATAACGGGACGACTCGACATGTATACTTATGATATTGGCAAGCAGCTCAAACTAACTGCCATACACGGGAACCGAACCTGGACCTTCGAGAATAAATATGAAGCTGTCGATAAGGAACTTAAACAAGGTAGTAAAGTGACCTGGGCGGAGGATGTATGGATCAATTATGATATTCATGTTACTAATATGAGTGTGGTAAGTTATTGTAAATCTTTTTTGTAATTTGCTGGTAATATAGTTTTGACTCTTAAACTCATTTTGTACTCTTTTTTATTTGTTTTTTGTGCACACATATTTTGTAGTTAGCGGAATAGGTAATTTAAATTTACTCTATTTTCCTTTTCTGTTATTATAACCTTATTGTTAATCGCGAAGGCCAAATCTGCAAGGAGTCATAAATGATAATAATAATTTCCACATCTTTAACGCTAACGCGACTGTTGTGGCTTTAATTTCCAGTTGGGAAATTTGATTATTTTTATTTCTTTACACTGGTAATAAGACAAAGCGTTAAGTGACACTAATCAACTCGCAATGTCTCGAATACTAAACAAAAACACAGTGTTTTAACGCTAGATTCCCTCTGCTTTTCTGCTTTATGCGGAATACAACGTGGTTTCTTTTTATTTAGCTAATAAAAATAATGTTATCTTACACAAAATTTAAGGCCGACACAGAATCCCAGCAAATAATAATGGACATACGTTACCCATTACGTACATTCCGCGTAACCGGAGTCTATCACCTCCAAGACGCATTACTAGACGGCAACGCGCACATTCTATGGAACGTCAGAGCTGAGAACAAAAGTGCGGAAATAAAAGGAAGATGGGAAAACCCTGTCACTGAAAGTGGGAATTTACATGATGTTTATTTGGGTTTGTCGCATCCGTCGTTTAAAAAGGTATGTAAGATTTTTTTTGTTAAATTTTTAAAACATACATTTTGTATAAAATATAAAGTCTATTGATTGTGAATTTAATGTAAATGAATATTTCAAATTACACTTAAATTAATAATTGAAATTACAACTTCATTAAATATGTTTTATATATCAGTAGAAATATAATAATTGCTTTCTTATTTATTGATTGCTCCCTCATTTTAACATGCATATAAATTGTGAAATAGCATATTAGTATTAGTGTAAATTCCTCACAAAATCCTTTTTCTAGGATGTAACACTCAAAGGACAGTATCTCACAACTCCAGCGGTCATGTCAAACCTATCAATAGAACTACAATATTCGGACTACGAAAACGAATATTTAAAACTCAAATCAATTCTAACAGATAACTCAAACGGACCAGTCAGAGATTATAAGTTTGCACTGAAATGCACCCATCCGTCCACAAATCTAGACTTAGACATGATGTCAGACATAAATATACACAGTCGATGGTACTACCTGTCTAATTATTATAGATTCCAAAAGTCATTGTTCTATCAGAAACTGAGAAGGAATCAGTTATTAATTGATTTGAGTGAAAGTCTTGTCAATTGGGAGGTAAGATTTTTTTTCATAAAATTTAGGTACTGCGTCTAATAGTAAATGTGATGACCGCTGCCCCCAATTCAGAGGACTGAGTTAGTTTCATTTCTTCCCTTAAATAACAAGACAGAGTAACACCACTCCACACAAAATAACTTTAATTCTGTCGAAAAGTGGAGAACGAATATGCCACATATATTGTGAAACTAAAAATATTTTTTTTCAGCGCGAAAATGAAACATATTACTACAAAATGAACGGCACGTGGTCTCTAGCCTATCCTAAATACCAAGCTAAAGGCATAGTATTAAGGACTAACGCGAATGACACAGTGTTTGCGGAGCTATCAATGATTGATAAGGCAGTGGTTGCACATTATAATAGTTCTGATGGTAAGTGATGGTGGAACTCACTCGGTTATAAAGATTTAATTAAAAAATATTAAATATTACTGTACAGTTTAATTAATAAAAACATTACTAAGTAAGCTCATTAAAGCTGATCAGTGTTTTTGCTGAGAATAGCGCAACATGTACCCTCGCATTCAGTATACTCTATAACGCACCAATACGATACTATAGACGCATGCATTTTATTATATATTTTATCATGTTTCAGACATTTCCTACCACATGATAGGCAAAATAATAGACACTAGGTCGGCCAGAGTAGACGCATGGCGCAACTACGATGACGTCACCACCGTCGACTTGGCCTCCTACATACGACTTAACCATTCCCGCCTTCTTACAAGCGCATTTAAATGGCGACCGGAAATATTCGCAGAAATCAAATCTCAATCTGTTAACACTATGAAGATTTTGTACGGACAAATTAATGATACGCTAGTTATTATAAAAGAAGCGCCAATGGAAGCTCATCTCGCTTTAAGAAATATATGGAGTGATGCTAAGCCGAGAGTGCGTGATTTCTTAGACGATTTAAACGATTTACACGTTATCAAGGATGACCTGGACGAGTTTGAGCGATTTTTAAATGAATCCTACGATCATAATGATTTTTATGTTAAGGATATCGTTGAATTTACTTATTATGTATTAGATGAAATGGCCATTAGAAATCATTTGGAAAGTTTGCCAGGATTCGTGAACGATGTGTGGGGAATGATGGGAAATACAAGCTCGTCGATCAAACAAAGTCTAACTTACGTCGTAGATTCTATCAAAATGGCGTACGCCAATTTCCTTGAATCAGTTAATAAAGTTTTAGAAGCGGATTTAATGGAGTTAGTATCGGATAAGTTGGAAGCGATGATTTTACAATATGACAACTTTGTTAGAGATTTGCATATGAAGCTTTTAGAATATTGGGAGGAAACTTGGGTAAATGCTACGTCTAGATTGGGGAAGTATTGGCACGACCTATTAAAATCTATAGAGCCGTTGTTTTTCAAAATGTTACATTACACTGAAGCTTTCGTTGTAACAATATGGAGGGGTGTAATGGACTTCTTCCATGAAAGAACGCACGAACTAACAGATACGCCGTACTTTAATTATGTGTCTACGTTTGGACATGAGATGGACCGGTAATATATATTTTTTAATTTCTAAGATTATTACAATACACTAACAAAAACATTACTTAATTTCAAAACTAACTAACTAACTAACGTTTTAACTTAAACGAACTAATTTAATTTACAGAATTTACAAAGATCTAGTAAATAACGACATTATAACAAACATAAGGAAATACAGTAAGAAACTGTGGAATGTGATTTGGGCTAAAATAGGAAAGTATATACCATTCACGGACGAGTTCAAACAACTTTACAATGAATTTAATAACGCTTGGGGTAACTTTTTGAAGACTCCACAAGTGGTTTATGTTAGAGAAAAGGTATATATTTGTACTAATATTATAAATGCTGTGAACAGTGTACGACTATAGATAGGATGATTGTGAGTTCAATCCCACTATATCGAACAATATTTTCGTTTTATGATATATTCATTATCCCCACTGAATGCGAGATACAGAAATAGAACCCACAATCGCTGCACTTGCAGTCAGACGCTGTGCTATATATATGATGATGGGGTGGTATATGCTTTCATAATCATATACATTTTTATTGTTTTCTTTTTTAAATTAATAATCTTATGTTATGACTATTGAATAGTGCCAAGAAGCCTACGAACGTCTAAAGTGGTGGTACGACTACTTCCTAATTGGAGAAGCGCTCGATAGAGTGTGGGAGATATTGTATGCTAAAGTAACTGATTTAGCTAAAACTGCACTACAATATGAGGAAATGTAAGTATTACAGTATGATCTAAATATCCGTCACTTTGGTTGATGGAAAAGTCCAATAATCCGATACCTTACGAATACAATAGAGAGTTGAAATACATCGTTTTATTATTTTTTCGAATTGCTTATTTTTTTAACAAACCTTTGACCTCAATTGTACAATTTTAGATTTTGTTTTATTTTTTTGCATAATGTGAAATAATGAATTGTTGTTCTCTTACTATACATATATGTACATATCAATATTTATATTATAGACATCGCACACCCAAAACGAACTTCATATTCGATCCTCACAAAGGAGAGATCATTCTAGAACAAAAGTTACCAATGTCTTGGCACGCATTTAATCGAACACCGGACTTCAGTGAAATATCGGAATATAAAACTATAAGGGACTTTATTGACGAATGGCTGACAAGTAATAGAACCATATGGGCATATTATTATGAAATACGACCATATTTAGATCTAAATAATGTTATTCCGCCGTTTGGTGGTAAGTTTTTAAAGGGAATTTATTTTGTTGAAATTTAATTGTTACATTGTTAACATTATATAGTAAAATATTTATTTTAAAAGGTATAGCAATGATGACTGGCCAAGGTACACTAGTAACGTTCGACAAACAAGTGTTCACGGTATCTGAATCTGGGACTTTCCTGCTAACTAAAGACTACAAGCAAAATAACTTCACTGTATTAATGGAAAGTAATGATGATGGAAGATATGATTTGGTCATACTCACTAAGAAGAATTTGATATTTATTGATTTATATAAAGAGGTATTGTAATTATTTATTTGGTTTATTAATAATTATTAAAAGTAAAAAATATTAAAATCAGTCGCACAAAGGCATTAAAATCAATATTTACTAAATTAAAATTAATTCTAATTAAGTATTTACCTGTTTTATATATTTTCGGTTTATTTCAACATTAAAAATAATATAAATATAATAAAAAATATAATTTAAAATTAAATTGTATTTTTTAATCCAATATTATAGGGTTGTCGTGATGAAAATACTTTGGATTCTATTCCTACTCAAGGATTTTTTTTTCATTTCCTCGCTCTTGCAACAAGGCAAAAGCGCAACATTGAGTTGAGGCGAAAGCCACCACTCAACAAACAGTGTATAGAAAGTTGGAGTGCAGTGTATGCAAAATGCAAAAGCAGTGTATTGAAAAAATACAACGCGAAGCTAAAAAAAGATTTTTTGTTACAGCAAGTATCCTTAGGTCGCTCTCTACCTCTGAACTTGCCAGCAATAGTTGATGATTTAATAGTAGACAGACGAACAGACATTTTATCTATAGAGGGACAGAACGGATTAGATATTGAATGTAACTTGCTGCACAAAACGTGTAAACTGGAAGTCGCAGGTAAATAAAAACCTAATTTTAATCTTGGTTAATAAGAGGTTAAGCTAAAAAGATAACAAATATTTGATATTAAATAACTGTATTGTCCAATTAGACCAGCTACATAAAAGTGCAAACTGGACAATCCCAATTTGTATAACCTCTGGTAGGAATTCGAACCTATATTCATCGTGTGACAATACAATGCAGTGATTGAAAATTAAACTTTCATTTTATTCCATTTATTTCACATTATTAATATATTCGTTTAAATATCTAGGTTGGTACTATGCAAGTCTCGGCGGCCTTCTCGGTACTTATAACAACGAGCAATACGATGAAAAACAATTACCGAACAATACAATAGAAACCGACATAAAAAATCTTGCCCACGCGTGGACTACAAGAAATGTGACCGTGGGCAAAACGCCACCGAAACAAAATAGCACTGTTTGTGACAAATTCTTTAGAAACAAAGTTTCACCGTTGCATCCATGTTTCTCATTGGTAAGGATTTATTTTTTTGTTTTATATTATTATTTAGTTGTTTTTTTATTTACTATTTTATTCACATTCATATATGTGATGATATTTTACCGAAATCGAGTTAACGTTTAATGTATAAAATTAAATTTCCATATGAAATATTTTACTCTGTAGCGCAAAACTTAACTTTTTAATTACCAGTCAATTTGACCGGGAAATAGTATACGAAATTGCGGTAGGCCTAGTGTTAAATAATGTAAATGTTAAGAATTATTCGAGCCACAGTGCAGGTTTTTTTAAACAATTTATAAAAATTTTAATAGATATCGGCCGTACCGTTCCACGCGGAGTGCGTGTCGGGCGTGGACGCGTGCGCGCTGGCAGACGCGTATCGGCAACTGTGCGACCACCAGCATGTGCCCACGCATATACCAGACTTGTGTGTGCAGTAAGTATTATTAATTTTTATTGATTTATTTACGTATTTTTAAGAAAACCAAAAAGTATAAAATTATCACTCTTGATCTTCTCTCGTGACTCTTGATCGTCTTTGGATAGGACTAAAAATATAAATAAGTTGTAAAAAGCTTATAACAGTTTGGCATAGCAAGAACAAATAGCTTAGGGTGCTTAGACAGTCCCGCTACATTATTTTATTATACATTTTCTAAAAATACTTTTCTATCTTTAGTGTCAAATAACACTTTTTTTATAATTTATACATAGATGTACGACACCAGACGGTGATATAATCGAAGAGGGCTCATTTCTACAACTACAGAATCCACCAGCGTCTATGGACATAATATTTGTAGTGGAAGCGCAAAATTGTAATAAGAATATACGTAAAATAAAAAATATCGACCTTTTTGTGGACACTCTGGACAGCAAGTTACAGGGCAATGGCTTCTCAGATAATAGGTATGATTTTGGCAAAACTTACAAATTATTTTCGCTTATTAGTTTGTCGCTCTGGTAAAACGACAAAGCGAAGCTGTAAACACATACATAATTTAATAATGTTTCTTCTTCAACTATATATTTTGGATTGGACGACATTTGAACCATTACTCTATTTGTATAAGTATAAGAAAAAAAATTGGGGCATTTATAGAAAAAAAAATAGAACTTATTATTCTGGTGGCGTCATGTTTTGATGGTCCGTATTTATAAAAAGTAATCATTTTCATTTTATTAAACAGATACGCAGTAGTAGTGTACGGTGGTCGCGGGCTGTACCGCAAGCCTCGATCGCTTTATGTAAACAATAAGTTGTTCACCAACGCCGTGGATATACCAAGACACTTTGAGGCTTTCCAAATTGGTAAGTAAACTATAATATTTTTTTAAAGTTTTACGCTGTATCTCTAGTGAAAGTAGGCAAAGGAAAAAAGGGATTAACTTAACCTACTTTTTTTAACATAATTTGACTTTGAAATTGAGTTCCTTTTTACATGACTACGGCGAAGTCCAAAAGTATGTATGTGCGTTCCTTTATAACTGTTAAACCGGTAACCCAATTTTGTTAAACGTTATTTTTTTTGTAAAACTTATACTTAGAATAGTAAATAATATACTTTGTTTTACACAAAAGCGCACAACAAATAACGCAAAATTATAAAAACATGTTTACAAGATAGACGGTCGTATTGCTTCAAGCAATCTCCAGGCAACCTTTGGGGAATGAAGGAGTAAATTTAGCAAAAGAAATTGGAATAGCTCATAACTTAATTGGTAATAGTACAGAACATAATCGTTAGTATCATAATCAAAGACATAGTCGTTTCATAGACTTACATTCCTCAGACAAGGCGAGCAACAAGTCGTCCCCGGGTGAGGCGCTGCGCGCGTTGCGCTCCGTGAGCTCGCTGCCGCTGCGCGCCGCCGCGCCGCGCGCTGTCATACTCATGCCGTGCAGCGCGTGCGAGGCCAGAGCTTCTGTGAGTGTGTGCCGTTGTTTTATTGCGTATACTGTGTGGTCACACAGCAGGGTGGACATAGGGAACTTGGGAACCTAGTTTTAGGATACTATGATCCTCATATTCGCCGAATTCTTAACACTATGGGGTGTTAAGTTCAATTTCGCGTTTTGGCTCGTTACTAGGGCGGAAAATTAAAGTATTAAATATTTAATTCACTCGCGTGGGAATCGCACCCACAACATTCTAAGCATATTACAGTCTAAGCTCCAGTGGTCATTAAATTTTCTCAGCTTTAAAACAAGTAAAAATTAATTTAAATAATGACCACATCTCCTCTCTAACGTTAAAAGAGGTCTTTTTGTGTGAAAATAGAGCAAGTCGTTAATAGAGTGACAGACTTCGACGTCGTATGAAGGGGGAGCTGGGTGGGCACGGCCAAACGTCCCATAACTCAAATATATGTAAATATTCTTGCAGCTGGACTATTCAACCATTTATCACAACCTGATGGAGAACTCTATTACTCTACACATTCTCATGGACGATGACTTCTCATTATCCAAGAAGAGGGTAGCTAAGTATCTATTTGGTAAGTCTATTTATTATTTTATTATAAAATAAATGTTAAATATCTGCTAAAAACTAAAATATTAAATTATATTGCCAAAAATAAAAAAATACAAAACGTAATTTAAGATATTTTTCTTTTCATTTCAAAAAAATCAACATGAGCTTCACGCTCCTGCGCGTATCATGCATGTAGCAAGATAGGCAGAGGCAGTATAGACACTCCGCTCTCCACTTTCACATTCTGCAGGCATTGAGTGGCGAAAATCATCACCGCGCTTTGCCTCAACACCAGAGCGTGATACGTGATGTTTAGTGATTTTTACTTTAATTTAAAACTATTTTTTTATCATCCCAGTTTTGATTGACAAACTGTGTCGTTGCGCGCAGCCGCTAAAACGTAATTTCTCGAAAGTTTGGTAGATGCCCGTAGGTCGGACTGTCCTAACTATGTTTCCTCTGCATATTTTTTTTATATGCAGAGGAAATATAGTGCAAGCGGAATAAACTTCAAGAAATTACTCTTTTCAACTATATTTTACAATACTTCCAGGCGTGGACAGCACTTTAGCATATACAAATAAAGACTACGAGCGTCTAGTAGGTGATGCAGGACTAAGAAAGCAGGTTCGACTCCCTAAAGACAAGTTGGGCATGTGCACGTCACTAGCTTTGGAGACTAATGGTAAATAACATTATAAATTGGTTTATATAGGAAAAATAGTAAAGTATATATTATTAGGAGAATAAATTTGGATTTTTTTTTTATATTTTAACAGCTACATCCACGGGCGCATAGTTTCCCGTGCCTTTTTTTATTTAATGAAAGTTTTTTTTTTTAATGTGGCGTACTTAATTTTGGGACAATTTAAACTGTACTTATATCTAGAGCTTATACTAGAGGGGTTGGATGAGACCCCTACCGACAATTTTTTTTTTTAAATTACATTATTAACATCTATAACTTATTTAACATATATAATTATAGTACATTACATATATAATTGTCTTTTTTATAATTACTTTATACATGTATAGAACACCTTCGCCTATTAGATTTGGCCTGGCTGGAGCAAAAAAAAATGAAATATTTAGGAACCGTAACGATCGTGGCGCAGCGACAAAATAATGATCTAAGAGTTTCGGCAAGCAGATTCCATAAATATACAGTACGGGAGGGGTCGTGGCCGAAGTTAGGCTTTTTGAACTCCTGTGCATTGTTCACTAAGAATAAATATTAAGAATTAAAAAAGCAAGCTAATATTTATAGAGTGTTCTATCAGCGATCAGATTCATTACTTTTTCTATATAAAATATAAAAAAAATCCCTAATTCGTAAATAGTTCAAGTAAACACACAGTCGTTTCTCCACAGGCACCATCTGGGCGGGCAGCAAGCTGTCTCTGGAGCGCGGGGAGCGCGGTGCGGCGCGGCGGTTCGCGACGGTGGCGGGAGGGCGCGTGGCGCGCACTCCGCCCTCCTGCGCCGCGCCCGCCTCACCGCGCTGCGAGTGCCGCGCCGCCGCGCTCGTGTGCGCGCCCTGTGCAGCGCGCGACCCGGTCAGTAGCGTGTCTACGGAATCTTTAGTGAATCCCATACTTTCTTCTTCGCCATTTATTTACATTATGACACACTTGACGTTGTGAAGTTTTAAAATGCAAAATTAATGAACTTCTCTAAGTTTTTAATTTTTTAATTTCTAACGAAAGTATGGTAAATGGTATAATTTATTAAAACTCATAGGAGGCATACTAAATAATAAATCGTATCGTAATATGTAAATGGAGTAATCCATATGTTTCGAAGTTGTTGGTACTGCAAATTTTAATCTTCCAATATCCCAATCACTACAGTAAAAGTTTGTAGTTTAAATAATTTTAATAACGTGTGTCATACGTTTTGATAGCCTACATTATTAATATATTTTTATTTTTCAGTTGGAACTGTCGTTTTGGAATTCAGAAGACATTGATGAGTTGATCGATATGGCCATGGATCCACCGACGCTACCAGTCTCATCGTTTAGTTAATATATAATTAATTGTGTATATACTATTATAGTATAATTTTTAGTTAACTTGTATAGTTACATTAAATTAAATGTATTAGAAATCTGTTATTTTGATATTATTAACTTTTCCTAAATAAATTGAAATTTACACACCATATTTTTTGTTTTAACTAAAAACTTAAATGTTTAATAACAAGGGTCTTGGTTAATCATCAAATTAAATCAAATCAAAAATACTTTATTGCACAAAGATACATAAAGATACATGAGAATTATAGTACTTTAACATAGCGCAAGGGCGGCCTTATCACTGTAAGTGATCTCTTACAGGCAACCTTTTATTTACAAAAACTAATAATAGGAGACCATAGTTGGCGGACGCTGCACAAAGATATTTTTGTCATATATCATACATATATGAATATATATATATATATATATATATATATATACATACATACATACAAACATACATATATAAATAAAGTAATATATATACATATAAACATACACATATATAAATGCAGTAATATACATATATACATAATATCAGTAAAATCTGTGCATAGACTATAACGACAGGTAATATTCTTTAAGACGGTGCTTGAAGATGTTGATAGACGTCGAGTGCCTGATGAACCGCGGTAGCTCATTCCATAATTTTATCGTCTTTACGGTGAATGATTCACCATAGCACTTGGTGCGACATAATGGAACCTCCAATAAATTGTCATATTTAGAACGTAGATTGAGAGACCGAGAGCGGGAGCCCAGGAAAGTAAATCTTTGTTTGACGTATGAAGGAGTTAAAGGGAGATACATGATAGAGTATAAAAGGACGAGTGCATAATAATTGTGACGATGTTTCATAATAATTGTGACGATGTTCAACCATTTAAGTCGAACTCGATATTCGGTAATATGATCATATTTCCTAAGTCAAAAAATGAATCGGATTATTACGTTTTGGAGACGTTCGAGTTTATTCAGTAACTGCTGTGTCAAATCTAGGTAACAGGAATCTGCATAATCCAGTATAGGAAAAAGAAGAGATTGATTGATTTTTCCATCTTTTTACCCTCCCAATAGCAGCAAAGGCTTTGCGGCTTAAATCCGCTATTTGAGGAACCCATGTCAGAGTATTATTCATCCTGATACCTAGATTCTTCACACAGATACTAAACTCCATCTTGCAATTATCAAGCATTACGGAAGGAAGTAAAGAACAGTCAAATTTGGAGAGTTGTTTTGCGTTGCCGAGGATGCACAACTGCGACTTGCTAGGATTTATGGACAGGCCATATGATTTGCTCCAGGTGTTAATAATGCTTAAGTTAAAATTGACACGCCGTATAGCGTCAGCAATATCATCAACCGCCGTAGTCGTATAAATCTGCAAGTCGTCAGCGTAAGGATGAAAGGACACACAATCATGAAACATATTGCTACAAAATATGTTAAAAAAAACATATCATATTTAATCAGTCTTTTATTAACAAAGCTTTTTAAAAACATTTATTTTTATAATCAAAATCAATTTCACGCTCCATCCCATACACAACAGAGTAGGAGGGGACCTAATGTTAAGACACTTCGCCGCCCCACTTTCCACCCAATTTTAGAGGCATTGTGTGTTGAGTGGCGTAACTCAACGCCGCCCTATGCCTCGGCAGTAGAGCAAAGAAATAGAAATATATAAATAAATATTTCATTTGCTTGAGTGGGGATCGAATCCACAACCAATCGCGTTTACAGCCGAACTTTGTGCCCTTGCGCCATGATTGGCCTCATATATATATTTTATATTCTATAAAAAAAATGTCTGAAGCAAATGTTATTTCTATAAATTGTTTTGAATTATTGAACTAAATTAGGTCAATATGGTATTATAATAATATGAATTTTGTATACAATGCAAATGCAAAGAAAGCAAAATAATAAAACTATATATATTATTATAAATATTTTTTGTGATATTTTCTTAATTAAAGTACTTCAATTGAATTTCACCTTTAAATTCTTAAATAAACAGTCTAAATATAAAAATTTGGTATATAAGACAAACTGTTTTAAACAAAACAACTATACATATATTTGTTTACAGCAAAACATTATATTTTATGAATATTATTGTAAGACGAAAATATCTTAACAAAAAAGAAAAAAAATACAAGAAAATTGTCACACATCTTCTTATCTATGCTTATATCAACATATAAAATGGAATTAAATATATAATCAAAACTAATGTCAAAGAGTACTACATATAAACAAATAAAATCAACATAATTACCTCACATAATATTTACTTATTAAGATACTAATTATTTTAAAACAAATACTTGATAAAATGTAAACACTGTTGATTATATTCATTTATACATCTTATATGCTAACATTGCACCACCTATAACTAAAAGAACTGCTGAAACTTTAAACACTAGATCCAAAACAACTTGATTTTGGCCCCCAACTGAATTTACAATTAGGTTATTCATCAAAAATACTTGATTACTTTCTTCAATAAATGCTTCTTTTTCATCCTCTGACATGGTTTTAGCTATTTCATTCATTGTTTGTCTGAAATCTTTTTTCAATTGAGAAATATCTACTCCTGAGAAATCAGTGACTTTATCGACATATGTAGCTTTGTGTGGATCATCTAAAAATATTATTATTGTATAGAAGACATAGAAAAAATTGTTTGACATGAAAAAGAATGGCAGTTTGAAAAACCATTTCTCTTAAAAAACATACAAGAAGTTTGAGTGCTGGGAAATATTTTATCTAAAATATTCTACAATATAAATTAATAAATCAGATATTTTATAATGTCTCAAAAAACTTACTTTCTCCGAAAACATTCCTTTTCTTAGCTAGTATCTGTCCACCACTTAATAATCCCAAGTATAAATGATACACATATGCCATTAACAGCTTTGGATTTTCTTTTTCTAAATTTTGAAGATGTTCCAAATAGTTTTCTAATGCTAATGATTTTGGCAAGCTTTGCCAGTTTTCTCCTAAATAATGTGTCAAGTCATCTTCAAAAGCTTGCTTTCTGTAAAATTAGTTGTACTATAACAATTACATCATTTCAGTAAAAATAATGAAATGATTTTTTTTTGTTTTAATTTCAAATTCAAACCCTGTATGTAAGCAGAGTGGGCAGAGAAAACCTAGTCTCAACACACTTTGTTTACCACCTAAATTCAAGACATTGCCTGTTGAGTGGCAGAAGTTAACTTTGACCTAAGACTTGCCAGAGATGGGAAATAAAAATGATTTAATCCCCCAAGTGGTAATTAAACCCACAATCAATACATTTCATCCTACATGTGTATAAATAACAGTAAAAAGTATTCTATACTATATACTGTATTAGTTGTTATTGTGTATAAATAAATACCTGTATAAAATGTTATTGACAAAAAGTTTGTTGAATTGCAATAAGTTCAATCTTTTGTTTGCGTCTTCCAAAAATGCAAAGATGTGATAGAACACAAATAATCCACCACCCCATACTTTTTCATCTCTGAGAGCTAAAAATAAAATAAAGTAATCTGTTATGTTTATTTTTTATTTAACTTAACTGAGTTCTCTGTAATGTCCATTTATTTCAAGCATAACAAAATTTTCACTAATATTACGAGAGCATTTGCTATAATGTACATCAAAATAGTAAGAGTAAATTATAAATGAAAGTTTTTCCAATTAATGGATACTTACAAATAGCAAACTTTGCATTTACCAGGGCGTCACTCACGTTATGTACTTTCCTTGTCGCTTTACGCATTTGAGTGGTAAAGAGTTCTTCATCTTGAGACATTTTTATAAACAATATAAATTTAAATTTAACCACTTACTAAAAGAAATGATAATCACCAACACAATAGCACGATTATCATTTTTCACAGTTTAGACTTTTGACAGTTGACAATTGACAAGAACTAAAGGAATAAAATGCTTAAAACTATAAAAAGACTATAATATCCTAATTCCTAATAAGAAACATAAATTACAAAAAAATATATATAAACATAAAACATATTTGACAGATTTATATTTAAAAATGATTATTTTACATTATAAAATTATATTATCGTATTTTTATATATCACAATATACATGGTCTGTGCAAATTTAAATAGATGGTATACCTATATGATTAGATTTTTTTTATTAAACAACAGTAATCGTGTCTTATACAGAGATAACTGCGAGATAAAATTTATTTATTATTCTCTACCGCATAGAAGACGTTATGGACCGTAGAAGAAGTATAAAGGTATTAACAGTTTTGTATAAGAAAGGTCCTTATTTTTTTTAAGTATTTTATTTATCCAAATAAATGATTTTATATATAAAAGAACCATTGTCTAAGTATCCGGCCTACACAAATTAAGGTGTGATTTTTCTTGATTATTATTATTTTAATAAATTAAAAGTTGCTCAACAATTGTATTGATAATTGATAAGTGTTATCATTTTGACATTTCGCCTCAAGTTATCTAACCTTTGGTGGTGTTAGTTAAAATTTTCAAATAAAAATGTCTTATGACCTAAAACGGGAGGAGGAAGTGAAAGAGTACGTAGAGAATCTCGGGATAGAATATCGTTTCGGTTGTTATAAAGAAAAGAAACCTGAAGTATGTCATCTTTTAGCTGATTATTTGGAAGCAATAAAGAAAGATTTCTCGAAAGCAGCAAAAGTATTTAAGAGTAATTGTGTCGATTATAATTTCGGTAAATCATGTCTAAAATACGGGAACTATGCATTAATCGGGAGAGGGCGGGATAAAAGTGACCCGGAAGAGGCACTGAAATACTTCGAAAAGGGATGTGATTTAGGCGATACGACATCGTGCCTTCATGCCGGTGTTCTTCTAACAGCAACAGGGCCTGCCATTACGATTCCAAGGGATGTACCTAAAGGTAAATATTTTTATAACTATAAAGTGCTTTGAAGTTTTTCACATAATTAGGATCTGGAAAGCGGCATTTTAAAGACCAAAGTGAGTCAGATTATTGGAATGCTTGGATATTATAATATTTTTAATTGATAATTTTCTATTCACTGATTTCATGATTTTAAAATAATCCTTAAAAGAGTTATATTATTCTGCAAATTCTAGAGAATGCTTGATAACTTTGTTTACATGAATATGCCGGATTGATGTTTCAATCAGTTGAGTAAAGATAGTACATGTGAAAGTATTTTCAATAATATTTAAATTGTTATTACTTATATTTTCAGGTTACAATTACCTTAAAAAGAGTTGCGATCAAAATGATGCATTGGCATGTCATTATTTAGCAGGCATGTATCTAAGCGGAGTTCCACGGAACCCAAAGGAATACAATCCACATAACCCAGACAAAAATACGAACTTGGACTATATTATTAGACCAGATCCCACACAAGCTTTTCAATTTGCAAAGAAAGGTTGTGAACTGGGAAATATGTTTGCCTGTGCCAATGTCAGCATAATGTACAAAAAAGGTGATGGTGTTGAGAAAAATTTAGATGAATCTAAAAAATATTTTAGAATTGCACAAGACTTACAAAAAGCTCAAGAAACCACAAAAGAAGTCAAGTTTCAGCAAGGTCTTGAAGAAACTAAGTAGTATTTATGAAATTTAACACTGAAATGTTAACTATGCATTTTATTTTTGACTGTGTGTGCTTCTAATAAAGAATTTATTGTAGATATTTTTTTTGTTTTCTTATATGGGCTCTTACAATCCTATTAGGTAACTTTAGAATTAAATAATAATATAAAAATATCTCTAAGAATTTTAATTATAGTAAAATTACTTTGAATTCTATTTTCACGCATCTTCTGTAATATACAGGGTAAGCAAAAATATATTGTAGTTTCATATCACTCCATCTCCTTATTTTTTTAGGAAAGATTTAGTAGCATTTTAAGCATCGTCCTTAGAATTTAAATCCTACAAACACATTCAACTATAGCTTAATATAATGAGAAAAGAGCATGGACAGTATGTAAATAAAACAGATAATTTAATGTATTATAATTTGAAATTGAAATATTTGAATTGCTCATGCATTAAAATTATAAATTATTACTGAATTGCTTTATAAAACAGAAAAATCGAGTAATTGAAAACAGGTGAAAATTATAAATTAGTTAAATTTGCCAAAGCTGCGTACCTACGTGGAATTGAGCCGTTTTGGGTTCCTATAAGAAATCTATCTACTACAAAATTGTTAATTATAATTAAGCTAAGTCCAAATATTTGGGGAATTGTAGATCAAATAATGAAACGTACACCGTAAAACTCCATTTTTTAAAAAACATTTAAAAATATTAACATAGCGGGAATTGTACCCGCGACCATATAAAAATTTTGGACAATAATTGCTATGACAGGTTCATAAACCAAAAGGTTATATAAAACCAAGTAAATCAAGATTAGTTGTGTAAAGATAATTTATAAATATAAGTATATTTAGCAATTCATCAATGCTTACTTAAAAAAAAAGTAACATTCATTTTAGATTTTTTTTTACTAGGTATATCATAAAAGAAGTAGTTAAAAGGTATTTGTCCCAATTGTGCACAACTAGACAATCACATGCATGTATTTCACAATTTTAAGTTTATATGAAAAAAACTAGTATTTGCATTCAAACGAAGTGAGCATGAATCATAGTAATAAAATAATTAAAGTTTCTATCTTTATAAAATCATTACGTACACTTCTCAAATATGTACCTAACACACATATCTACATATACCTCCTAAATATACTGCGAGATTAAAACATTTTTTTAATGTATTGTTTTTTATTGATCAATACTTTTCCTGAATAGTGGAAAAATTTTATAAGGAAAAATACTGGTCGATATAATTGTGCATTCTAATTACATTAGGTTACAGTTATTATATTTTTTGCACACATTTAAGATAAGCTTAGTAATTTTATTTGAAAATTCTATATTAATAAAAAATATATACCTATAGGTATAGATAAATCAAATCGGTACAGTATTTTTTATTGTATAGATCGGTATAATCGGGGGGTCAGGGTTCGACGATCCTGAATTATTAGAAAACGCGGTCGAGAGGGATGTGACCACGCCGTTTGGGAAACCTTCTGATGTGTTGATAGAAGGCACTATCAGAGGCGCTGATTGTGTGCTGTTGGCCAGGCATGGAAGAAAACATCAGTTTCAACCAAGGTAATCTATTATTGTAAACTTTCCCAAAAACTGTAATACCAATAAGGTAGGATACTTCAGTAATATGTTAGTAGGTGCTTTCTTATTCCCCAGTTTGGTGACATAATGGACCGCATAACAGTCTTTAACAAAGAACTACAAGTGACCATGTATCCGTCTTGAGAGTATCTGACCATAAACTCGATGGTCGTTGGTTCGACTCAGTGACACTACTAAATAAAATTACTCGCACTGACACGATACTTATGTCTCGAAATTATCAAAAAAATACACAAATGTGGATTATATTATATGTATACCACGCATAGCTGGGTAGACAGACTGGGACCGGGGAGTCTAGGGTTAAGTGGGAAATAATTATTGATATACATCTCTATTTTATATAAATGTTTCAGTGATGTCAACTATAGAGCAAATATTTGGGCTCTGAAGCAAGTAGGATGCACACACGTGCTGGCCACCACCGCGACGGGCTCGCTCGTGGAACATTACAAACCTGGCGATCTGGTGGTCTTGGATGATTTCATTGACAGGTATTTATATAATTTTCAATTTTTATTTATTATTTTGTAAAATAAATGAACTGATTTATGTTTTTGAATTTTTTTATTATACGTAATAGTTGTAGGCATTTCGGACAATTATGTGCCTACCTATAGATATTTTCACATCTAAGAAAAAATGAAGTATAAAAAATTCTTCCCTTATGATCAAAATTTTCTGGGTTGGCCACTAGATTATTCTGTGGAGGGCACCGCCCTCTCCTATTCAGTGGCGTAGCTAGGGGGGTGCGAGCGGTGCGGTCGCACCGGGCATCGAGAGGAAAAGGGGCATCAAAGTCGACGATTAGTTTTTTTTTCTTGTTTTTTTAGACCTTAGACCATTTTAAAGGGCATCAAGTCCTCTAAGCCGCACCGGGCAGCAAATACCCTAGCTACGCCACTGCTCCTATTGCTACGTCCCGACTTCCATTAACATATAACATAATCTCTTCAATTCCTCAGAACATGGGGTCGCAAATGCACATTCTACGACAACACGCCAGGCGGGCCAAAGGGCGTATGCCACATACCGATGCGGCCCGCCTTCTGCGAGCGCTCTCGCCAGGCGCTTATGGTGGCGGCCCGCGCCGAGGGGCACACCTGCCACAACCACGGCACAGCGGTCACTATACAGGGGCCTAGGTAAGTTTTATATTCTTTATTATTAAATTGTATTTATTTATATTATAAAATTATTGTATTGGTAATTCGTGATATGGTAAAATTATGACAGAATAATCCGTGTTGGCGCAAGCTAAAATAATGATTACTTTTGCAGGTTCTCAAGCTATGCCGAAAGTTTAATGCACCAGCAGTGGGGAGGCCACGTCGTCAACATGACTACTGTACCAGAGGTAATGTTAAAATTATTCAAAATAAAATTGAAATTTAACCTATATTTAATTAACGAACAAGAACTTTCGCGTTTCAAAAGTGTGATTTTTATTTATATCAAAACGTTGCGTGGCAGGTATATAGAGGCGTTGGGTCAAGACACCCCATTCTCGACTTACCGACAGAAGTGAAGATAAAAATAATTTAAAAAATCACTTTTCCAACTAAGACATAGTTGAGAAAGTGCCCTAAAACAAATTATAAATAAAATATTTAAATTATAATTTGTTATCAATAATTGCTTACAATAGGTATGATATTTATACTTCAATAATTTAATTGCAGGTGGTTTTAGCTAAAGAAGCCGGCCTCAGCTATGCGGCCATAGCCCTCGTCACCGACTACGACTGTTGGCGGGAGAACGAGCAATCCGTAATTATTTTAATAATACATTAAATAGCATAAGATGTAGGGATATGAACCCAGACCCTTCTTATTGGCACTGCCTAGTCGCTCTCTACGAGGTCATATACAATCTTAAAATAAATTTTGATTTTTATTATTATGTGCTTGAACAATTTAAAATAGTATAAAATGACACATTACGTACATATTATTTTACTGTGATAAAGAAATTAAATGAAAAAGTTGATGAAAAGTACTTATAATTTATTTGCACATAACTTTTTTTTTGTTTTGATACGTCCGAGTTTTTTTACCTGTATTCAATCCATCAATGAATCAGTCAATTCATTCCTCAATTCATTAGTTTAAGACAATCGTTTTCCAACCATAAAACCACTTTTCATCAGATCTTGTTGCGAATTAGGTAAACATTCAATTTTATTGATAATATACATTTTCATAAGAAATCTATTATAATATTTGTTATTTATTTAAACAGTTTCAGTATTTATTTTATACTACAAAAAAAAGATTATTCGATAGGTGTCGGTGAGTGAAGTGCTGGAAATGTTCGCAAAGAACATAAAGAAGGCGGTAGACGTGATCGTGTGCGCGGTGGAGGGCATCGCGGCGCACCCCGACCACGCCTACCTCGAGTGTCATCAGGTTACTTACAATATTAAACTACTTTTTTAGGCCTTATCTAAAGCTATCTAGCATTTTATTAAGACACTCTTTTCCTCGGTAAATTTCAAGACTAATGTCTTGAAATTTCAATAACTTAATATCGCTCTTTAGTGTTAACACAGCTAGAAAATGATAAACTTTCCTCCGAATGGAAATCAAGCTTACTATCATAGCATTTCACGTGAAAGAAGGATACATCTATCAATGAATGTTTTTATATTTTGAAAATAATAATAACTTTGTTTCAGGAACTCGTCGAATCTGCCATAATGTTGAAGGAGTAAAGAGAAACTTTAAATGTTAGCCACAACATATATACTATATTTTAACTCTGTGTCTATTTGTTATCTGTGCAATGTATGTTTAATCATTCCAAAATAAAACACCGTGCTGCGTACAATATTTATTGAAGTTCTTAAAAATCCACATATAAAACGATTGAAGTTGATCTTACACATAATTCCTTAAAATAGTTTTGCTAAAATTACGTATTTCTTGTGCACTAATCAAAATGTTTAACTTATCTGTAAAGGCCATCCATGGATTACGTAAAAAAGGGTCAATGAAGTGAGTGAAATGGGGTCCTAAACTCGTGACATCTCATTTCAAAACATAATATAACACATAACTTCAGAACTTGTGTCAATTTAACTGGGAAACAAATTGACGATTGTCAAACATAAAGTAAAGAAAAGAATATATTGTCAAACATAAACTATTTATGTGTTACATTATTTTTTTATTTAAAGTATTTGTATTCATTATTATAAATAATAAAAGCATTCTGCACTTTTTCTCTATATAAACTAGTAACTGTAGCAAACGTCATATTCCTAAGTCCGCACACGATTAGTAAAAAAAAGTACGGAGTTTTTGCTTCACTCAGTATATAGATAAATCTTAGATGTAAACTTGCAAAATATATATCTTCATACTAGTTAAGAGGGGTCTCACTATGTAACCTATGCTGTGACAAGAATGGGTTCAAAAATGTATAAAATTTAGTATGATATAATTTATGAACGGCCTCTTACGCCTAACTCTCTGAACCGAAACTGACTTCTCTAGCGTGAGTTAATCCATACTTTATAATTGAATTTCATTTAAAGCATTTCATGTAAAATTTGAAGACTAAAATAAGGTTAATAGCAAGAATTAATTATTTTTATCTATCCACATATATTAAAACGCTTATTAACTTCAATTCTTTCTATTAAAAATCATTCGCTTTAAAATATTTTAATATAGATAATTAATATATACCAAAAGCTCAATCTCGCATGAAATAGAATTAAAATCAATTTATTTGCACACACTTGTGGCAAATATCATTAAAACTATTATTATTCAAAACAATTTGAATGCCTGATATTAATTACGACGTTTACAATCAATTATTACCAACATTTTATAGTTATAATTAAAAATCATCTTCAATCAGAGTTTATCCACATTACTTGTCATATGTATTAAGAGACCTTAAAGCCTAATATACTCCCTCTTATAGAGTGATATATATCCCTTGCTGTTTGCTTGCTTTTTATTATATACAGTATAAAAGTCCCATTTTTCATTTATCTCATACATTTAGTCTATGAGCTCATTAAGTTAATCCAAATACAAAAATAAAATATTTTTTATTACGTAATAACAGTAGTAAAAATTAAAAGAACCCATATATTATAAATCATTTTGACGATATGTCTTAAATGATGAGGCCAATGAGTCGTAGCCGCCCTAAAGTCAGGCTTTCTATACTTTCGCGCATTGTTCACTCGGGGAAAAAAATAATCAAATGTAAGTAAAATCCTAAAATTAAGTCTGCGTGCGCAGTCATCTACAGCGATTTTCAGGGTGGCCACAACTCCTCGACGGCATTGTACGGAAGTAACTCACGGAAGAGAATTAAAATCTTGATCACTAATTGAGAAGTTAAAACTTAAACTATGCGTCCATAAAACATATTACCTATCTAGCATACTGTAAAATAAAATTAAAATGCTCTTATGTTAACCATCTGAGACGACATGTTGCTCCTGAAACAGATAAATGAAGAATTATTTTAAAATGCCAAAGAAGAAATAATACAGCAGCAGTGTTCATTAACTTGAGCAACTAAGAAAGTCTTGTTTATTACTTGTCGTTATTGAGAAACTGTAATGCTAGATGGCTGTATTATTGTATGGAAAACCAGAGCTAAATTCACCAACATTTATTGACTTCAACTCTTTAGAGACATTGTCTTGAAACTTAATGAACATAGAGTTTATAGAATAATTAGAAAATTATAAAATTCCATTCTATTTGTGTGGATTGCTAAGCAATTAACCCACTAGGGACATACAATACATTTTCTTACAACACACTAGGGTGTGTCCCTTCGCTTCTCTCAAATCACGTTACTATCGCAATCTATCAGTGTGGGACAAACACGGAAGCAAGAAACCGGCAAAGTATAATATACAATTTAATAAAAAAAGATAACTTTTTAATAATATGTTAGTCAGGTAACATTTATCTATAACTACCTAGTTCTTGGGCCAAGGGTTGCGCGCGTGCTGTCCGGGTATCATGTCAAGCAGGTACTGGCGCTGCGCCTCCGCCATGCGCTGCATCTCCGCCGCCATGGCCGCGCCGCCCCCGCCCCCGCCGCCGCCGCCGCCGCCCTTGCCCGCTACACACACATACACTATGTTATAATAGTTCTTAAAATGTAAAATAGTCATTTTATAATTGATTAAAATGAAGTGGTTTAATTTTGTGACTCACACTTTATTGTACTATTTTTGGCAAATTAATTGAACATTTATTCATTGATATTTATACTCTCACTATGTCGCTGCGCCACAAAAGTCCCAATTATTAGTTATTTTAAAATATATTTTTTTACTAAAGTAATAAATGCGATATCTCCTTCCCTCATACACATTAATAATAACGACTATATATGTTACCTGTAATCTAGACAGATTATTAGTATTATCCAAATTACCGGTAACACATACAATATATAAACAACGACAAAATAAAATAATAAAAACATGTCGGTATACGTACATCGCTTACCTAGCGCGCTGGCCTGCGCCATGGCCAGCTGGTAGGTGTAGAGTAGCGGCGAGAACTGCATCATGGCCGCCGCTGCCGCCGCTGGCGACACGCCGCCGCTCGAGCCCGTGCTTAGACCTGCAATACCATATAAATTTACAACAACACTTATATTAAAAAAGCGTGACCGCCCACCGACCCAGCCCGCTTGAACTATATGATTTTATTTATTATTATTTAGGTATATTTAAGAAAAATTGTAATACACTACATCAATTGTAATTTAAAGTCAAACACTCAGTCGCTGCGCCATAACAGCCTCCCTAATTGCATGTAATTTCTAATTAAATAAATAAATAAGGTAGCATACCTCTAAGCAGCTGGTGTTGCAGCGCTTGCATGGCTGCAGCGCTTTGTTGCTCGAACGCCATCTGTGCGGCCGCGGCAGCCGCCAACTGTTACCAATTTTATTTGTGAATACATTCATTTTGATACACACTCTTATATAAACATTTTTTTATTAAAAACAATTATATTTAGTTTTCAATAATTAACTATTATTTATCAATCTTAATAATTAGATAAATAATATTTTAGGAATGCAAAAAAGGTCAAAAAAATAATTTTATCTCAACAAATAATATGCTTAAATCAAAACAGCTTTACGCTGTTTCCCATTTTCCGCCATCTGGAGGCATTACGTGTGGGTAAGGTGGCGAAATTCAACGCCACACTTTACCCCAACACCGGAGCAAAGAAACGAAGATATAAATTGTAATGAATATTTCATTTGCTGGGGTGGGCCACAAACCAGTCGCATTTACAGTCACAGACTTGTGCCTCGCGCCACAACTGGCCACAATAATAATACCCTAAAATATAATATTTTCATTAAATTATTACAAACTTTCATACCTGGTGTTGCTTGCTGCTGCTTCCCTGACTACTGGTGCTCGATGACGACCCTAGAAAAAATATATGTTATTATCGAAAAATACTTGTCCTAATGAAATATTTGTAGGCCTCATCGTAAAACAGTAAATAAAATTTTATAGCAAAGAATATTTAATAAAACAAATATGGTTAAAAAAATACATAATTTATGATGAGGCCGTACCTGTCGATAATCAACGTAATTATAGAAAATACACATTACATCCATGAAACTAAAGTAACCGAAAATTAATCTCAAAACTTCTGTGTTATAGAAATTCGGTAATAGTGATGTAACGAATATTCGGATACCATTGTACATTTACAATATACCAAAAATAACTTTAAGCAAGGGTAAATAATACAAAAATTATAAAATTTCCTTTTTCATTTTGTTCCATTTATTTTTTGTTATTAGAAAAAACAATTACCTTTGTAATCATATTATCAGCCTTTACTTGAAAGGTTCAGATTTGTTCTTATTATTCATTCAATAAATCAATAACAAAAAATACTCGAGCGAGACTATCGCCGAATCAAAGACGCAAAAATTAAAAAATACAAAATATTCGCATTTGATTGTGCAAAAAATTGCATTCTTTACATCACTATTTTCTAATAATGATCTCTCATAAACACTTAATTCCAAACCCTCAATGTACAGTACGACCAATACCGTGGTAGGGCTGACTTAGCTGTAAACGGCTGTGCAGATTTGATTTTAGGATTTTTTGGGCGGCCACGACACGTCATCCATACTATGCATGAGTAATCGATAAGAAAACAAATAACATAAAATTATAATAAATAATAAGGAAGTGTGTGTGTACGTTTACCTTTACCTTTCTTGGCGGGCGGGTCGGCGTCGCGCGCGCGCTCCGAGTGGTGGCCGCGCAGCGACTCCGACGAGCTTATTGAACGGCTACTGCAGGCAGAAAAAATAGCATCATTAATATTTTGAATTTGATACGATAGCTGTGGATTTGATGCCCTCTTAGCGGATTGAATTATTTTTATTTCCCAGCATGCTATATTTTCTAGCTCTGGTAAGAATACAAAGCGCTGCTTTAAATACCGCCATCGCCATCCAACACGCAATGTACACGCAAGAATGGAGTATCTTAATATAAGGATATCTATCCTACTATGTTTCAAAATATAAAAATGACGATATCACCTGGCCGGCGCTGGTTGGGGCTTAGGCGCGGGCGGCGCGGGCGGCGTGGGTGCGGCAACGCGCGGCGCCGCACGCGACACTGACATCTGCTGGCTGCGGTGCAGACCGTGCGCGGGCGGCGGCTGCGCATGCGTGTGTGCCGGCGCGTGCTGGCCGTGCGCCGTGCTATGCTGGCTGTGCGCGGTATGAGCCGTGTGCGCGTGCGGCGTCGGCGGCGGCGACGGGGCGGCGAGGCGGCGCTCGATCTCTTGCTCTTGTTGGAGGGCGCGCACGAATGCCGTTTTGAGACGGGCCGTATGTTCCGCCTGTAGATTTCAATTGTAACTTTTTATTTTTATTAAACTTTACACATGTAAAACATAAGTAGGAGCTATGCGTGGTAGTAACCTTGAGCGCGCGCTTGACGTTCCCGGACACGCACAGCTCGCAGAGGCGGCGCGCGGGAGGAGTGGCGGGCGTGGGGGCGGGCGCCGAGGGGGGCGCGCAGCTGAAGGTGGCGTCTTGGCGGCGCGGCGGGGCGCGCTCCCAGCGCCACACCGGCGTGAAGTCGCTGCCGCACTGCGCGCACACGCACGGGACTGTCGAGCGGGGCATGCTGGAAAATAGATGAACATCAATTCAAATTCAAAATATTCTTTATTCAAATAAACTATAAAAGCACTTTTGAATCGTTGAAATTACGTGTCAACAAAAAGCTACCACAGGTTCGGAAGGCAGTTCTGCTGAGAAGAGCCGGCAAGAAACTCAACAGGTGCTCTTTTCAAAGTCAATGGTATATTTTACTATTACATCAGCTGGCAGCTATCCTGCCTGACATTCAATAGACATTAATCCCATACTTGTTTATCCTCTAAATATTCTTGAACAGTGTAATAATCTTTACTTGTTAGAATTTTTTTTACAGATATTTTAAATTTTGGTATTGGCAAACTAAGAATACAATCACACATAACAATAGTTCATGGATGTTCCATTCAGTTGTCATTGTCAGACATTCGCTGTCTTTTAGCTTCTAACTAGCATTGCGTCATGTGTGGCGAAATTCAACACCGCGCTATGCCTCCTTACGAGAGCGAGTAAATGAACATGATCAATATTTCACGCTCCGAAGTAAGCATCAAATCTACATCGCCTTTACATTCGCACGCTTGTGAAAATGTGATTTTTTTTTTCCTTTACGTGTATATATTATGAACAAATTCATTGATTCATGAAGGAATTACGACTATATCTTTTTTTTTCAATATAATTTAACCTTACAATGACATAAATGACACCACTACTTACATAAAAATTATCCATACTACAATAAAAGTATAATACTAAATAAAAAATATATATAAGTATAATACTAAATACAAACCGATCTTCATTAGTAAGATAGTCCACAACATGCTCAAGTCCCACTAAATACACGAAATCTGTGTTGGATGGAGAGGGTATGAAATTCATTTCCGGCGGTGGGGGTTTGGGTGGCGGTATCTATAAAAATAATACAATTTATATACAATACCACAGTATGTAAATGTCTATATTTATTAGCTTCATGCAAATAGGGTAGGCAGAAGGGGCCTAGTAAGACTCTTCGTTACCCTCGCTCCACCCAATATCGAGAAATTCCGAGTTGAGTGGCAGAACTTACTGCCATACTTTGTCTTATTACCAAAGCAAGGAAATAAAAATTAATATTTATTTGAAAATTATTGTGCTTTCTTATCAGTACATTTTCTCTTATATATTTGAATGTGTTTAAGAAAAAAAACATTAATTATTTTAGAATGTTTATCTTGTACTGATATGCACTAAATAAACCGTTATTTATATGTTCTGGGATTTTATATCTGTTTCTGGGATTTATTATAATATGACTGCCTTCAAAAAATATATCGAAAACCTAATTGTGTTAAGTACACTCAGTCCTTCGCATTCCGTCCGATATTTAAAGTCCGCATGTTCCCTTGGCAGAGATAGAACCTACAGCCATCGCGCTATCGCACTGCACCACAATGTTCTTTACATACTATAATATAATTATGGAAAAATAAAATAGGCTAAATTGTACCTGCAGAAGAGTTTTCTCGAGTTGTTTGCGTAAAGCAAGCTTAGCAGCGGCTTGGCGCTGGGCGGGCGTCTGTGTGTCGTCTGAACTACGGGAACTTGCCTGTATAAATTTATAGATTACTATAATTTGTTAATCTATACACACAGGTCATAATTGGCCTCAAATTACTAGATATTTTGTTTATTTTATTTTATTTACTCCTGCTTTGGATTTGAATATCATATCTAATGTGTTGCGTGGTTATAAACCCAGTGGCAAATATTTATATATAAGCAACAAATATTTTTTTATGTAAATAAGTTTATATAGTTTGTATTGTACGAAAAAGTATATTTTGTTATATATTTTTTTCTATAAAATTAATTTTATTTTAATAATTTATGAGATATAATAATTTACATTTCATGAATACGAAATGGTATATGTTGTGATTTTTTTTCTGAAAATATTATTTTAAAATTTACAGAATGTTGTATTTTTTTTTTCAATTTGTTTAATATTAATGTTACTTATTTTTATTATTACAAAAAACAACAATTTATATAAAATTAAAAATTTTAAAATAGTGTAAATTTAATACAAATTATAATATAATAAAAAAAGGAAGTAGACATCACATTCCCATACTCACTGCATCGCTCGTACTACTCGTGACTGACGAATTATCCTGAGCCGGCTTGCAAAATAATGTTACGTTATTTTTTATTTATATTGCACGTTAAGTGGTGGCACTCAACGCCCCGCTGTCTTGTCACTAGAGCGAGGAAATGAAAATAATTCGTTTCTCTAGAGTGGGAAATGAACCAACAGCCGGTGCATTTACAGTCAGATACGGACTTATGGTATAGTGGTTAGAGTGCACGGTGGGTTTCCAAGAAGAGCGGGTTCAAATCCCCCTACATTCTAATTTTTTAATGTTTTCTAAATAAGTATTTTTTTTACTAAGTGTGGGATAACACTTCTAAGAAATATAAAAAAAATTACCTTAGGTGTAGAATGGTTCGCGGGCGGCGGCGCGGGAGTGATGGTGACGGACGGTGTGATACTAGCACCGCCACTCGATGACGACTGCAAATGTGCAATATTTATATTGTCATTAATCCCACACTATTATTATAGACTCGCAGATGCTGTATTTTAGGCTGTATGCCGTATTTTGTCTTAACAGTTCCAGTAAATAAAAATAATCTATTCCTCTGAACAAAGATCGATGTGACAGTCTCTTTCTAATTATTTTTTTTAACTTCATGCTGTATCCCGCATGTAACTGGGTAGGAAGAGGGAATCCAGTATGTTAAGGAACTCCATCCACATCTAGTGAAGTACTTTTGTAGATTATATATACTAATTTAATACACAATGAAAATAATTCAATATGAAGTCTTGTCTTATTACCATCGTCGCGATGCCACAGCCCACAGTACATTTTAGTACAGCTACATTTAATAGATAAGTAATGTAAAGTTATTTAACACAAAAATTAGATTCTGTTACGAATATTTTATACTAAAATAGCATATTTCATAATTTGTACACCAACTAAATCCATGCTATTGATCTTCATATGGCTTACCATATGTTGCCTGGAAAAGATCGACACTGGTGATAAGGCCACGTTTATACAACAAAATTCTTTTATTTGTTATATTATTAAGTTACTGTAATAAAGTGTTAAGTAAATATTTTACTTTTCAATAACGGAGGTTTAAAAAAATTAGGTACCTGCGTGCGATAAGGTCCAGGCGTGAGAGTTGCTCCGCCGGGAAGACTTGATGAACGTCGTCCCACATTGTTCGTAGGCAAACTAGTCGCCACTGCACTGGGACGCTGTGGTATTATACAAAATGTTATTTAACTACTTTTACATATATAGTTATTTAATTACTGAAAGAAACGCTGCTTCGCCTTTTTGAATTTAATGTTATATGAAATGAGAATTCAGTGGAAAGTGGAAAAAGTGTGCCAACACTAGGTTCCCAAGTCCCCTCGTACCTTGGTCTGCTGGTGCGCGGGCGGAGGCGCTGGCGTGACGGTGACGCCGGGCGGCACCACGCAGCCGCTGCCCGCCAGCGCCGTGCCCGCCGCGCCCGCGCCTGACCCCGCGCCCGCCACTCCCGCACCCGCTGCTGTACTCGCCTCCTGCGGAATAAATAATTATTATAAAAATTTCAACGTAGCAAGATCAACTCATATTTGTTATATTTCTTAATAAAGTGTTTTTCTGTCCTATATATGGAATAACGCTGCATAGACGTAAAAAATGCAATTATAATTAATAACCGTTAAAAATTAATAACAGCAACCCTGCTGAGACAGAACACAAAAAAAAGAGAACTAGTGTTAAGACACTCCGGTCTCCATGCCCAACTTAATTTTCGAAACAATGTGTAACACGCATTAAAACTTAGTTAAGTTCCATACCTCAACACGTATCATTTCAAAAATTAATTTAAAAGTAAGGAACTATGTTTATTAACTATTTTACCCCGCAAAAAAATTACACAATAATAAATACTCACCTTAGCCGGCGCAATACTAGCGGCTTGCTGAGACTGCCTCAGCTTCCTCAACAGCACGAGGCGTGTTTCCTCCGCGCGCAGTTTCTCTCTTAGTGCACGAAGACGACGCTCCCTCTCCCATATCTCTGCACTTGATAACTCCTGAGAATATTTTTTTTTTTTTTATTTCAAGTGGGACATAGTCGCGGATAGGTTCTGGCTCCCGTACGCTCTGGTAAATAAAGCGCGTCTTTGAGCTCCGCCACTCAAAATGCAATGTCTCGAAATGTTGTTGGAAAATTTAGAACAGTGTCTTAACACTAAGTTTCCTTTGCCTATCCTGTTATGCGAGGAAAAAGTTAAAAGTTTTTTAATAGAATCTGACATTAAAATTTATAATAACTTATTTTCTTTCAATATCTTAAAATATGAATTCTAAATACAAGTTTTAAATCCAAACACAATGAGGAATGGTAATAGGTATGAAATAATGCTTCAAAGTTCGTTACAGCAAAGTTTTTACGTATACAAATACACTAGTCTTTGTTTCATTAGAAACAATCAAGTAGTTATGAAGTTTGCAAAAATTTCAAATGCCGCTAAGAGTCCCGCGGCCGGCGGTGACGTCACTGGTCTTACAACTCGTTAGTCGCCGGTGATAGTTAGGAGATCTCGCGCAGTACTTTGTTTGTTTGTTACTTGTCTGTGCTAAAGTGTCAATTTAATTAATTAAAATGGATGAGGGATTCGAAAAAGGGCAATCGGATAACCTACGCGTAATAGATGGATTTATGGTTGCCGATTATTTATCGAATAATAGTGATTTCATCGCCGCAGAAATGCAAGGAGTAAAAATGCGAAGATAAGTTTTGTTGTCTAACTAGTAATATTATGTCAATTTGGGGTATAGATAATAACTATCTTATGTTATTTTATTTCAAATTATTTATTTAAAACTGTAATGTAACCTAACCTAACTAGTTTCATATTGTAGGTAATGCTATTTGCGTTAAAAGTACCAAACCTTTTATTCAAGTTCAAAGTAGTAAGATTGTTTTAAAAGTGAAAATAATATAATAATAATATAACTAAATACATGCAGAGAGTTGAGCATGCACATTTTTTTTTTAATGTAGATTTTTAATATTTTTATATATGTAAATCTGAATAATATTTTTATTGTGATTATTGTAGATCGGCAAGAGAGAGTTATGGTCATAATGCTATTGCGTACGTATAAGTTAAAAAAAATACAGTCGAATTGATAACCTCCTTCTTTTTGAAGTCGGTTAAAAAGAGTAGGTTATGTATGTATTGTCAAATCTAGATAACAGCAGAACACCGCGCACGTATTAAACCATATTATTGCAGTTTAGAATGCAATGAAAAGAGCCAATAAGTTTATACGTAATCTGCGAAGATTGTGCCGCCAGCAGAGGTGATTGCAAATATATCATGGCATTTATAATGGGCTACATCGTCGAAGCGACGAGTCTTAAACAACTGCAACCAAGTCTTCTTTCTCTTGGCATTAATTCCGGCGTAGGCCAAGGTCTGCCTTCCTTCCTTAACCTACTCCACTTTACACCATCTGTAACGTCCTGAGTGGTTCGACCATTGGCACTCATGTCCTGCATCACGACATCCAAACACCGAATCCTTGGGCGTTCGCAGGTCTAGCTCCAGGGAAAGGACAGACATAGCAAGGAACTTGCATCCGACATAGTTCCGACGCCGGCGCGCAACGTTGCCATACCTTCTTAGGCCACGCTCTTGGAGCTTATCCGCTATGTCATGGACCACAATATATACTCTTGAGCTTGGGTGGTATTCTGCGGTCGCAGACCACACTAGTAATAAACCCACCATCTGGCCCTGGCAGCGCTTATCCGGCCATGGACATCGTGATCGATGCCTCCAGACTCATGCATAACGGATCCAAGGTACTTGAAACTTTTCCAACTTAACGGCTGGCTCAGGACCTATGAGGACAGTGCTCGAGTCCGGGCTCCCTCAGGCTATGTATTCGGTCTTCGACACATTTTATTCAAGACCGGCGTTCTCAAGCGCTCTCACTTTACGCTCCAGCATCAGTTGGTTCTCTTCAATGACTGTAATGTCATCGGCATACCTCATCAGTCATGGAGGCTGGTCCTGGATGTGAGCCGTAACAGTACACTACATTAAATAAGACCAAACTAAGAGCCGAGCCTTGGTGAACCCCCTACTGTGATCTAAAGGGTTTGGTGTCGCCAACAGCAGTCCTAATCATCGCGAATCGAAAGCGGGATCGTGGTACATATCTCTGATAATCTCAATACAGGCATCAGGGATCCCTTTGGATCGCAATGCTCTCCAAATACATTGACGAGGCACATAGTAAAAGGCCTTCTGCAAATCTAAAAAGGCCGCGAATCTAATGCAGAGCTCTCCTTTTGTTTCCTGTATGCCTCCATCAAAGTTCTGAGTAGTCTCTCCATTAAAGTACTGATTAAGTTTATGGTAACGCCCAAGCCAAATCAAGTGTTGTTGGAAAAAATTCAAGCTTTCTGGTATCGATACTACAATAAAAATAATCAAAGCTTAAGATTTTCGCCACGCATGCCATGAAACCGAGCAGATAAACTTCAATATAATGCTCGTTATTACATTATGTATGTGAAAAAAAAGATTTTAAAAATATACCTATACATTATTTAGTAAACGAAACTAAATTCGTAGTGAAACGCCAGCTACAGAAGTGCGCGAACTGCGCGTGAATGAAGACGAACTGAGCTAGCTAGTGCTGTCAGACCAGTGATGTCACGCGGGTCGGTTACGGCCAAACGGAATCTCGCGTCGCGCGCTTACTTTAAAGGACAATATCACAAAAACTAATAGACGTATCAAAATAATACTTTCACACGTATTTTTTGTTTTTAAAAGAAAATACGATGAGCTAGAATTTAAATTTAGTGATTATTCTCCATTACTGATACTTAAAAGAAAACTTCCATACTCAATTGTCTCCTTATCTATATACAAAAAAAACATCACCAAATATCTGTCAATAATTGGAATTGTCTGAATAATTGTCTTAAATATATAGTTAAATATACTATGTGCCAAAAATTTTTTTTAAAGTAATGTCCGATAAATATAACGTTTTCGTCATCACTTGTAAAATTAACGTAGAAAAAGTTCGCTGATTTCCGAATTAAAAAACCAAACTATCAAACCCACTCACTCTATGGCCAGCCACAGGCAGGGGCGGTTCATTCTCCTCCTCGGACTCCTCCTCGTCGGCGGGGTCGCGGGGCGACTCTGGCAGCGCGGGCGTCGCGCTCGGTGTTATCGATACGTTCACTGCGCTCGAGTTTAGCTTGCTGCTTACATCTGCCGTGATAAAAAATGTAACTTAAGAATAAAGTCATTCTTTTTGTTAGTTTCATGCTGTATCCCCCACATCTGCCCCCATGCACCACCGGGAACAGAGTGTCTTAACATTATGTTCCCTCTGACTACCCTGCTGTGTACAGGATTCTGTGAAAAGCTGATTATATTACGTACTTAATATTTTAAACAATTTTCAAAATTCGCGAGTGCATTGACATGCTGAAGGACAGTGTTAATAGTAATACCTGTAAAAGGTGCAGGTGCCGGCAATGAAGGTTTGCGGTGTGGAGGTGCGGCCGGGAGCAAAACGATATCCGGACTCTCTGTGTAACTGCGTTGCTCTGAACGTGGACGCAGCACTCTTTTACCACTTGCGCCCTATTAATAATAATACATATAAAATTTTGTTAATTTGCAATACTTTTATAGCCAACTAGGGAAAAAAAATGTTACATATTTCCAAGAGTAATTAATAAAGTTTGACTAAAGTTCGGCCAACGAGGCGTGGCCACCCTAGAGGCCTTATTTCCCTATTTTGGTTTCTAAACTTTTGCACATAGTTTACTTGGCAAGAAAATAATCAAAAGTAAAGTAAAGTAATCTAATCTGGGCAGTCATTTTCTGCAACCTGTTATAGGTTTGATTCTCACTTAGAGAATACCTTTTTTTTAAATTTTATACATTTAGCAGGGTCGGCAAAGAGAACCTAGTGTCAAGATAATTTATTGTACACTATTAATTCTTGAATGGTGATTGTAAAACACAATGTTGAAACTCAACATTTTGTATTACAATGAGCTTATTCCCCCAAGTGGAAATTGAACCCACAGCCATGGTGTACGTAGTCAGGAGCCATCCCATCATTTCACCATGACCTTGGATAATGTTTATATTTGAATTTGACTTAAACACAAAATACATTTTGTAGCAATGTCTGTAACTTAGATACAAAGAGGAGATGGGCCTTTCATTAAATTTAAAAGGGCCATCAAAATAAAAAAAGGTCAATACAATAAACAAGAAAAGATTAATTAGTATGTAATAAAAAATGATTCTTACATTTATACTCACTCTGTCAATCTTGTGTAATGCAATAAGAAAAAAATATCATTAGTTTATAAAAAGTGCTGAATTATGAACATAAACCAATAAGATTAAAATTATCCAAAATAATGTATTTATTAAGTTATCTAATATTCAAAATATTCAGAAAAAGCAAGATAGATAGAATTTTCTAGGGTGGTATTTACATTTTGTTGATAGTACTGTTTTATATAGTTAATAACATACTCTTTTTTATGTTTTAATTTGTTTTAAGTGATATCACTAAGTATAAACCAAGCACCCGTAAAATAATTCTAATTATGTAATTTTTCAGTATTACTCTTGACAAAATTTTTAACAATGTTTACAAAGTACTAAAAGTACCATCCAAGCCAGATAGCCTTCACAAGGTGCAGGGTTCAGCTCTATTATATTAAAATTTAATACTTTTTCAACAACACGGGACACATTCCACCAAACAAATTCGCATTTTTAATGAAAAAAATAAATTCTCCTAATTGTTGTACATGCAACACCATAGATGACGTATATCATGTTACGATGGAATGTGTCCAGAATGAGCCTCTGAGACGTCGGCTAATTTGCAGAGATTTTTACAATGATATAGGAGCATGTAACAGTGCTTTAGCAGTACCAGACTCTGTGTTAGGAAAAAAATATTGTATATAGCTCAGAATAAAAATAATTGATTGTAACTAACTTTAATTAGAATGTTAACCAAACAGGGTGGCATGGTCGTTATCACGACAAAGCTCTTAAATAAAAAGAAAAAAAAATACTTTTTCCTTTCCTTAGTGTGAAATAAGTATACAAAAATGTTTAAACCTTTTTATATTTTCAATTTCTTCATATAATAAATATATATTTCATTATTATTTATACATGTGATAACTGTTTGCTTAGTGATTAAATAAGATCTTTACTAAATTATTTAGGTCACACTGATTTCTTATCATCTATATACCACAGCCTTGTTAAATTTAGAAGTTTAATGGGTGTATTTAATAATAATGATAACAATATTATGAAATAAAACCAATATCTCATAAGTTTTCAGTTATTTACAACATTAATGTTTATGTTAAATAATTAACAACTTTTGAGTATAGGGTAACTTTTTATTTTAAATTTAATGTATTTCTATAATTGATTTATTTTTAAATGGTAGTAGAACTTACATGAGGTGGAGGTTGGGCTGGAGTAATAGTTAAACCACTTGCAGTCAATGCCCTAAGTTCACTTAGCTCTGGTGGAAGTGACCTGCTATAAGAAAAATCACATACATTAAATGTTTGAACTGATCGTAAATATATACATAACTGCATGGATTCAATTCCTACGTAGCAATGGGTGGGAACCAACCATTTCTTGCTCAAGGACCACTTTTATATCAATTTTGCTAGCCATTCTGTAGGTATAATCAATATAAACTGTGATAATGAATCACATCCAACGCCTCACCGCCTCTCCATATTAAAATTGAAATTATTCGCGGACAATTTCTAGGCTTCTGTGGACCACTGGTTGGGAACCTCTGCTATATAAGGACTCAACATGGACAAAGTATATTGAGTTCCACACACAATGTTTTGATTGGGCAAAAAGTGGAGGATACAGTGCCTCCATGACCCTCTCTTTACCCTGCTATATACAGGATACAATGTGATGATAAAACAAAGTGTTAAAATTAATTTCATTGGTTTTCATTGTTATTGGCTAAAGAATTAAATTATAGAAAAATGAAAATGTATTCTAAGAAAAAATCTCAAAAAAATAGCCACTACTTTAGGTGACATGGGATACTAAACATACTATTATATATTTAAATAGTATGTGATTTATGATTAATTAATATTTAGAATACAAATTTTGACATTTATCAACAAATTCCATGAAAAAATTGCATTCACTTACCTTACACTAAGATCCACCGCCGAATCGTCTACGTCCATTGTAGTTCACTGCACAATTAATTAGCCAAAATTATACAATCACCAAAAATCGATACTACACAATAGAGTTAGCGTAACATGCTTATCAAATAGATGAAAACAAATATACAATCAAAATAAAATATTAACAGAAATGAAATAACTATTCGTCTTGACGTTATTTATATTATCATAATTAAGGAAAATCTATATTATAATATTTAATTTTCACTAACGCTAAATGACAGTAAACTGACAAATTGACAATGGTTCGTGACAACAAATCTAATAGAAAACTTTAACAAAATCAATAGAAGAAATAAGTCTAAGTACAATTTAATTTCTTATTTACCGTACCTTACAAAATCATATATTGTAAATACTTTTGTTTTCATATAAAATTATCGGTATAATTCAATAACTTATTACTCAATCCAATCAAATATCAATGCGATACACTGCAGGAGATTTATTATAGATTATAAATATTTATTATATGCAATCATGCAATGCTAATGTACACATAGGCATGTTATAAGCAGTAAAGAATAAGCATTAAGCCTAGCCTGCGGCAAAAATGAACGCCTAAGCCCAAAACCTTAAGATGTACGGAAAAATTAAGATGTACGGTAGTTAAAATATATATTTTGTCCTGATCTATATGAAACCGTAAAGAAAACGTGACGATGAAATTAATAAACATATTCGTAAATAAGAGATATTCTTAAAAAAACCATTGTTCTATAAAAGTCATAATTTTATTACATATATAAAATAGCGCAAGTAATTATTTTCTAGTCTTATATCAATAAAAGACTATAAAATAATTACTTGACCTTTTCTAATCTCCACGTTGAATCCGCTACTTGCGACAAAAAATATATTATAGATAAATATATAGATTTTGAGTATTAATTTCAGTATATTGTTATAAATGATTTCAAAATTTCATATAAAATACGGACGGACCGTCTCACGTGTCCATTATCTTTAATTGTTTGTCTTATAATATGTTTAGACTTACTAATTGACTGTGGTTTTTTTTAATTATTTATCTGTGATTATATGACAATTGACATTTGTTTTATATTGTGCTTTGAAAACACACATAAGTGAGGTTATTTGTATATTTACAAATAAAGTTATTTTTAACTAATAATCAAATATACGGGAAGCATAATTTATTAATCGTTTTCTGTCTATATCGTAAATTATAAAATTAGAAATTATAAATATTTACGTCTTATATAAAGTAATTTGGAATATTTTATTATAATATGCCCGGACCAGATTTATTATCAAGTCAGGGTTTACGATTAGATGGTAGAAGACCAAATGAATTGCGTAGAATAAGATGTAAACTCGGTGTATTTACTCAGCCTGATGGAAGTGCATATTTAGAACAGGGTAATACAAAAGTTTTAGCTGCTGTATATGGACCACATCAGGTATTATTTGTATCGAAATTGATTGTACAATTACTTACGTGCCGAAAAGGAAATTTAATATATCTGATTAATATTTTCACTATATTGTAGGCTTCAAAATCTAAAATGTCAAAAGAAGCAGTAATAGTTAATTGTCAATATAGTATGGCCACATTTTCTACAGGTAAGTTTCTTTAAATTATATTAGTATTATATAAATTTATATTATAATATAAATGTCTATTAATAGTTTTAAATATATGACTTTAAGGTGAAAGAAAAAATCGTCCTAGGGGTGACCGCAAATCCCAAGAAATGTCATTGCATCTTCGACAAGCTCTAACAGCTGCCATCAAAACAGAATTGTATCCACGGTCACAAATTGATATTTACATCGAAGTTCTACAGGTGTGTAATAATACTGTACTTGTATATTAAATTATTATATTTATATAATTAATAAGTATGTTAAGTAAGAAATCAACAAGTCCAATATATAATTGTAATTGTGCAATTTTGTATAACAATGAAAAAATAATGTATGCTATATCCACAATTAGGGTTCCATACAAAAATTGGAGGATTCTTATGCTTTTTCTAAAATTTAAGCTTAGCTTAGCCAGAGCCCTTTCATCCAATACCTCACTTGAACTAGCAGCTTTAATACCCCCTTTAAGACTATTATTTTTTAAGACTTAACCACAAATGTATAGTTTTCAGATTTTCCTGAACTAGTACTACCTGATGCTAGCTGTCCAATTTCCTAATTCTAGGTCAACCAGAAATTTTGATTCTCTTCATAGTGTCGAAAATGTATTGCTATATGTTTTTTTGTGTATAAATGTATTTCCATGTTTTTTGTAAATGTAGGAATTCAATTTTTTTCAGGAAATAAAGGGACAGTAGATCTGAGTATGTTATGGTTTGAATTTCAACTTTATTTTCAACGTTAAACGAGTTAAACACTCTTGAGAGACAGATAACAGTGATCTTATAAGGCTTTCTGTTTTCCTTAAAAATTATGTAAACCTAAAAATAATTTATTTTATAGGCAGATGGTGGAGCATACTGTGCAAGTGTAAACTGTGCAACGCTGGCTTTAATTGACGCTGGAATACCTCTCAAAGCCTATGTATGTGCCTGCACTGCATCAATGGCTTGGAAAGCTGGTGTTCAAGCTCCGTTACTAGATGTGGGACATGTTGAAGAGGCTGCGGGTGGTGTTGTACTGACTGTTGCTAGCTTACCAAGTGCTGGTAGGTTTGATAGCATTATAATTATTTTAATTCTTCTAACATAGTGTATTATTAAAAAAATAACAATAAAAACAACCCTAAGCTACATTAAAATTATTTATATACTCATTATATCAGAATTTTAATGTAGTTTCGTAAGAATGTACATCTTAATTAACTAGAGTTCATGGATAGTTTCCAAAATAAGTTTGATTCTCACTCAGGGAATCAATTATGTTTATTCTCTTGTTTTGATAACAAGAAAAAGGAATGTTTCAATGTTTGACACTATGGTTCCGCACTACTACTCTGCTGTGTTGGATACAGCATGAAGCTAAAAAAATAATTTTACAAAACTAATGTTTAGTACAAATGTAATTTTTATTTTTGCAGGTAGTATTGCTCTAATGGAGATGTCTCACAGACTACACAGTGACTATTTTGAAGAGGTGTTGAGCAGAGCAATGCAAGGTTGTAGGGATATTGAGGTATTATATATAATCTTATTTATTTTTCTTCATAATATGTATTCATTTTAAGGTAAAAAAGCAAAAAGCAATTTACAAAATTCCAATCTATTTCCATATGATAAAGGCAGAAAAAAAATCACTGGACTGCTGCACCACTTCAGCCTCAATTAATTTTGATATATTTCTTTACATATGATGAATGATACACATTCATTTGCAACATTTCATTTTAGGTAATTCTTGACAGAGCAGTCAGAGACCACCTTGCAGAAGGCTGGACAAAACAAGATGTTGTTACTGTATGAAATAAACATTTTACAACTATTTTTCATTTTCATTTTGACCATATTTTTTATATAAATACTTATTAAATTGTATCAAACAAAGTTTAAAATAAATATATATTAAGTAATATTTTATTGATAAAAAAATAGACCTACTCAGTACAACTCTTATTGGGGAATTTGAATATAAATTAAATTGAAAAATAACAATTTGAACTTCATCTATAATATCTAATAAACTACAAAGGTATAAAATATACATGTAAATACTACTGTATATAAACAATTTTCTCTTGTTATAGCTATGACTAAAAAGTATAGGAAGAAAGTTGAAAACAACAAATAAATAGACTTACATATTTATTAGAGATCTGAACAAAATAAGAAATTAAATTATATGTACAGTCTATGTTAGAATTAACTAAGTTAGAGGTAAACTAATAGGTACACACCGCTTTACGTAGTATTGCATTAGTATAGCGAAAATGCATGCCTTAATAAAATGCAAGAGGACAAAATAAATAAAAAAATAAAATATAGGATGTAAAAAATCAGTCCATCCTTCTGTGATTGCACACATTGAAAAAAAAATAATATATATTTTTAATTTAAAATAAAAAGTATTATAAATTGTACTTAAAAGTGCAATTTTAACACAATATACATAGTTCCTCTTTATATATATTAAAAAAATATTATGCATTAAATATTATGCTCGAGCTGGGGCACTTTGTAAAAAAAACCACCAAAATGGTCTCCCACAAAAAGTGAATATTAAACCACTGAGTCGCTAAGGCACTCAACTACACCTATGTATGTAAATATATAAAATAATAAACTTTAAGCTGAAATAAAAAAAAAGTTAACAATGTAAATAAACCGTAAACTCATTCACCAATGCAAAACAAACTTTCAATTCCAAAGGAGACTTAATCTAATGTATATATGAATAAATGTTCACATGCTATTAAATCATTCTAAATAGTATGTGATAGAAAAATCTAAGTATTAGTTTATTATGTTGGCGTTAGTTAGCCGCTACTTCGGGAGGTGAGATTTGACTAGGCTCTGCTGGGGTTAAGTCTGAAACAAAACCAATTAATATTACCACTATTACATTAAATATCTTTTATACTGTGCCTATTGAAAAGACTAAGATATTGGATGATGACCATTATCACCAACAGGTGTAGGTCCAAGGCTTGTTATTACATTATTTTTTTATGTTTTCAATACTATAATAGTAAATTACCGTTATTAGTCTTGTTGGGTGAGTTTTGAGTAGATGTTTTTTGTGACTCACTGGTGCTTCCTTCAGCCTCACCAGTCTCCCCTGCGGAGGATGTGGCCTGTGGAAACATTAGACATTATTATTTTTTTATTCTAAACTTAGCTTTTTAGATGGCGGAATTTAAGCAGAGTAAACCTAATGTTAAACCCATTCTATTCATCTGTGCTGACCAACAGAAATTTGAGAAAATGTGTAACAACACAATGTCTAAACAATTTAGTTAACAAATAAAACATACTCTAGTCCTATTTATCTGTCTCGCCTTGGGTCCTTTCGGTTCTTTGGCAGGATCAAAATGGCAGTCAAAGATATCTATCAGCTCTTTTATATCCTCGTCTTTAGCTGACACAGATAAGGACAAGGCTTCCAGTTGTTTCTCCAGTCCGGTCAGTTTGTCTTCTTTCCAGGCATCACGAAGTTGTTCGTACAGAAGCCCCGCATCGGCTAAGAGGCGGCGTAACTGAGTTACGCGTTTGCGCTCCGGCCGTGTCAGTTTGAGAAGCGGCGCGAAGACAGGACGGAATGTGTTTTGTCTACAAATAAATAATATAAATTACAAATGTGTAATAGTAAATTTAATTTTAAATCTGACTTTGCTTTTACTGTAATTATTTTTACATTATAATGATTTTCTAATTTTAAAGCTTTATGCTGTAACTCACATATAGTAGGAAAGGCAGAAAAAACCTAATGTTAATACTCTATTCCCTACACACCACCCATTGTTTACAATATTTGTGCCTGAATACAATACCGCCCTTGTCTCATTATCAGGGCAAGAAAATGAAATAATTTATTCCCGTAAGTAGAAATCAAACCCACATTTGCACCATTTACAGTCAGATGCTATGCCAATGCACCACAACAGCCTTAAATTATAAATGTGTTTTATTTTAATAGAAATCAAGTTTACATAAACAGTAACAATTACACATAAATCTTGCCGCAAAAATTACAACAAATAATGCTTAATATAATCACAAATATTAAAAAATATTTTTATCTATTGGTCTATTATTAAATAAATAAATTAGTTGCAGATCACCTTCCTCTAAATGTTAATCTTTATTCATCATATTCATCTCATCTTTCCATGTATTTTCTATGTAGATAGAAAATTATTGAGTATGAAAATTTTCGACTATGTCTCATACTGTAGGTGACATGTATTAAGTCAAATAAGTAAAGAAAAGAGAACTCGTAAAGGTAAAAGTAAAGGTGGGCTAAGTAATTCGGACAAATGGTTGTTTCATTTAATAACATTCAAATAATCGACGCTTTACTGTATTTTGCTACACTGACCTTTCTAACAACTTCTTAAGATTAGCAAGTGCTTCCAGCTCTGTATGAATAGGCCGAGCCCACACTCGGGCTGTTTCTACCATGTCCTTGCTGGCTGTGGCGCCTTCGCCACCCGCACCTACTTCTTGTTGTTCACCTGTACATAAAAAACAGTTTTCTAATTGAATAAATCGGTATTAAATATTTTTTCAACTTTCTTCCAATGTTGAAGTTCCAAAAACGAGGAAGTTGTATATTCAACAACTATACATTTCTAAAACCACACATACAATATAACAAGCAAAATAGTTTTCAAATATAAGATATTAGAGTGGGACATTTTGGGAATTAAATTTTTCGTAACACCATCCAAGCTAAGCCCTGTATTTTATGTATTACTAAGCTATGTGTTCTTATAAAGCTAAATACAAAGTCTTATGCTTGTTACAACTTATACTATTTGCACCTTTATAGGAAGATTTATACATATTTCTGCTACCCAAAGATTGCTAAAAAAACAATCAAGGGAGAACTTTATAAAAGCTACCTTGAGCAAGATGTTCCACAATCCTATATGCAGCTGTAGCTCGATCTAGAGCACTGTCCACAGACAATGTGTCTGCATCAAGTAAAACTCTGGCCAATACTCGTAGAGAAACAGACTTCACTGTAGATTTACATTTGTCTGCCGCTAGGGCATAGCTGTCTGTGAAACCGGCTACTATTGATTTGAAACGGTCCAACAACTTGTAGCTGAAATTAAATGTTAAATAATTAATTATAAATGTATTGACTTGCGGCATTGTGGGATGGGTGTTTCCATCCCCACTTGGTTGAATTATTATTTTTATCGTCACACTCTAATAGATTAAGTCCAGTGTCAAGTTAGAGCACTCAATATGCAATGTACCTATAGCCACAAGTTTCTCCTTGAATACTACCCTCAAATTATGTGGTAATGTAAAACATATTCATTCATAAGTTTAGAGTTCAGCTCTTTTTCTTTAAAAAGAAGATACACAGCAGTTATGAATATTGGCAACAAATTTATTGCATCATCAAAATGAACTCCTGTACAAATCTATATTTAATAACTTTTAGACTTTATAAATGGCAATAATTATATTGTGGTCAAAGTGTAAAATTTTGTATTTTTAGAGAATTCTACAATCAAATTCTATACAACTCACCGAGTTAGGGCTTCTAATAACATTGTGGGGCTTAAACGACGTGGCTCATGGTATATGAGTATGACACTGCCATCTCCTTTTTCCTTCTCTAACCAATCTAAGAAGTCGGAAAGTGCAGATATCTCAGACTTTGTTTTTAATATCTGAAAAAGTTACAAAAATTTAAAACATCTAAATTGATAAAAACATACTTTTTAGATGACTTAAGCAAAATCAGAATACATTAAAATAATTTAATAATTATTTTCAATTTTTATTTTGCAAAATACTAATAACTTTTCCTGAGTCCTAAACACAATGATTGTGGGTTTGATTAAATAAAAATTATTTTCATTTCCTCATTGTGTTTACAAGTCAGAGCACAGCATTTATTTCTACCATCCACAACTTCTACGTGTAAATATAAAAATAGATTATAAAAACTTTCATACATGAATATAATTTAAAAAAACCACTTTCACACTAACATGTAACTATAATGCAGTTAACATGGTGGATAAGCCACTGCCGCCTTAAATTTAGCTGTAGATGGCAGCATTGATTTTAGGATTATTCTTATTTTTGATCATTTTCTTTCAGAGTGAACCACACTGTATTTTTTTATATAGTGCCTCTACTTCTATTTGACAGTGTCACCTTATTAGTATTAGTATCCTTTAACATACGAAATCTTCCGACGGTAACCACTCGTACATTGTGACGCCGGCGGGCTCCGGGATTCAAATCCCCATATGGCATAATATATTGGGAATATGTTTGCTTCGGTGTGAAGGCAGCCACTTGACATATCTGAGGAAACAATTGTAAAAGGTGATGTTAACTCTTACATAAATTTTATAAACACTATGATGTTTAATTTTTTTTATTAATAAATAGAAACGAAATATATGTATATTCCGTAAGAGAATCAACAACAAAAAAACAATGTATATACAGTTAAATATCACAATAAGTATTGCAATTCACTTACAACAACTGTAGTAACTGCAATTGGTACTAAACTATACACATAACAGCTTCTCACCTTGGGAGTGATTATAAGTAAATCAACATGATTTACTCCTATGCAATTGTAGAAAAGAAACACTTTTCTCTGACCTCCCAGAGGAAATAGATGTAGCTAAAGAAAAATTTTAAAAAGTAAAGTAATTACTTCATCAATTAGCCTCCTTCCAGTTGTATCCATGTCCCATCCAACTAAGACATACTTTCCTGGAGGAAGACCTACTGGCTTCTCAGCTAGTGCTGGTAGAAGCTCATTGGGTGCTTCACCCCCACTGCCATTAACCTTAGCCTCAGACACCATTGCCATGTAAGTTAGGTAGTCTGCCTGCAACATAAATAGAAACATTTTGTTATAATTTGGAGAAAGAATTAAATATCTTTTCTGTTATTAGAAATATAAGTTGTGGTCAACTACCTTCTTAATAATTATTTATAGGATCTGTGTAATTAAACTATTTAATAAAGAGAAATCTTTCAAAAATCAACCAATTTTTTTGAATTGTTATCGAATCGATCGATGATGGGTCTTTCCTAATGTGTAGGTGGTATATATCATAACCACATCTTACGTGTCACAAGAAATTATTATATTAAATAAAAGCCGTATAAAAGTTCCGTATATTATGTTTACCGTTTACAAAGTAAACAAAATCATTAAATAAATATTACAACCTTAAAAGTGATGTCACGCCGCTATAAGAAAATACAAGCGCCAAAAATAAATCGATTCGAGAAATGTAAAATACGTTTTGGAACAAGGATAGGATTTAATTTTAATCAAAAATATGTTTTATTAGGTCACATAGGATTAAATATTATTTTGAAATAAAAAAATAAAATTAAAATCTTATAGAAATGAGTAAAAAAATAAAAATTAGGACACGTGGCGGTCTTTCCTTACAGACATTTTGCCCCACCCTTGTATGTCAAAATAAAGTATTAAAAACTCACTATTTTAATATGATGTTCCTTGAAGAATGTTGTTGAATATATAATTTATTTAAACTCAGTTTTAAAAAACTATAAAGCGCGTGCTAAATAAAATTTTTGAGTAAAAAATATTACAAATCTCAGCACGTGTGCGGCAATTGGAAAAACGCAATAGTGATTGAATAATTTGGTTTCACTTTTCTTATTCAAAAACCGATGAGTAATATTAATATTAATATATTATATGCCTTAGAAAATAAACATATATAGTAAGAGAAAAATATCAAAAAATATTTAAAAATTATAATAAAGGATTTAAAGATATTAGGCTAATATTTTTATGTAGGAAGCATGAAAATATATTTATATATTAAGAATTCGTATTATTTAATTTATTTCAATTTTTAAAAATTAATTGGTTTTCTGCTTAAATATTCCTTCATTATAATAAAGTGTACAGCATGTTATTAATAATAATAATCGGTACCGGTAAGGTACATCAATCATAGAATGGAAGGACGTGTCTATAGAAAGTATTATGAATCTGTAGTTTGTACTTTGTAAGTGAAGTATATTATATAGTTGTCTCGTTTACCCATGTTGTTGACGGTTTATGGTAAACATAAAATTTAGAGCGTTTTTATATTATGCTTTATTGTTTTATAATTTTTCATGTTTCTTATACATTTAAGTGATTTCAAAGTAAAGTAAATACTCTCTATTAATAAAAATTAAGTATATAATACAAAAATTTTAACTATGACAGAAAATATTGACTTATATCAAAATCAAATAGTTATGGCGAGAACCGAAATTAAAAATCTTAGGTAAACTAAGTTAAAAATAAAACTAGGTGTATATATTAATAACTGAAATATAACATTGTGTGTTTATTTTTAGGCAACGAATTTTGGCTTTAAAACAAGAGCACCAAAAAGAAATTAAACATTTTAAATCAATTCTAAATAACCTTCGTTGTTCCACTTGTGCTGCTGCAGGTACAGATTATGTTGTTATTGTAACAATTTCTAGTTAAAAAAGACAAATTTATCTTTCTGATATCTAATTAAAAATTCGCTTATATTATTCCGTATTGTACAAATAACTTATCCAACCTATGTAAAAACATCACATCATCATATTTTATTTTAATTTTAGCTACATCTATAGTAAACGATCAAAATATTTCTGAAGCTTCAATATCTGAATCAAACAGTATATCTTTTCAACCAATAGGATATATTGAAACTTCATTCTGTAACAAGAGAGGAGTGCCTAGACAGCCTTCTGTTTTGGCTAATGTCAAGGGATCAATTATTATTGACACAAATGTTTTTAATAATCCTGAACATGCTCTTAGTGGATTGGAGGAATTTTCTCATATGTGGTTTGTAAATACATATTTATATATATGGTATAATAGAAAATCATTTGTGTCGTTATGATAATTTTAACTAGTATATTATAACTATATACCAAAACTATATAGAGAAATAAATCATTAAGTTTAATTAGATAATCATAAGTTTTTTTAATCTTTTTTGTTTTTAGGATAATTTTTCACTTTCACATAATAGAAAGTAATAATGTGCCAGCTAAGGTGTCTCCACCTCGGCTTGGTGGTGAAAGGAGAGGTGTATTTTCCACTAGATCACCACACAGGCCTTGTCCAATAGGATTGTCTCTGGTTAAAATTCATAGCATTGAAGGTAAACTTATCTTTTTATTTATTGTAATTGAAAGTCAATTTTTTTAAATTTATTTAGCTTTATTCATCTTTATAGTAAGTAATTTATATTTTATGATGCATAATATTTTTTTTGTGCTTATTATTTGTTGTTTACTGTAAAGCCCCTCTATGGTAAACAGTTTTCTCCATCCTTCTCAAGAGTGGGACAGTATCTGACTGTAAATGTGATGGTTGTGAGCTCTGTGTTGCACCACTCTATAGATATAAATTATTTTGATTTCTTACCGCTGGTAAAAACTTTATAGTCAGTCACTTAACATGAAATCTTTCAGCATGAGGTTAATAAAAATATTAAAGCTTATTATTTTATTACAGGAAACAAAATTTATTTCAATGGAGTAGACATGGTAAATGGTACTCCAGTCCTCGATATAAAACCATATATACCTCAATATGACTATCCACAAACATATGGTGAAGTAATATCTGCATTGGAAAGACCTCCCACAGAAGGAAATAATGATAATGTAGAAATGATGGCTAATTTACATTTAGATGATGATATATCAGTGGAAAGGTTAATTGAGTTTTCTATTTTTAAAGTCGGGGAGAGGGGGGCGGGGTAAGTTAAATTGTCAATAGCAATCCTAAAGACTATGCTCATCGTCGTCAAGGTACAGCATCTGACTGTTAACATGATGGTTGTGCGTTCGACATCCTCTTGAGGGAATGAATTAACGTGCTACTTATAATATTATAGTTTAATTGTTAGTAGTTTCATACTAAAAAGAACAACAATATGTAGTGTTATATATAATGTTATTCTTTACAGTTTAAGTCCTCGCTTATCTCAGCCAGTTGGTATTGATACGTCGAGTCCACTATCGTCTACAGATATTATTTCGCCGGGAATCGAACTGGTTACACCTATTTCACCTCCCGAGTCACCTACAAACGAAGATTTGCTCGACGGACCAGTTTCTTCACCGATTCGGAGAGTGGAATCCGAAAGAGGTGCTCCAGATGGGCAAGAAAGATTTACGCCACCTCAGAATAATTTAAATGTCAACCAAGACGGCGTTCGCGTGGCATCGTGGGTTAATAACCCACCAGCCCTTAAATATCAAGTGAATTTTACAGAAGATGCTCTTAATAGACTTAATAATTTGATAGGTGACAGGGCACCATCCTTCAAGAGTAATATAGAAAGCCTTCTCTCAGAGGATCCTAGATCGGTCTATGTAAGAACTAGATATCCAGACCATGAATATAATTGTGTTTTAGAAGATTTATCTGTTAGTTGTGTGTTTGATGAAAATTTGTGTGTTTGTACTATAATAGCTCTCAGATGTGCAGAAGACTTGCAAAATTAGTCAATAATAACTAGAGTAATGTGTGCTTCAATGACTTAATTATTTATTTCGCTTAACAATTTCTTCGCTTATATTTTATAGTATAATTATAAATATGAATTTGAAATTATTAACTAGTAGTTTTAGTTTCTCATGAACATTATTTGTTGTCCTGATCCAAAATTGCCAATACTTTCCAATACAGTTAGTTTCAAATATCTCAATTTTGTTCTGTTAAATAGGATGATTTTATTAAAATTGTTTGGTTCAAATTCTACTATATCAGATAAATTACTCCATGTCGTACCATCTATGGAATAGCAATACTGAAGTTTTATTATAGTTCCATTGCCAGCATCTTCACGAGGTACGTAATGAGCCTCCTTAAGTTCATACACATCGCCTAAATCAAAATCTAAAGTAATATATTCTTTTTTTTCTGGATTCGCTCTCCCAGAGGAACCCCAGTTTGTATGCCACAATGCTTTGTTCTTATCGGTAAGATTACACACGTTTTGATTCGGTTGACATGGGAAATTGCATTTGACTGTAACACCTTTTATTATACCTTTGAAAGGGTAGTCCAATACTTCTTCCGATACAATATCACTCCATTCTGATGTACATTTGCCCAAAACTGATCGGATTCTAAAATTATGCTTGCTTCCACAACGGAAATCTGTAAATGTTACAGATTCACCTTTTATATTGCTAAATATAACGTTGTCTCTTTCTATTTCATAAAAGTCAGCATCATTTTCTTCCCAAGTCAGAGTTATAGATGCCCAAGTTGTCTCTTCTTTGTTAATGTTAAAATCGTTTGGTATTTCTATTTTTGCATTACTTGTGAAGTCACCAAATACTTCCCCTGGATTTGCATAATCATTTATCTTAATGTTAATTTCGTTCAAAGTTACATCCAACTTTTCAATTTTTATTAAGATAAATTTTTGTTTTGTTTCATCATGTTCTTTTAAATACGGATTAAGGACAAATTCTTCATTAAAGTAAAATACGTTGTCTTGAGTATTAAATTTATCATAGTTATTAGTCTCACGCAAAACTAATGCTTGTCCATTTATATCTACTTTTATATATTTAGGTTTTGCTGACGCCATTATTTGCATTAATGTTATCCTCTCCTTCACCATACTTTCATAGGACTTTTGAGTTTTATAAATAGTAATTAGCAAATCACCAGTCGCATTTGAATATGGTCCATTCATTAAAACCTTTGTTGTTGCAAAACTACCTTTTAAATAATCAGAAGTCATGCCATCATCTTCATAAGAAACAAAACTTGAAGTACCGTTTGGATACAAAGTAAATATTCGTAAGTCTCTTTTTATTTCACATGGATTGTTATTCGGATTTGTCATTGGTATGATAGCTCCATCTCTGACAAAAACTGGAATTTTCCAAAGAGGTGTGGCGAAATTGTTATATATTTTCCCACCTTGATATTTCTTACCTGTGATGAAATCTATCCATACTTGGTTTTTATTTGGAAGGTAAATTCCATCACGAACGGAATAGTTGTCAACTTTTAAATCGTTGTAGATTGGAGCAACCAAAATGTTAGGTCCCCACATGTACTGATATTGAGAATCTATCGTATAAGCTGCAGTTTCTTCTGGGAATTCAAGAAACATTGCTCTTACCATGGGAAGACCATGAAGCGATTCATATCCAATACTATAATTATACGGCATTAAAATAGACTTCAATTTTAAATAAGCTCTGTTTATATTTGTAGCTTCTTTATCATAGCTGAATGGTGTTTTTGGTGTGTTACCCCACCCATCCATATTAAGTTGTAAGGGAGTAAATGTCTTCCATTGGTAATCACGAATGTTGACTTCTTTGCATCCACCAGCATAAATACCATCCATGTCCGAACCAATTACTGGTTGGCCAGATAAACCAGCACCAATGTAGGTCGGTATGTGAAATCTTATGTATTCCCATTGGCCTCCTTTTTGATCCCCACTCCAAATACCAGAACAACGTTGAGTTCCAGCCCAACCATCGACCATTATAATTAAATTTCTTGCCCTATTTTTTGCTGCTTTTACAAATATGTTCGACGCGTTTTCGACAGCATTTAATCCGAATGAATAACCGTCACCAATCCAAGCTACATCACATTTCAGCGCCACTACATTAGCAACGCCGACTTCTTTACTTAAATCACGATCGCCTTTCTTTGGATGTAAAGGGTCCTCTGGCATTAGATTTGACTCTGTCCATAAAGCCACTTTCACTCCTTTTTCCAATGCATATTCAACAAACTCCTTTAAATTTTGAATGTCGCCATTCAATGAATCTGTTTGACCATAGCCAGAGCCATAACCGTCATTAGGAATAAACCAACCCAAGGGCACATCATTTTCTTTATATCTATCAATCATTGCACGAGCGGAAAATTGATAATTGTTTTTTTCTCCATTTAATGATTCTAAAATTCCTTTTTTATTCCCAATTTCGTCTGGCTTATAACTTTTGTAATATTTTCTATCCTCGAAAAGAATAGCGCCAGACACATTTCGACTAACTTCAACCCAATAATCACGATTGAACGCATTTAAATGTGCTTCATAGTATGCAAATTCCGGCATGAGAAGTGGTTGTCCAGTTAACTCATAATAATCATTTAAAATATCTCTTGGTTGAGCATTTATAAAAAAATATGCGTCAAAATCTTCTCCTTTATGGATGGCTTCTACAAACTCGGATGATTCTTCCCCAAAGTCGTAAATTCCTGGTTGCCAAGTATTTCTCAATATGCCATAGCCGTAAGAAGACCAATAGAATGGGCACGGTGATGTTACGCCACCATCAAGCCAGTCATTACTATTTACAATCGCGATAGTTTCTCCTTTGTGGCTGAATCTTCCATTCTGCATTCCACCTCCAAAAAAATATTCGTCTACATTGTGATATATTGTTTGTATTGATTTATAATCTGCATATGATAAAGGTTTAGCTTCGCGTAAGACTTCTTTATCATTTCCGACGTGACGAACCTTAATAGTTCCCAGTTTCTTATCAAATATAATTTGTACACTCTCAGTTTGTACAACATAATGTGTTTTAACATCCACAATTTTCGATTGCTGGAACTCTTTGTAGCCGTAATCATCCTCACTTTTTATTACTATTTTTGCTACATCGTCTGTATTCATTGGTTTTGGATATTCGCGAAATTTTCCAGACGGCGACATGTAATATCTAAAAACATGATCATTTAAAATGTATAACCTTCCTTTTTCTCTTGTTTTGTATTTGATGGTATAAAATATTTTATCTTTTTCTATATGCTGGATGCTTCGTACAATTTTTTTTCGATCTTCCGCCATACTGCCTGCCACAAGACTAATAATTCTTTTGTCTGGAAATTTAAAAATAATTTAAAAGTTTTATAACACAAAAAAATCAAAACATTTCAATAGAGTAAGCACAATTCTGAAGGACATTACAAACAGTAATTTGTGCAAAATACTCTCGCCTTGACTTTAATCAATAAAGGGGTGTGTCGGGTATATATCGGAACATATCCGACACGCGACACATTTGGAAGATTGCGTATCTTGTTTGCCACAAAGACCCGAACATCAGGACATTATTTGTTTAAAAAATTAAAAACCAATATTACTTACCTATAAGTTTTCAAAATTATTTTTAATTTATTCTTACTATTCATTTAAGGAATAATAGTTGATAACAATACAAAACAAGCCGGATACATTCCGTATCGGTTATCGCAGGACTAAAGACTAGAGTCTACATTCATTTGTTTAAATAATAACGATATGTCCTCATGACCTACTATTGTAGTTTAACAAACTTTTGTTAGGACATTCGATATTGAGGCTAATAGCTCAAAAACATTAACCTATCATTAGCTGTAGGTAATATAAAAATAATTTTTTTTCTATAACAAAGTGTTCTTTATAAATGTACTAATATTAGTATTGGTATAAAAGTAATAAAGGTCTATAATAATAATTTTAGTTCACTAGTTTTAGAACACAATCATAGCAATCAACAGTACCTACCGTTTGCAATTTTAAAACACGAATGAGGCTAGCAGTTTGGTGGTTAGCGTGGTAGGTTTGGACTATTGTCGAATAGTATAATTACAGTAATTTGTTGATGTAAGAATAAAGTTTGATTTTATCATTGATAAAAGGAAAATAACGGAATATATATAGAATTTTATTTAGTTGTTCTACTTGTGCTTTCTTTTTGCGTAGATTATAAAAGTATCAAGTAATTAATTAGATTTTACTATGTACCTGCTAAAAGTTAGTGCAGATCTATAAGCGTTATATTAATGATGTAGATAAGGGGTTTAATATAGATAGATAGGTACTTAAAAGATTAATTTGATGGGCATAACAGAGGATTTTATGGGAAAGGATATAATAGACAGGATGAAATTTATTTAAGACATCATCGTCCAGGTCATATTTGCAAAGTGTTAAGTGAGTGATCCGGATCCCTGACCGTAATTGTGGCCAGACGAGAGAGAGAGAGAGAGAGCGTAAGCGCCAGATTGTGTATAAAAATTATATTTGTGTACAGTAAATTTTTGAATAAAAAACTAAGGTCGCTTTGGGCTGAATTGTTGTATATATTTACCCTTATGAAATTTCAGTGCCTCCCAAGACACGTCAAACGAATGATCGCATGGGAGTGGGACTAAGTTCTAAAGTATAAATCAAAGTTTTAATTTATTACTTAATACTTAGTAAGTTAGCGGAGTTACAAAAATATTTAGCAAAAAAAAAAAACTTTTGACAGTATCTGTATAGTCAATTAGCATGAGTTGCCAGCATGAGTAGCAGTGATTTCTTATTTAATCAAAATAACTTACATTTAATAGTAGCGAAAATCAACGCTGCGTTTTGCTTCGACACCAGAGTGAAGGAAATGAAAATATTAAATATTTTACTTCCTCAAGTTAAAATCGAACCCACAAACTCTCGCAGTCACACGCTTGTGCCCCTACGCCACGACTGATCTCAAGGCCTTAAACATAGAGTTCACTGCCTGAAAATGATTAAAGGCCTTACTCTTACACGTATATAGAGTTAAATAAGATAGGGCAGTGATAGTTATAATAAATAAAGCAGAAATTTAAAACCTTTACTGTGTCTGTTATAATAACATAATATTACGACCGAAAAAATTGCTTTGTCGAAACGTTAATTTTACGGTTATTTTATAACTCGGCAGTATTTTCATTGATTTATTGGCTATTAATAAATCAATCAAGTCAAGAGGTCAGTCATGGCGCAGGGTCCTGCAAAATGTGTTGCAAAATCGACCGGTTGTGGGTTCGATCCTCACTCGAGGAAATGAAATATTTATTTAAATTTATATTTCCATATCTTCTCTTTGATCGATCTTTGTTGAGTTTCGCCACTCAAAACGCAATGCATCCAAAATTAGGAAGGTGGGGAACGGAGTGTCTTAACATTAGGTTCCCTCTGCAAACCCTGCTGTGTGCGGGATATAGTGTGAAGGTGAAAATAAAAATAGCTATTAATAATTGCACTACTTAAGCTTATTATAACAATTAAATGCTAATACGGTACCGAATTGTAAGCTTTTTATAAAACTCGAAATTTTTATTTGTTTATTTTACTATGAGTATGGCAGCACCGTCTTTCAGCATACAATGCTTGTCATTGTCATGCTGTCAAATTTTTGATTACTCACGAAATAACTTGCTTAATGCTCATTTTGTTCTGTAAACTATTATAATTTAAACAGCTATTTTAATTTAAAAAATAATTAAATTCATCAAAGGTAATATATATTTAAAATGTAACTCATAATTACAAAGTTTCTTTCATTTTTGCATATGGTTAACCTGATTTACCGGCACGAAAGCTTGCTTAATAATAAATTTATAACTTTCAGATGTTCCTAACTCGTTCCGAATATGACAGAGGTGTTAATACCTTCAGCCCAGAAGGAAGGCTTTTCCAGGTGGAATATGCCATAGAGGCCATAAAACTAGGATCCACAGCTATTGGCATTGCTACTTCGGAAGGTGTTGTGTTGGCCGTGGAGAAGAGAATCACTTCCCCTTTGATGGAACCAACTACTATAGAGAAGATTGTAGAAGTAGACAGACATATTGCTTGTGCTGTATCTGGTTTAATGGCTGATTCTAGGTAAATAATACTGTAGTAAATTAAAACACAAATTTTAAAGTCTTTGAATGAATAATAATAATTTATCCATTTTTCATATTTTTTCATAGAACTTTGATAGAAAGAGCTCGTGTTGAGTGCCAGAACCACTGGTTTGTATACAATGAGCGCATGACAGTGGAGTCTTGTGCTCAGGCTGTTTCTAACTTGGCTATACAATTTGGAGACAGTGATGATGACAGTGGCACTGCTATGTCAAGACCATTTGGTGTGGCTGTTATGTTTGCAGGTAAAAGAGTAGTAAAAAATATTTCAAGGTAGAAAATGCAAATATTGTATATTTTTAAGTAATGAAAGGGATGTTGTGGTAAATTAGAATAAAATAATTTGTTCTCTGAGTGGGATCAAGCTACCGTTTTCATATTTATGGTCAAATGCTATTCCACTGCCACACAATAGTCTTATCTATTCCTTTTCTACCTTAAATGTGTATTTTTAATTATAATAGCATCAACATGAATTTATTAATTGATTAGTGTTCTGCTTGTGGCTTTGTCTGCTTGGACTAATGATGCATGTGCTATGCATATGAAACTTACTTTGGAAGCATTTAGTTTATAAGTAAACATTGCATTAAAATCTGTTTGTGTTTACAATTAGAAAGATATATGCAACACAAAAAAAAACATTGTTGTACATAGTGTACAGTAAAATCTGTGGCTCTTGGCCACCCTGAAGTTAGCTGTAGAAGGCTGCACAGATTTAAATTTATGATTTTTCTCCTCTTTATTTTCTTCGTGAAAGATCAATGTTCAAACATTGAAAAGGCCTACCTTCAGACTTGTCTGTATCACATAATACTAAACATAATATATATTCAACAGGTATTGATGAGAAAGGTCCTCAATTGTTCCACATGGACCCCAGCGGTACATTTGTGCAGTATGATGCAAAAGCTATTGGTTCAGGAAGTGAAGGAGCTCAGCAAAGCTTGAAGGCAAGGCAAACTTTGTTATTTGGTTCATAAAATCACCTTGCTTGTACAATATAATTATTCAATTTATCATCTGAATTACTAAATGTGATATTAATAAATTATTTTATAATAAAGTACTTTATAATAATCTAATACATAACAGTATAATTTTGGTAAATAAACATAAATAATAATTTTCAAAAATTTAAATTTTGTCACATACGGCCTTTAAACTTTATTTTGGTGGCCAATCCATTTACTTGCTACTGAATTTGGAATGGGAGTTTCAAGATCTATCCTACAATTCGCGGGGTAGACAAACAGAACCTACTGCTAAAACATACCTTTTTACAGTTTCCAAGACATTGCATGTTGAGTGGCAGAACTTAACCTCTCTTTGTTCTCTTCCAAAGCGAGGAAATGAAAATTATTCATTTAACCCCTGCAGGCTTTCTTATATGTATTTTCAAATACTAAAAATAATTTACTAAAAAACATTTATATACAATTCTATTACATTTAATAAGAGCAAATGGTTTTTTTTATCATCCAGGAGGTCTACCACAAATCTATGACACTCAAAGAAGCTATCAAGTCTGCTCTAACAATTTTGAAACAAGTAATGGAAGAGAAATTGTCCGAGAACAATGTAGAAGTTGTAACAATGACTCCACAATCATTGTTCCACATGTTCACGAGGGAACAACTTGCTGAGGTCATTAAAGATATACCTTAATTTGATTAATTTTCTAAATGGTTGGATTTTTTTTACAAATATTCACATATGTATGTTTAATCGATTTTTTAAATATTTTTTACTTCTGTATTTGTAATTTTTTTGTCTTTATTCAATGGTTAAATGGATGATTAAAGTGTAATAATAATGACAAATTCTGTTTGTCTTTGTGCTAGTTTTGTATTTATAAAAATCCAACCATGTGTGTCACAAGTAGTAATATTTTAAGTAAATTGTATTTTATTGTATCATTTAGTGTAGTGTAAACAGTAAATAAATATTTAGCTTGCATAATTGGGGCCATCCATAAATTATGTTAAATTTAATGTCTCATTTTAAGATATTACATCTAAGTAAGACTCGGAATTTTGTTGAACAATCGTAATAGTTCCTGAACTACTTTTTCTTCAATAATTAAAAAATCTTGCTAAATATGTCGGACTATATATAGAAGGGGCAATCAGGAGTCAACATGACCAGCTTTTAAATTTTTCATTAAATTATTTTTAAGTAATTTATGAATAGCCCCTGACAATATTTGGAACCTTGTAAATTGAATCATAATAATTTTATATTTTATAAAAAATACATTAAATAAAAAAAAAATGTAATACAATTTTGTTAAAATATTACTTGGTGATGGAGTCTCTAAGGATCTTAATGTAAGTATTCAAAGTTTAATAAAAGTTTCAACACTTTTGTAATGTGTATTTATTTACTTATCTGTTGCCTTATTTTAGTTTCTCCAAATGTATTGTAGTAAAGTATATGAATATTTTAAAATTTTCTTATATATACTGTGAGAATAAAAATAGGTTTGATTTGAATTTAATAAACTAGTTTTTTTATAATTAAATTAGTACAATATTTAGCTTAAAAAATAGTTATTTAGTTTCATTTGAGAATAAGAAGAATAATAGTAGAACAGTTTCTTTATACAAAAATCAAATCAAACCAGCACGCTGTATCCCGCACACAGGGTAGACAGAGGTTAAGAAACTGCATTCCCCACTTTCTGCCGAATTCCGGTGGCATTGCGTGATGAGTGGCAGAACTCAACGCCGCGCTTTTGTCTCGACACCAGAGCGAAGAAATGGAAATGTAAACGTAAATAAATATTTCACTTCCTCGAGTGGGGATCGAACCTACAACTGTCGTTCTTTCTGTATACAATTTAAAATATATGTTTCGTTATGAATACATTTTTATACTATCTCTTATTGGTGTCACTGTAGTGTAGTAGGACGTAGTCTGACAGTAAATGTAGTGTTTGTGGATTTGATTTCCATTAGGAAGAACGAATTATTTTTGTTTTCCTGCTCTTATATGGTAAAATGTGGCATTGAGTTTCTCCACTCCAACACGCAATGAGAACAGGCAGATAATTCAGGAGAAGTAAAGTGTCGTGCAGGATTCGGCGTGAAACTACATGGAAAATCATTTGCCTCATCTTTTTATTATATTTACATAAATAAACAAGTCTCTTATAATATTTACTATATGAATTGAACCCAATAATTGTCGGGGCGACAACGGTAAACACGACGGTTACAGGCTCATTTTCTCGCCCTAGTAATAAGACAAAGCGTGCCATTGAGTTCCGCAACTTAAAACTCGAAAATTTGGCGGAAAGTAGAGAACGGAGTGTCTTTAATACTAGGTTCCCTTTGTACTCTGCTATATGCGGAACACAGTGTGAAGTAAAATAAAACTTTTCGATAGTAGTTAAAGACAAAACTTTAACTAGTTTAAAATGATATCTAACCAAAGTCTTATATAGATGATTGCGGCCATTCCGGAATTACAGTGGAGTGAGAACAGTTCGAGAAATACACTTCAAGATTTGTCTCGTCTAAGATTAGGAGGGCAAACTGTTTAAATTGTTTGTAATTTAGTAAATTCCGTTTATTTAAAAATAAATTTGGTATGTTTAATTAAAATGTGTTTAAATTCTTTATACTCTATTTTAACACACTTTTAACCACTTGTTTTTATTGTATCTTCATGAAACTTGGTAGTTATACTTAACTTAGGTAATTTTTTTGGAAAAAAAAAACTCATCTATTCTATAAATATATCAAATTTACAATTACGTAGTTGGAAGGAATGAATGAAAAAACAAAAATATTAATTAAATCAGTTTATTAGAAAACCATATAAAAAATTAATTTAAATATTAACAAATGGAATAGAATCTATAAATGCTTTAGGTATAAAAATAATAGGCACCATTGGTGTACATATAATCATCATTTATGTATGCATTTTACATATATGAATAATAATTATTGTGAAAAAGAAAAAATATTAATTTTGTTTTGTATATATATGGTGTTTTATTTAATAAGTAGAATATAATTTTACTACATTACTATATATAACAAATGCGTAATTAAAAATCGGAAAAAAAATATTATACTAAGTTTCTTTTATTAATAACGCTTAACTTTTAAAAATATTTTCTAGTATCAGATCCCAGGTTATTATAATAATAAAAAAATGGATAAATAATAAAAATAAACTACCAGTATTTAGCCAAATACGGTTCCAAATCCAACGGATTTGTATTCGGTCCGAACCTTTCAACGGGAATACCGTTTTTATCAACAATGAACTTAGAGAAATTCCACTTTATAAAATCACCTAAAGTACCACTTTGCACCCGTTTCAAAAATTTCCACAACACATGAGCATTTTCACCGTTCACCTCGATTTTTTCAAAAACATCAAACTTAACGTTTCTTTTTCTAAGAAATTTTGTAATTTCATTATTAGTTCCCGGTTCTTGGCCGCCAAATTGATTACACGGGAATGCTAAAATCCTTAAATTGTTAGATTTTGCATATTTTTCATACAATTCGTTTAATTGGTTATAATTATTGTCCGTTAATCCACACTGAGACGCGACATTTACTATAATTAATGTATATCCCTTATATTTGTCGAGTTTTATGTTCCTTCCATATATATCTTTTACAATAAACTCGTGTATCGATTTGACATTTTCAAAGTTAATTTCTGTAGTTTCTTCTGTTTTACTAAAAATATAATTATAAGTTAAAATATATTTTTTTGATTTTTCTAAATATTGCTGTTATTATTTTTTTAATATAAATAGGTAGTAAAAAAATTTTATTATTATAATAATGTTAATGTAGTCATAGAAATTACGCCTCTTAGACAGGAATGAGTTCGTTGTAAGACGTTTGACTAAACGCGACGGTTGTGGGTTTGATTCCCACTAGGAGTAATTCATTATTATCAATTACTTGCTCTGGGAACAAGATAAGGGACAGTGTAGCGAGTGAGTTCCGCCACTAAACATGCAACGTCTCGATAATAAGGCGGCGTAAACAGTGTTAAGACAGAGGGAAGATAGTGTTAGGCGCTATCTTCCCTCTGTCGATCCTGCTATATGGGGGATACGGGATAAAAAAAAACATATAAATAAAACTTACTTCCCAACGTTATGAAACTGTCTAAAAGTATCAACAGCTTGATATATATCAGTGGCCATTATTTCTGGGTTTTCCAAAGCGGCAAAATGACCGCCGTCTTCCACAATAGTGCTGTGTAAATAATTCTTGTATTTCAATTTCAAAATACAATCCGGTTGAAAAACGAGTTCGTATTTGAACTTTATACCCCATGTTGGTACTTCTGTTGGTATTCTGTAAAATGTTTAGTTATTTCTTTATTAATGAGTTGCTTTAGTTGAGTTTGCTGTTTTTCTTAATTTGGTTATTATATTTGTTTTCCAATTTCACATTTTTCTTGTATTCGACATATAGCAGGATAGGCAGAGGGAGCCTAGTGTTAAAACACTCCGTTCCTTCCGCCCTGTTTTAGTGACATTCTAAAAATTATATTTAAGTAAAAAAACACTCACTCATCGATTTTCATACTAAAATATTTCCAATTAAACGTTTCAGCATAAGCCCTCATACTAGTAGTAATACTATTAGTACTCCAGTACACCATTATATTATCTAAGAGATGTGTCAAACTATATTTATCTAATAAATTGCCATCCCCAGACTTTTTGTATGTAGGATTTGTCATAGTGGAGAATTTCTCTAAAATGTAAGCTGATAAGCCCGCCGGTGAATCGGACAGGGCTATGCCTGGAAAATAATATAAGTTATTCATAGGTTAACTCTTAAATAATCGGAAAAATATGATTTTTTTATTTAAAAAATGATAAAATATTTTTTTGGTGAATTATTTTATGTATTGCCGTTCAAAATTCAATGTCAAGAACTAAATGCCTTCTGCATATCCATATTATGTGAAGCAAAAAAATAAAGCTAATTTTCTTACCAAGAGTATCAGGCTTAGTAGCCTGTAAATGTAAATATCCAGATTCCTCTAAAAGTCTCATTATATGGTCACTGTATGGATACATGCGACTTTCTAATTCTTTTTCTACTATCAACGATGGCCATAATGATCCTTTAAAACCATAAAAATTTCATATTATATATGAAATAATATTTCATTTTTATCAATCATAAAATATAATATATTCTGATTTATTTCTATGAATATTCTAATTTGCTTCATTTTATTTAAGTAGTTTAGAGAAAAATAAACATTTTAAACATAAGAATTCTACTTTAAATTTGATCACCTATGAAACTGTGCAATGACAGCATCTGTAATTATTTATTAACTTTCAGTAATGCAATGTAATCTGTCATATTGCCCCACAATTATTTCCTATATAATAATTTTTCCGCTCTGTTGAGACAAACCTGGAAAAACTTAAGTCTCAGTAGGATAAAAGAAATCTCAGTTTCTTGCGCCGCTTCCATATTGTATATGCGGGATAATGTATGAGGCTAAAAAAATCAACACTTTCCCAAATAAAAAAGACTAAATAAAATATATTACTTAACTCACCTAACCAAACATAAACATTGGCAAGTCTATGGAACAATATAACTGGTAAATTAGTATGAAAACCTAATATCCTTTCGGGGAATATAGTTGACAATATTGAACCTAAATTATGTCCTATATCACCACCGTGTATATAATATTTCTCATAGCCAATTCTTTTCATTAAATTTGATATGACTATCGCCATTTCTAGTGGTCCTAGGCCAGGACGCGCTGGAGCCTAAAATGTTTAATAAAATAATTAGGTATTTTAGCTTTACACACTCACACACACACTTCAGGGTATATAGAGACCTAGTGTTAGACACTAATTTCCGTCGCATTTTCGAGACATTGCGTGTTGATTGGAGGGGCTCATCGCCGCGCTTTGTCTCGAGGAAATGAAAATATTATTAATTATTTCCTTTTCGTTGAGTGGAAATTGAACCTACAAACCCTTGCAAGCATGCACGCTAGTGCCTCTACGCCACGGCTGGTCTCAAGTTATAAAATCATAATGTTTTATGAAATAATGTTTACCCTTTCTCCAAATGGCCATTCATCATGATGAGTATTGTATGAAAAAAAATACGTAATTGTTATTATTAAAAAAATATAGAACAATCTTCATACCTGATAATAAAAGATTTACCTTTAGGTATTCTTTTAAGAATAAAGATTTTAATTGCAATATAATCGATGAGTCGCGGCCGTTTTGATATAAGTTTTCTGAACTTCTGTGCATTGTTCACTCTGGAAGAAAATAATCAAAAGCACGAAAAATCCTAAAATAATATCTGCCATCAACAACTCCAAAGTGGCTACGACTCGTCGAGCTTACTGTAATGTCAAATCTATTGTTTTATTACCTGAGAAAACCCAAATCCCGGCAAGCTAGGTGCAATAATTTCAAAGACAAAGTTATGGCCTACTTTAGGAGTAACAAGTTTAGGTATTAGTTCATAAAATTCTCTTATAGAGCTTGGCCATCCGTGTAATAATAGAAGAGGGACCACCTGAAAAAAATATTTTTGGTTTTTCTTTCTATCCCATACAGCAGGGTAGGCAGGGAAACTAGTTGTTAAGTCACTCCTGTCACCCCAATTATGGAGACATTGCATGTTGAGCGGTGGGACTCAACATTGCATTTTGCAATTTTATTTAGTTACTTTTTTTGACCAAATAGATATAAGTGATCATACATAGCAAAAAACACTAGTAAATCACATTAAAATTAAAAATCAAAATATGTGTTCCCTCTAAGGAACCATTTAAGTATGGAAGAGGTAGTTGCTACAATTATTCTAAAAGTATTTTACATTTTGTTTGTTGGTAAAGTTGAGGCACCACTGGGGCACCATTTAACTGAAAAGGTTTTTCTGGATTCTATTTCCACTTGGGAGAATGAATTATTACCATTTTTTCTGTCTGGTAAGAAGGTATGGTATTGTCTTGTCCATGCAATTTCAATCTCTCGGCAGTTTCTAAAGGAATGGAGTGTCTTATAAAAAGATTTTGTCTACCTCAAAAAAAAAATACAAATTTGTTTCATTATACTCACTTCTACATCTGATGCAACATTGGGTTTCACATGTACATAATGCATATCCATACCTTGTATATTAGTAACAAAATGGTCATATTTATTGAAAAAATCTTCCCTTTCCTTAAAATTATATTTACGTTGCCAATAATCTAATATTCTAGTCATGAAATTGGAATTGAATCCATAAGTAAATCCTGCATTTTCCAATGGTGGGACTAGAGGTCTTTTGTGAAGAAGCCTTTCTCTTAAATCATTAATCACCTAGAAAAAATTATAGTATTATAACATTTTTTTTTTGCTAACAACATAAACATATTGCAAAAAGCATATAAGAATTTAAATGTAGCTTGATATGCAGCATATTAGTCAAGTGTTTGGACAGTTTCCAGGATGTGGGTTAAGTTCAGTTACATTATTTTTCAAAAATATACAAAAAATAGTGCTATTGCGGCTAGTTGTGGCTCAGGAGCACAAGTGCGTGACTGGTTGTGGGTTTGATCTCCACTCGAGGAAATGAAATATTTATTTTAATTGCTATGCTCATTAAAGAGCATCATCAAGTTACACTTCTCAACATGTAGTGTCTGCAGATTTCGGCAGAAACTGGGGAATAGCGGCTTACCACTATGTACCCTCTGCCCTACTGTGTGATACAGTGTGAAGCTTATTTATTTATTATTATTTTGTTTAGTCTTATTTATACTGAAATAGTTTATTTTAAAATATGTTACCACATCAGAGAATTCTATTTTATAGGGTGTTATAGATAAATCTGGCTTCAACTCCATTGGATATGGTCCCCAGTATGCGTCTAAATCTAGTTTCGGTAGGTCAGGTGGTGTTGTAAGAAGTTTGTATGTGTAACATGATGCAATGATAGCAATTATCGCAAATACGAAGGAAAAGTTACCAAACTGTAAAATAAAAGTAAGTATTAGTAGGATTTTATTTTATTATATATAATTAAGTTAGAAAAAGGGGTTTTATACACATTATTAGATATTACTTACTGATAGTAATGAAAATTTCTGTTCCTTTTTCTTGTTTTCTTTTTTCTGTTGTTGTTTGTTCGCCATTTGGATTCTTTTCAAAGATGTGGATTTGGATTGATTGGAGATTTGGATTGTTTTCAAACTTGAAATAATTATTATGTTTATAACTATTATAACTTGCTCTAAGAGGAAGCTTAATCAAGATATTTAATTAATTTTACAATAGTATTTTTATTAATATATTTTATTTACTTATTGACTTTACCGGATAATATTTATTGACTTCGAGAAGTTTCAAGTTTGACATTTTTGAGTGTTCTTTTATCTATATTCTATGTTGATAACAATTAACAGATGATAAGTAAACGTTTATTATTCTATTAACGTTTATTATTTAGAGACTTAAAATTTAAAACTTATTTCCATTATTGTTTCTGTCAATGTCGATTATTGTGAGTTGTGGATGTTTGTATATACTTTCGCGTTTTTTTTCACTTTATAATAATAGGGAAATTTTATAACATAACTATTTTTCTTTTATAATCATTGAACATAATAAAAAAAGTATAAATTACGTAATAAAATAAAAGAGATGCTTATTATATGCACCAATATTTTGAGACTTTAAAGCTGGCAAGACCAGAAAATTAAAACCATTTTTATTATTAATGTTACTCTATAAAGTACTTAATATGTAACTTTAGTATTTTATACTCGTCGTTCTGTGCTCGTAGGTACTTGTAATTGATTAGAGATTAAAGCTGGCTGGCAGGGGGTAAAACTACGCCAAATATATGGTAATGGACAACGTCATTTCTAATATTACCCAAGAAAATATAAAAATGCGAACGAAGCTTACAATATTTAAATACATTAAAAAAAAACAAGTGTTTTCAGTTATATAATAAAACATAACACATTAACCATATTATAATAAGCATTATGTTATTTAAATGTAAATATATTTATCAAATCTATATTTATTTATCCACAAAGCTATCAGTATATTTTCTGCGTAAATTTATTTTAACTTTGAAATAATGAAAAGATTTATTCACGTGTGAAACGAAGGCGCGAATAAATGTAAGTTGAATGACGTTGTCATCGCAAGCCACAATCCCTCTGTTAATTGAGCGCGCGGGGCCAATATGGGTTTTTTAATTTTTCCAGTCAACCGCCACGTTGATACAGCCTAGCATGATAATAGGGATGCGACAGTGTAAAATATTTTTTATTGATAAGTTAAAAATAATTTAATGCCATTTAAATTCATAAAGTACTCTGTTCCTGAATAAATGCACTATATGCTACTGCACTATATGCTACTGCCTGTGAGGAAGTCTACAAAAGTGCACAATGTATGTGAATGATAAAAATATATAATATATTAGTTATCAGAAAAGGTTATTTATTTTCACAATTAAGCATTAGTTTTTACACTAGGAATACACGGAGAAAACCGGGATAAAAATAAAATATTATATTTTTATTAAAATACTATAAATATACAATTAAATTAGTAGTAACAGTCAAATAAATTAAAGTTTTCCATAGTTTAAGAAATATATTTTTATCACAACTCACAACCCTATAAAACACCTACCACGCTTTCAGCGCGCTATCACGGCTCTCAGTGCTGTCATCATATTCCATTTTTCCCGCCCGTTCGATTTCATTTTCCAAACAGATTTTGAACCAAAATATATTTGTTAATATAAACCTTAAAGACGCGAATTTTAATAAACAATACACCAAATTCGCTTAAACGTTTTTCCTTTAGGCTTCTTTAATTTTTAGTCAAGTTTAACATTGTGGTTTTTAACCGAAAGCCTCTTTTAGAGGAAATGGCATCCGAATTTAATATTGGTTTTAGTGAGTAATGAAAATATTAAATTTACTTTTGATAGCCGGTGACTGTCAATGAGGAGATAATGTTTTTAATTAATGCTTTATTGACGTTGCAATTATGTATATTCGTATTTAAAAGGGACAAAAATATTGCAGATGCATAGAGGCAAGTAAATTTAAGTTTTTAAGTTCGTATTATCATATAAGCAACATAATGTATCTTAATAACTAAAGTTAGATTATTTGATGGGTTGATCTAAACCGTAAGACGGGAGTGCGGGACGCTGATAAGCTTGTCACAGCGACGCTGTTCCCTCGAGGGTTACCGCCTAATATCGTCGTTACTATTATGATTGACCATTAACATTGTCTCGTTGATACCAAAGTTGTAGGAGTTTAAAGTACATATACAATTTTATACCAATGGGTATAAAATATATTTAGCTGCATATTTTTGGAAAAGTAAATATTTTATTGTCTTCTGCAAAATGTTATGTAAAGTAAACTTTCTACAGTACCTATGGAAAGATATTTTTATTATGGTTTTGAAAAAGTATTGAAAATGAAGAGAATAGACGATGGTCTAACCACCGAGGACGCAAGAGACCGGGCAAAGTGGAGTAGGTTGACTAGGAAGGTAGGCTCTGGCAATAGCCGGGATTAATGCCGGGAAGAAGAAGACGATGACTAAATATATTTTAAATCCAAGTCTTTCTATACTTTCTGTTGAATAAGGTATCTAATACATAATAATCAAAGCAAAATTACATTTTCCTGCAAAGATATCGAATTCGCGAAAAGTCTATAATAGTACATAAGCAAGGGAAGCCACAAAAACCAAGCGAGATGAGAACAAACTTTACTTAACGCTGGTTATTATTATTATTTTCGTAACTTTCATTTTTTATAATATACACTATTTATTTGTACACTCGAATTATAAATAATTATATTTATTAGCTTTATTTCTATTATTAACTGCTTCTATATAATATAAAATTTACATTTATATAATAATAATAATTTTCGTATTTACTATTGCGTATCTACCTACGTAAGATCGTGCAAAGTGGAGTAGGTTAAGTAGGAAGGCAGACCCTGGTAATAGCCGGGATTAATGCCAGGAAGAAGAAGACTACTGCGTATCTTCCAAGCAATAAATGTTTGTATTGAAAGATGTACTATAATTAATTATTTTTACCAATGAATGAAAAATCCATCGTTATACATATTTTCTACCCCAAAATTTTTATACGAATATTATGTATCAAAATAAGTGGTTATTTACTAAGGGATGTATAATTTTAGGGGGAGTTTGGCATATACTTAAGTCTGTTTGGACCTTAAAGCGATAACGTCACAGGTTCGGCTTAGCGGTTACGAGACTTACGAGTTTCGCTTGACGCTCCGCTTTCAGAGATTGGGGCTTTAGACATTATTGCTTACAGTAGGGTTGATATACAATATTTTGATATTGTATTTAATTTTATAAGTATTCAATTAAATTTGTTTCACGTTGTATCCCGTGTATCGCAGGTTAGACAGAGTTAATTTTCTCCATTCTCCATTTCCAGCTCAAATGTTTGCAACATTGCGTGTTGAATGGAATTGGACGTACCGCTTTATCTTAATAGAAGTCCCTCTTCCCGGGCGAGGAAATGAAGATGATTCATTCCCCCGGAGTGGGAATCGAACTCAAATCCGTCTCTTTTATTGTCAGAAATTTAATTTAATATATACCTGTGTTCATTGAAATATACATAACATTATATCCTACTACAGTAACATTACTACAAAAGTTAATTGTGTTTAGTAGTTAGCACAGATAGATATTTTATTCACACAAAATTGACGATGAATTTGAATTAAATAATTTCTTATTACATGTGGTCAATTGTTTATCGTTTTTATTAGTTAATCTAATTTTTATCAGATTCTTCTTTACATTTTTTTGATATTGACGAAGGCAATACTTAGCTGCCAGTTCTTACATGTTTATTCTAATTATCCATAGAGTAGAAATATGCAATTGCAGCATAAGAACCAACCCTAGAGGATCTCGTTACGTAGCTACGGAGCATCAGATAAGGGCGGGCTCAAGTTTAATTGAATCCTGCTGAAGTTTCCACCCGGCCTCTGATTGGCGCGCGCAAGACATTGTTCACCCTCGCTTTGTACTCTGCTCTATTTCAACTAACTTGCTTTCATCTTTAAATGGCGTTTGAGAATAGGCTTTTTATAATGGTATATTATAACTTTTTTAATAATTATATTTTTAGTTTTTTTTTCTTAAATAATATCTGTTAGTTTATTTTGTATTATACACAACTAATAAAGCAAAATTGTTACACTTTTACCCATAAGCATGAACATTTGTATTAGGCTTCAGTTATCAACGTACGTCTGTAATTGATGTGCGTGTTCGCTAAAAGAATTTCGCTTATATCACAAATATAAGAAGTATTTAATTAAATTTAAACTTTATGTCTCTTAGAATAAAGCTTATATATATATATATGTTTGAACTTTTATATGAGATTCGCAACGTTATTCTACCATCGAATTAGTTCCAGCTAAAGCAAATGAGAGCGGATGTTCATTAGATGTTACGAGTAACTTATAATTTTGGAAACAAATGATACTATCTATTATGTTCAAATGTTGCATAAAAAATGTAGATATAAAGAATATCTATTTATTATATCATAGTTATAAGAAGCCTTCGTGGCCCAGGGACACGAGACTGTGACTGTGTGAAATTTTTCTAAATTTATTTTTCCATTTCTTCGCTCTGGTGGAGGTAAAGCGCGGCGTTGAGTTCCGCCACTCAACACACATGCCTCATGAACTTTTTATTTTGGTTTCGGCTATCTCACATACACACGCTTCAATCTTTTATAATTTATAGTTAAGTTGATGATGATTCTTGTAACATTTTTGTAGCAATTTGTTGGGCGGACTTTCATTCGCAAATAATTTATATCTAAATAATATTAAATTAATTTTTTCATTGCAATCGATCCCGGAATAAGCAGTATCGTATCTCAATCGGATGCTGTAATACGTCTCGAGTAACAATACTTCGTTCGTTAGATTATATTTCAATAGTTAGTCATAAACTCGTGAAAGTAGAGCGCGTTTGTTTCTAACTAAATAAGCGATATATAATTTAATATACGTAATGAAATTGGTGAGAGGAACTTATCAGTATTTAAATTTATTTTTAAATTATATTTTATGATATTGTAGCAGCTTTTTAGTTACAAGAGTGCATTTATATGTAAACGCATGTATACCTCGATAGTTTATGTTGTTTTAATGTTAATTATCAATGATTTGCCATCGTGGCGCAGGAGTTTTAGGGTGTGATTGTACAACGGTTGTGAGCTCGATCCCCGAATTCGATCATTCGAATTAATTATTATTTTTTAATATTTTCATTTCTTCGCTCAGACACAAAGGCGACTCAACACGCAATGCCTCGAATAAATCCGCAGAAATTGGAGAACGGAGTGTCTTAACACTAGGTTCCCTTTACCTACTCTGCTGTGTGCGGGATACAGCTTGGCTCATGTTACCAATACTTTTGTGTTATTTTATATAACATATATTACGAGTACTTATGTTGATAAAAATGGTATATAGCTGCAAAGTTATTCATAATATATTTACATATTTATCTATTGGAGAATATGAGAATTGAGAATTATGTATACTTGTATAAAAAAGATAATTTCCCTACTCTAATACAACAATCAGCTGAACAATCAACATCATTAGCAGCGGCCGTCCGCATAACACTTTCTACAAGACAATTCGTTTACAGTGATGTGATTACATATGAAACTTGATTAATTTAACATATTATGTATATAAAATATTTAATAATCTATAAAAAAAATTGCTTCACGCTGTATCTCGCGTGTACTAGGGTAGGCAAAGGGAGCGTAATATTGAGACACTCCACTACTCAATTTCCTTAGAATTGTGAAGGCATTGTGTGTCGAGTGGTGGAACTCATTGACACACTTTTGCCTGGACACCAGAGCGAAGAAATAAAAATATTTAATATTAATATTCATTTCTTCGAGTGGGAATCGATCCCATAACCTGTCGCGTTTACAATCACACGCTCGTGCCACTGCACCACGACTGCCCTCTAATATGTATCAGGCTTTTGCATATTTGGTAGCAGGTATATGTGTACATATTTATATTTTCTTTAAGACGTCTTAACGGTGTAGATGTGTCGCTCTATAAGGTCCTATAAGGCGACTGTAGCAGTTGACTAGTAGTTTTTCAAATATATCAATAAAAAAAAATCAATTATAACTTTTTAATTAACATTTAATTTGAGAAATTTAAAAAGTCTTAACCAAGAACATAAAATTTGAGTAATAACACAGTTTCATAACTCATCTTCCGGTGATGATGTTAGGTAAGCTTATATTATACAGCGCACATATTAAAATATACTTACATATAATTGCAATTTGCAATGAGGAATATTTTAATTTATTATAAATCTTTATTTTCCATTTCTTTAAAACCTTTACTTACCAAAAACATTTTTTGGCAAAATTGTGAATTTCTTCAAATATAAGATACAGTGTATGTATATTTAAAATATTGGCTTACACTGGTGCTTCATTAATATACTAAATATTTTGTGAACGTTGATTTTGATTACAACTTATTTTAATGAGAAGAAACTTCTTAACGTTCTATTTACACGGATTTACTGTGTAATCGTTTATGTTAACGATAATTAAATTTTGTGGCGGAAAATGGGGAACGGACGTGTCATAATGGGAACGGAGTGTCTTAACACTATGTTTCCGGGTTCCTTCCGCCTACCCTGCTATGTACGGGACACAGTGTGAAGCTTAAATAAATAAATACATTTCTATAAATGTTATACCATATTGTACCAAGTAATAGTAATAAATCTAATCTCATTTAACACAACAACAAGACAGTTTCACGCATTATCCCTCTTTCGCCTCGTCCACTTTCATCAACCTCTTCATATATGCCCTCCGGGGGGTCCTCATGCTTTTTACGTGACCTTCCTCCAGTATCTTTAATACTGTGTTTTCGAAGGTCAACTGTGGTCTCCCCTACCTCTCTTACAGCCTGCCTACCTCACTTTTCCACCATAGATCTTTTTTGCTAATCTCATTTAGTCATCATTATATCTGTATAACAAGTTTTGATGCCGCCAGAAACGTATGCTACTGCAGTTATGTAAACATTTGTTACGTTAGATTGGATACTAAGTGTGCAATTAGCAGCGTCTGATAATAGCATACTCATTTTTTTTGTATCGTCACGCTGTATCCCGCAAGCAGTAGGGTAGGCAGGGGGAACCTAGTATGTAGATTGTAGACATCGTATCCCTTTTTCCGCCGAATTCTAGAGAGCAGGAGAGGAGAGGAGCAGGAGGAGAGACATAGCGTGTTGAATATAGGCACCGATCCGTTACCATTTTATTAAAGTGCTTATAGATTTACGAATCCAACGTTTTGATCGCTGAGATCATTTGAATGAACAAAATGATAAAGCCGCGCTTCGTTTTAATCCATAAGCAATACCTGAAATCGGGTTCATGTATGTAACTTAACACTAGGTTCGGTTACGACGGTTCTCAATACGATCTATGGCGATATAAAACTAGAAACTGAAAGAAAAGATATTGCTTTTTGTTAAATTAATATTTGTTAAAGTAAATTTAAATCCATTGAGACAAAACCATTGTCATCAGTAATGAACGTTCAAACTGCGCTTCATCACGGAAATATATTCATTTATAATTTACTTTAATAATAAAACTTAATTTATAAGTTCAAATAGTATGGGCTCGTACTTGCATAATAGTATAGTAATTAAAATCATTAAACGGTAAAAATGCCAATTAATTATTTATAGTTTTAATCAAGTGATAAAGTGGCCTATCTTGCGTTTATTTGTTTAGAAACATAATGTTTTTGCTTTTCTTTTGTTCTCACAATTTCACCAAAACCTGTTTTGGTCATGATCGGAATACAATTAAGTTTCTTTTTCTATTTGTCGTCTTAAATTCACATATTTGTTTAGTGAGACATTCTATTGAATGCAATTATTGAACAAGACTATTTTTAAATAGACGCACAGTTTTTATCATAAATTTGGCAATATAATAAAGAATTCGTTGTCCACGAGAAATGTTATTATACGGCGCGCATACTTGTATGTAAATAAATGAAGATATTGCTCTATCATCTTTTCGTAAAAGCGACTTTAAGTTTTATTTATTAAATACCTATATAATATTATATTAAATGATATTTTAAAGTTCGTTTACTTACGTATGTCACAAAGAGAGGTAATTGGAATATTTTTTTTATCACAAACACAATTATTAATATCACCTGGCCTGGCTAGTTTAAAAATGTACAGGATTCTATTTATACATGTTTATTCAATATTAAGGAGCAATACGGCCAGTAAGGTGTATTTAACAATATTATATATATTATTAATTGCTTATTAAACTTTGAAAACACAATATTCTCCAGTTAGAGAAGACAACAATTTCGTATTTTCTTAATTTTGTTCCATATAATAAAAGTGTAAAATAAATAATCAACTAAAGATTTATTCATTCTCTATAAATACCTGATGTACAAATTGAAAAAAATATATGTGTCAATTAAAATAAATGCACTTTTTTATAATTAATTATATTTAGTAAACTGACTTCAAATGTTTTAATACATGCTAACTATATTTCAAATGCAACTCGAACATGCAACGTTTAGAAATACTATTGATTTTATTGTATGTCGTTGCGTAGTTCCCACTTAATAATCTGACGGCTATTTCTAAACTGCTTTTATCTGCCGATATATTTTGTTCGTTAAGCTTGGAGACGCGTTTTAATAACTAAGATGGAAAAATTTAGAAATTTTAGAGCGAGGCTGCTGTAATCTATGGGATATTCAGTTAAAATGATATACTTACGAGTATGTATGTATTATTTGTATAATTACAAAATCAAATAAATTTCTATTTTGAAAATTTCTTTTTATAAACAAAGTTCAGATAAAATTATGTATGGAGTAAACAGCGTGTTTTTATAACAATAATTCTAAAGTAGGTAATAAACTCAGCTTTTACTTGTTTTTTTTATATTCAAATTGATCAATGACATGCAAATAACTACAATAACAAGAAATACAAAAGTAAATCCGGCATCTATTAGCTCTAACCTAATTCAATGGTATAGGCGTTCATGAATGACTGGGCGTCTATCAAAATAGCTCAAGTAACTAAACGGATCTGGCTGAAGCTAACGATATTTTTCCTTTTATTAAATTACTTACATTGAATATCATTGTAATGGAATTTAGATTGTATATATATTTTTTGGGGTTTTTATAACAAGCAGAAATAAATATCTAGGAAACCCTTTGAATCATAAATTACATTTTTATATATTTTTCTTAGAAGTAGGTACTGTTTTATTTCAATAGGGTTATTGATAATTATTTATAATATTAAAAAATAATTTTGATAGTTTAAAAGAAAAAGAAAAGAAAAATTTAAAACTTAGATTTTCAAAATCAATGTTTTTACAATTTTTGTTTTCTATATCAATATGATACTAAATTATTTAGGTTCCTTTTTGTAATACATGTTGTTATTAAGTTACAAAACATGATTTTAAGTTATTTCTCGTTATAAATAAGTTCTAATGAAAAGTATAGTATAAAGTATATACGTATTTTTATCGGTTATTAAGTACGAGTAATTTGCAAAGAGCCTTACATAATTGGTACTGTAATAATATTATTATGTAATGTACAGATTAAGGTCTTGTTATTTAAACTCAATATTGACAATGAATTAATATTATTATAATTACGTGTAATGAGGCCAGTTGTGGCGCAGTTGAGCAAGTTGTGGGTTCTATTCCCACAGGAGTAGGAGAGGAAAGTGGTGAGCGGAGTATCTTAACACAAAGCTCCCTCAGCCTACCCTGACCACATGCGGGATACAGTGTCAAGATGAAAATGTATAGAATACATATTTGTGACAATGGATTCATTTATGAAATTCCAAATACAAGAATGTAGAGCACAATTTTATTATATAATATCATATAAAATATGATATATAGATAATAATATAATAGGCTACAATTTAAGCTCACATAACGCGTGTAATAATTATTCTGTTGTTCATAACTTAGTAATTACCCATGATTTAAGTAAATATGTATAGGCGTATTTATTTTCAATAATTTTTGTATAGTATATTAATAACAATAAGCAATTTATGGTAGACAAATAAAACATTTGTTTCAAAAACATTTATTTAAAAGAAAAACAGATTACAAAACATTATAAAAGTACAAAAAATATGTGTTATTGCTCTTCTATTTCTTCATCGAATTCACCTTCATCATCGGCTGTAGCTTCTTGCCACTGTTGGTATTCAGAGACGAGATCATTCATATTGCCTTCAGCCTCTGTAAACTCCATCTCATCCATACCCTCATCTGTGTACCAATGAAGAAAGGCTTTCCGCCTGAACATGGCTGCAAATTGCTCAGATATCCTTTTGAAAAGCTCTTGAATTGCTGTTGTATTCACTATCACTGTAGCGGACATGTTAAGTCCGCGTGGAGGTATATCGCAAACAGCCGTTTTAACGTTATTCGGGATCCATTCTACAAAGTATCCACTATTCTTGTTCTGTATATTAAGCATATGTTCATCTACTTCTTTCATTGACAAATGTCCACGGAAAACTGCAGCCACAGTAAGATATCGACCATGGCGAGGATCACACGCTGCAAGCATGTTCCTAGCATCGAACATCTCTCTTGTTAGCTCTGGTACAGATAGAGCTCGGTACTGTGGACATCCTTTAGACGTAAGAGGTGCGAATCCAGGTATGAAGAAATGTAATCGTGGAAAAGGCACCATATTTACTGCTAACTTTCGTAAATCTGCATTCAACTGACCAGGAAAACGAAGACAAGTGGTAACGCCTGACATTGTTGCTGAAACTAAATGATTCAAGTCCCCATATGTGGGGGTAATTTTGAGAGTCCGGAAGCAAATATCATATAACGCTTCATTATCTATACAAAATGTCTCGTCTGTGTATTCTACTAGTTGGTGAACCGATAATGTTGCATTATAAGGTTCAACTACTGTGTCGGATACTTTCGGGCTGGGTACTACTGAAAATGTGTTCATTATTCTATCAGGATATTCTTCCCTGATTTTAGATATAAGTAATGTACCCATACCAGATCCAGTGCCACCTCCTAAGGAATGTGTCAACTGGAAACCTTGCAAGCAATCACAATCTTCAGCTTCTTTTCTTACCACATCGAGTACTGAATCCACAATTTCAGCTCCTTCTGTGTAGTGACCTTTAGCCCAGTTATTGCCGGCACCAGATTGTCCAAATACAAAATTATCTGGTCGAAATATTTGTCCAATTGGGCCTGATCGTACCGAGTCCATAGTAGCAGGCTCTAAGTCGACGAGAACTGCTCGAGGTACATATTTGCCGTTAGACGCTTCGTTGTAGTAAACATTGATGCGTTCAAGTTGTAAATTACTATCTCCGTGGTAAGCTCCGGTTGCATCAATGCCATGCTCGTCTGATATGACTTCCCAGAACTAAAACAAAAATTAAACCATATTATGATATTTGAAAATGTTATCTACGTGTCGAATTCAGAATCGAATTTCAGGACTGCCATTTTTGTGCTTAATTCAAACATAATATCGACGTTGTACTATAAATACTTATAATACCTTTTCTCCAATCTGGTTGCCGCATTGTCCTGCCTGAATATGGACTATTTCCCTCATTTTGATATTTACAAAAAATTTTGAGCCTAACACTTGGTTATAATACAAAAATTTAGATTCTAAATTGATACACTTAAATTTTTAGACCAATAAAATTACCATATAAAAATAAAAAAACATCAAAATTTATTTCATGTGCATTGTACACGAAATTTAGACTATTAATGAAATAAACGCATTGTTTTGTCAATTACGGTCTAAACGAATTCTTAATTTAAAATATTTTCTAAAGTCATAAAAATTGTAAAAAGTATTTATTTAGGTGATTTTAATGCCCATCCCAACGAATTATTTTTTAATGAATTAACACCTTTTTGTAAGGAGCAGTATTGGGATTGTGTGGATTATGAGATGTTATCAAGTAGTAACTCCAACACTTATACCTATACTAGTGATATTAACGGGTCATCGCGTTGGATAGACCACGTTGGCTAGGCCTTGTAACTAAGTTTGCTAAAAACTATATTAAAAATATTAATATTTTGAACGAGGTATCATGGTCCGATCATTACCCTTTGGAGGTTATTTGTAGTGTAAACATACCAACTTTGTTGGATAAGTCTTTGCAGTTAAAGGCAGAAAATAATAAAATAATATGGGGTCATAGGGATAACAATCAGATTAAACTTTTTACAGAACTATGTAATAAGAAATTAGGGTTAATGGAATTACCGGAAGAAATGAGGGAGTGTTGTGATAATATTTATTATGATTCTAACCATAACATAGTGATTGATAGATTATATAGAGATATAATTCGTATATTGCAGGAGGCAGCTATAGCCAGTCACAAAAAGGCATTCTAAGCAATAAGAAAAAAATATGTTACATAAAAAATATTTCATGTAGCGGCTCGGCAATGCTTTCAGTCTTGGGTATGGGCGGGAAAACCAACCTATGGAATGTTTTATGATAAAATGCAAAACGCGCGTAAGGCCTTTAAAAATAAACTTAAATGGTGTCAGGATAAAGAACAGCAAATTAAAATGGATATACTAGCAACAGCATATAAAACTAAGAACTTCGGTAAATTTTGGCGATTTACTAATGGACTGAATGCACGGCCGAGTCGGGCCGTCAAGGTGGGGGCAGTTAGCGGCTTTGAAAATATAGCGAATATGTTTAGGAATGAATTTACAATAAAACCAAATAATGTTTTATGTAAGAGTGACACTAAAGACATCGTGAACAGTGATAAAGACTTGTTTATTTTTACTCTTAATGCGATTAATAAAGTATTGCAGGGTTCTAAAAGGGGAAAATCTTGAGTATTGAGCATTTGAGGTACGCTGGTGTACATCTCCCCAGCATCCTCTAGTTATTGTATAATCTCTGTTGTAGACATAGATATCTCCCAGATGATATGTTACTGACAGTTGTAGTACCTATTATGAAAAATAGAACAGGTGACGCGGCAGACAGGGCCATCTTTGGCCACAATCACTGCTAAGGCGCTGGACGGTCTGCTTGATGCTCGTTTAAATAAAGCACTTAAATTACACGATGCACAATTTGGTTTTAGGCCTAAACTTTCAACTGAAAGTGCAATATTGTGCCTCAAGCAGACAGTTCAGTACTATACTGAACGGAAAACGCCAGTGTTTGCTTGTTTTTTGGATCTGACTAAAGCTTTCGATCTCGTGTCATATGAGATACTGTGGAAGAAGTTGAAATCACGCTCTAGTCTAAATCCTCACTTAATTGACCTATTTAAATATTGGTATAATAATCAGACAAATATAGTTAAGTGGGCTAATGGGTTTAGTGACCCGTACAAATTGAAGTGTGGGGTAAGACAGGGGGGCCTTACATCACCTAGGCTATTTAATTTGTACATAGACCCACTAATTGAGAAACTGAACAGAGCTGGAGTAGGGTGTTCAGTCGATGGCATTTCCATGAACAATATAAGTTATGCAGATGATATGGTTTTATTGAGTCCGTCAGTCAGTGGGCTTAAAAAATTACTGAAAATTTGTGAAGAATGGGCGGAGGTGAATGGGCTCAGGTACAATAGTAAAAAGAGCGTATTTATTTTGTTTAGAGGAAATATAAAAAATACTAATTATTAGCCAAATTTCGAATTAAATGGTGTTCTGCTTAAACAAGTACCTGAGTAGAAATACCTCGGCCACATTGTAACCGAACGCCTGACTGACGATAGTGATATGGAGCGGAAGCGCAGCGCGTTGTCAGTTAGAGGAAACATGTTAGCACGTAGATTCGCACATTGTACGTCACAAGTAAAGTTAGCCCTAATTCGAGGCTACTGCCAATCTTTTTACACTTGTGGTCTAAGTTTACGCGGCGCAGAGCTCTGCGTGTCCAGTACAACAATGTGCTGAGGGCGATGCTAGGGAGGCCTCGTCATTGCAGTGCGTCAACGATGTTTGCAGGTGTTGATTTTTACGCAATCAGTCGGAAGCGCGTCGCTTCTGTGATAGGTAGAGTCACGAGCAGCACTGACACTCTCCTCAGCACATTGGCATGTAAAATGGAAGGCCCATTATGGAGGCACTGGAATAATATCCATGTTAATACAAACAAAATTATAAATAATAAATAATATCAATAACTAAATAACTAACGTAGATTAAGCAAATGTATACTAACAAAATATTTTTATATGGATTATGGATGTCCGAAATAAAGATTTATTATTATTATTATTCCTTAAAATGAAGATAATTACAAAATAAACTTCATACAGATGAATTATTAGGTTACAGTTTTATGTAGGAAGTTAAATGATTTTTGATATAAATAAAACATAGTTATCTTTTTCTGGCAATTTCATTGCCATACCATAAACCATAAACGAAATATCTATCTTTAGAGTAAATATTTTATGTCATTTTATAGCAATTATCGTTATACAAAACAGATATCTATTTCGAAAATATAAATATTTAATTGAATCGTGACAAGCGTGGTTCTGATTCGTCCACCATAAGTAAAATTTCATCAGGAATATAGTTAACAGATTAAATATTATATAATAGACATTCAAATTTTATGTAACATTTAATTCCACTTTTCAATTAAGGAGCGTTGCTTAAAGCGTTTATAGAATACATACGATATTTTTTTATCAAAACCTGGTAAAAGTAAGTTAAGTAACATATTATTTTGGAGAAACGAGTGATAATCAAAACAATTAAGACACTCGATTGCTTTAATCGTATTACGAATAATACCTGCCCATGTATGAAGTAGTTGATGACAGTGGACGAGGCAAAAGAGGTATGCAGAGGCCGTAGCGCTTTGCACTCCTTTCCCTCTGTCTACGCTAGGGATATAGCACGATGCTTAGTTAAGTATAAGTAATAGATTATATCAAAATATTTACACTACATAATATAACTCAATGAGAGTTTCATATGTCTTATAGCAGTCATCTACAAGGAAGTGACCGTGTAAATTCCAAACAAGAATTTTAGTTAAAAAGGTGATAATTGGGTAATATAGTGTACATGTAGACCGCCCACAAAACATTATACGTTACGAACGTTAACTTTACGCGCTCGTTTCTCAATTGCTGTGTTGAAATGCTTTTTAATTTTTATATCTGTACTTAGCGTAACTTATGTTTGTGTGAAGGTCGTCTAACAATAATGAGAATTTTAATTGAGATTGTTAAAAAATATATTTAGGCTTGACCGATTTTTTTAATAATTTTTAAGCAGAGCGGAGAGTGAGGGTAAGAAAATATTGTATCAACATTGGGAACTATTTCTACTTTTAAAATGTCTAATACAATTTTTTAAATCCTTAATTACTTAGAAGATAATAATATTATAGCATCATTACGATATTGTATGTATGATGATTTAATGTAAAACAAATATATTTTATTTATTTTGAATATAGAATTTGTAGAAATTCTTTAATAGTGCTTAACGTTGTTTCCTATATCAGGGTAGGCAAAGGGAACCTGCGAAAGGAAATCAGTATATAAATTTTCAGGGGTAAGATTTTATTTATTACTGCCGAAAGGAAATGAAACCTACGACCATCACGTTGAGAGTGCACGATTGTGCCCCTGTACGACGTTGTTAGTATTAAGTAATAAAACGTAGTTTAAGACGATTTTACACAATTTGTTATAATTTCTTCAAAAAATATGCATTTAACCTAATTACTTTTACTTTTATACGTCAGTACATTTATATAACGTTAACTTGATACACTTTTTAACTTTAACGCAATCGAAAAATGCAAATAAGAAATGTGATGCGAAAAGTAAAAATATTAAATGATTACGCAAAATATACGAGAATATACATGAATTTTAAACTAAATTGTATCAGATTTGCAACTAATTTTCACACTATGGTTTTTATTTTTAAATTATTGCATATTTGTAATGAGAGCTTGGTTTCGTTGCCTTACAATTTTAAACATATTTAAACAACTAAACCGTGTGCGTTTTAAAATATATATTTTGTAAAATATTTATGTTTATTATTGTATTACAGTTTTTTCTATACTTACATACTTCCAAATAACTATATAGTATATATAACACTCTCAAAAATTTTACTTAAAAGTTATGATTTACTATAAAAAATATCTTTAACATATTAAATACTATTCCTTCTAGTTATCACATAGACGTTGAAAAATCTTCTCTTAAGCTTCTAGTTCCTTGAAGGTTACATACTAATAATCTTTACCTGTTAATAATTCAAATAGTACCTGAAGAATATTGGCAGGGTAGGCAGAGGGAACCTAGTTGTAAGTCACTCCATTCCATATTGTCCGCCGAATTTTGGACGCATTGCGTGTTGAATCGCGGAACTGAATGACGCGCTTGGCCTCATTACCAGAGCGAGGAAATGAAAAAAGTAAATATTTCAATTCCTCGAGTGGGAATTGAATCCACCACCTGTCGCTTTTACAGTTGCACCCTTGTGCCCTTGCACCACGACGGCTGGCCTCGCGACGCGTATTAATATCCTGTAAGAATATTACATCCACTTGTAATTATTATAGAACATTATGTACGTATGTAGATTTGTATTAACTTTACAGTATGTATATTTTAAAATTAAAAATATCTAATATCTTAGTAAGTAAAGTGAATTGCGCCACTTCTGTTACTGGATATTCACGGCATAGATTGATGATTTGTAGGCGAGCCTCCTCAGTGAATGTTGTTAGATTGCTCCTGCATTCTTAACATTATGTTGATATATCTTTCATTTAAGTATGTTTTTTGTCTTCTTGTAATTCATAGCGTTAGTTTGTCCTTTCTAACTTATAAAGGTTTAATACGAAAGCTATATATATCTATTAGATAATACTATCTTTAATTTTGTAATAGAATAAGCAAAATTAACAGGCTCAAGTATGTTAACATATACGTTAAGTGAAATTAAGAATATCATAAATTTTATTAAAAATATGCAAAATAATTGAAGAAAACTATAGAAATGTACATATGCAGTGTGAAAACAATAAGCAGACCTTCTGATCCTGTTGGGTATAAAAAAATGGCTCGGGCTCTCTATATTAATTCCGTTAAAAGCGGAAGATATGTCCAGATAGAAGCCATTAAGGTATTATATAAGTCATCACAGTTTTTTTCTCCATATAGTATGTACTAGTGAAGCAAAACAACATTAGAGCACATTAAAGTTTGGTTATATAAACAAAAAGAACATAGCACCTACCGCCGTCCGCCGCCCGCCATCGCCACGCTTCACACGTCGGCAATCACGATTGCACATTTCAAGAGCTATTTGAGAACTCGAGATTTGATACCCCGCTAATACAAGGTCCTGTGTCAAAAATGGCAAAATCGTGCACTTTATAAATATCATTATATAAGTTTTTCGTCATTTTAATTTTTTTATAGATAAATACTGTCAGTATTTAAAATATTTACAGAGTAATAATGTCTTAAAAGAGACTTTAAAAACTTTTGAATGTTTATGTTTACTTACGTTTTTTTTTCTAAATAAAAACTTATGCGGCGTTGAGTTCGGTGGAATGTGAGGAGCTGAGTGTCTTAATTTTAAGCCCTCTCTCTACCCTCTCCCTCTGCCTACCCTGCAAGTGGGATATAGCGTGATGCTAAAAGCTAAAAAAAAAATATGCAATATATCAATAAGAATATTTCTAAAGTAAAAAAAAAGCAAACAAATTGAACTAAAAGAAATGACCACTAAATTACTTAATACTTTTAAAATAAACGCATTCTACTCATTGAGGTAAGAAATGTATGTTATGCAGACTAAGTGAATGGACACTGCGGGCTTCACATGCCCAAATATCTAGAGTCGTTTTGTTTCCACAATTGCTTTGCGCGTTCTACGCAACAATGGCGGATTAATATTTAATTATGGTTTCCACTTGAAATTAGGTATCGTTCTTACTCAATTTGCGATTATTTAATACTAGCTACCTACACGCGGCTCCGCCCGCTTAAACTGATAGTTATACAAAATGTTGTTTTTATGAACTTAAAAAAAAATAATAGAAATATAAAAAATTGTATTATACTATTTATTGCTGATTATATATTATATTTTTGCTAATGTAATTTTTTTATCAATAGGATTACCTATTTGTATGTATTTGTTAGTTCAGTTTTACAGTAGATGGTCAATAATAATATAATAGCTATTTCGTGTTTTAATAACATTATCATTATTCATACATTGGAAACTAAAGTTTCAACCAATTCAATACAACAATTATTTTTTAACAATTTTAACGCAGGAAATAATTTATATTAATATTGCCTAAAGTTAAGTTTGCCTAAATACAATAGTGAAAACTGCACTTAAATCGGTTAAGCCGAATCTGATATTTGTGTATATATAAACGCATATACAAACAGAACAACGGACAAAAGATTAAAAATCTTTATTTTGGGTTCTATTACAATAGGTTTTTAACCGACTTTCAAAAAATGGAGGTTCTCAATTCGTCAGAATCTTTTTTTATTTCTTTTTAATGTATTCTCATATATTTTCTACGTACAAACAGTGAACAATTATAATTTTACAACAAGGAGCCCAATTAGAACTTGTTTTTCAAAAGCGGTCGTTGAAATATGATTACACTGAAGAAAGGAAATAGCCTAAAGAAAACGTCTATTGTAGTAAGACAGGTTTGATTACAAGTTGAAAAGGTTAAACTACTGTGTAATATAAATGAATTTCCTTTGTTCTCTACTATAAAGAGCTTATAAGGAAAAAATAAGAGAACTCATAAATTTGTAGTTCCTCTTTTCGGCTTCCAAATATTCTTGTACAATATATGTCATTATAGAGAATTATTTTTTTAAATTAGCAATATAACTCTAACAAAATAAATTAACAGTGTGTACTTTATGTTGAAATAAATTGGTTTAATTTTCAACTATAATTGGGAAAATTTAGGAAATTATAAATTTGATGTAATATTGAATATTTTCATGTCTTTGCGCTGGTGTCGTTGAGTTCCGCCACTCAACACGCAATGTCTCCAGAATACGGCAGTGAGGAGCGGAGTGTCTAAATACTGAAGCTGAAAAAAAACAGTTTTATATTTAATAAAATAAAGTTTAATACTATAATTTAGAGATGGGCTTGGTTAATATGACGCTGATAACATTTATAACATTAAATTATAAGTATGTAATTTAATGGAAATTGCCCTCCAGATGTTAAGTAGCGTCAAGCTTAAAGCTGGTTTCAGATTAAAGGTCAGCTTACTATGAAAGTTCTTAGACGAGCAATAAATCCTTGATATTTAAGCAAATATTTTTCACAACATATAACTAGATTATAGATGCGCTTAGTAAATTTACTATTTACCATAGATGACTTTTTATGTTCAAATATTTGGATACTTGCTTTAATTAACATTCGAGAAGCAAAAACAAAATGTCACTTTTCAATGTTAATTAAACGTAGCACTAATAAAAAGGTTAAATAAGTTACTTTAATAAGTAAGTAAATATACGCCTGAACGTAAAATATTAGTTTACAAACTTCATATGACACTATTATGGCAAAATAAATAATTATTAATTATTATCGTCTTCTACCGGGCGAGGAGATTGTGCAATTTAAAATAACAAAATCTGAATGTTTATTTATCACTATATAATTAACGTTTGTGATATTAAAATGAATGCATATTGGGTAAATCAGATAAGACGCGGTTAGTAGAGATATTTGTCACTACCGTACTTTACTAATCTAAAGGGAAGGCACATGAATATCGAGTTATCCATATATGTCAAAAAAAATAGGTAGTTGGTCTATAAAAATGTCTTATACTAAATATACGTGATTCGTCCGTTTTAAGAGATTCATACAAAAAACTAAAAATAGTTAGGTAAAAAATATACAAATATATATTTAAATATTTAGAGGTAGCAGTAATTTCTCCGAAATGAAAATTATTTTATGGTAATATATAAATCCCAAAATAAATTAATGTTACATAATTTAATTTCCATAACTAGAACACAGCCGAAATAGCTCAGTTGGGAGAGCGTTAGACTGAAGATCTAAAGGTCCCTGGTTCAATCCCGGGTTTCGGCAGAGTAGTAATTGCATTTTAGTGAAAATGTATTTTATTTATTATTATGGTATATTATGTATCTTTAATAGACACAAATTTTTTTAATCTATGTTTTGTTAAATCTATTTAAATATAAAATGTGGGGCTAATGATGCGATTTTTAAGTCCAAACATCTAATTTAGTATGAATTTTGCATATTCTGTTAATTATCCTAACTTATATTTACATATACGAGTAAACTTATGTAATTATAAAAATTAAAACATATAAATACCTTACCTTATTAAATGTATTAGAAATATAGGTTTCCTTTAATATGAAATACTTAATAATTCATAATACATTACCATAATCTAGTCATAACATTTAATGAATCTGCTCTTATATATAAAAAAAGTTCACATAGTATTGTATTTTTATTCTCGACTAGATTATAATCTTTCACAACAAATACATTGAACAAATAGCACTTATTGTTTAACGCATCATTGTTGTAGATTCAGAGTAATTTCTTTAGAACATATCACGTCCAAACTAGGTCGCGAGATCAAAATCAAATAAAAATTACAATAAAGTTAAACTAGGTGCCATTATAGCTTTTATGCCTTAAAATTATATGCGACAAGAGTATTTAGATATGAGAAATCTTACAATTAGGTGTATCGATTAGGGTGCATCTTCCTTTTGTATAATCAAGTAAAAACACGAAGTCCAGATGTAGAATTGCTCCAGTTCGTAGACCATCACATTCAAAGTGGGAGGGCCAGTATAAAGAGCGGGCGCGCCAACACAAGGCACAGACAACAGTCTTCGGCCCGAAGACACCAACATGAAGTACACGGTGAGTGTGTGAAGTGACAGTGTAGTGTAGTTCGCGCGCTTTTTCGTTATTTTTATTCTGTGGCGGATTTTAATTTTTTTTTCTATAATTAAATTTCTCGGTTGACAGGATTAAAATTGTAATACATCTTTTTATTTACATAGTATATAATTTTTTTTTATATTTTGTTTTTTATAATTATAAATAATTCATATATTTTTCAAAAAGAAAAGTTGTTTTATGAGTGTCAATAGTTTATCAGTTTAAAAATTATTCGTTTGTGTACATCTTTAATAAATAACGGTTTCCGTATTAGATCAATTTAATCTTCTTAGATTACCGACTCTACAATTTCTATTTCACTTTCTATGCATGGTAATAGCATACCAAAAAACGGCTATGGTGTGATGGCATATAATTATGTATTCTTTCCTTTCTTCTTCAAATTGCCTTATTTTGCAATTTTATTAATATATCTATTTATATAAGAATTATTTACTATTTATACTAAATAGATCTGTTTTTTTGAAAATTAATATTAATATATTCATGACTAAATATTTGAATCTGCACATCAACATATGTGTTGTAATATGTAATCGCGACGCTGCTCTATCCTAACTGCATGCATCATTAGACTCGGTAATAACTAATGCATAAAGAATTATGGCTTTATTATAGCTTATATAAGAGGTAAAAGTGTGTGATAGTTTTTTTCATTTAAAGTAAATATAATATTCACAGACGAGGTTTGTTAGGCGGTAGGACAAAGGTATTTTTATATAATTTGTTTATAATTAAATATTAAAAAATGAAATGAAAATTTAATGCTATATTACAGCCATGTAGGTACTTTATTGAATTGTGCCATGAAATAAAAAAAACTTTCACGAATATCTATCTGTAATTAAACTATGCATATAACATAGTACAATTAAAAATAATTAAGTTAAGTTACTTAATTTATAAAAATATAAATTGGATAAGCATGATGTTAGCAGATAATAGTAAAAAAGGTGAAACTAGCTAAAATAATATTTTGCTTGCTTATAATAACTATTTTTATATTAAAAACAGTCGCTTTTAATTTTATTACCCATGACTCTTTTACAAAAATACAAACTATTAAATCAATATGAGTCACATCATAAATAAAATGTTATTCTATTACGACTTCATTATGACGGGCTTTATGTTAGAGAGAGCTTAACTTCCGAAATTAATATAAAGTCTTGTGTACACTGTAAAGTTAAAGACATCTATACTAGTTTCAATGAAACCTTTTTATAGGATTTGTCAATTTTCTATATAGATGCCAAATAAAATGATAAAACATAAATTTAACAAATTTTATAAATAATTTTTATGAATGTGTATTCATTTTTAAGTCTAGGAATGTATAGAAAAGGTTTTTCCTTTTCCTGTAAAAAAATAATAGATCTCTCCAAGACATTTATAAGTATTTCTTTGAAATTAGTTTCTATACTGGATTAGGATTAACAGCTAGAGATATCAGCGGCTTTTCTATCAAGTCTTTCACAGATCCAGTTGCACAAGGTCGTTGTCCGTTATGTCGTTATATCGCATAATATCGATAACTTGTTTGAATCGAGTGGTTTATCATACCTGCAATACTAGGATCTAATATTAGACTTCGTCGTCTAGACTTTATTTTAAGGAAATTATACAATCTCTAAGCTAGTTATTTAAATACTGGTCAAGGATAACTTTTTTTTTCAATTGACCTATTTTGTAGTATTTATATTGTTATACACAATTTTTCTGGTTATTAACCTTTCACTTATAGATTTAAGATTTTATGATATCATGATTTCAAGTAAAACTTTATTTAAGTACTACATATGTAATAATAACAGTAATAAACATATTAATGTTACTTACAACTTTGTTGATTATTAATCATTTTAATTGTTCATAAATAATTAATTGCCTTGTTAAGCATGTTTCATCAAAAAATTGGTAAATCTCGGATATCCGAATGTAATAATATTTAATTAAAGGAAACATAAAATCAATCACTATTAGGTACGATGGCTTACGGCTTAGCTAGTGTAGATAGCAGAGAAGCGGCGATAGCCTTATTCTTTTGCAGATCATGCACGAGATATTTTAAGTCAGATAAGAAAGTCGTTTCGTCAATATTACGCGTTGTTTTCTTAACAAAAATAGCATTGTATTCTGCACGGTATATATTTATGTAAATAATAATTTATCTTATTTTTATATCGATAAATCTTTATTTATATTAAAAATGGAAAACGTTTATTTTTTTATATGTCATCAATATATTTATTATCTGTTCAAATTTGATTATTATATAGATACATCGTTCAACATTAAAAACTTTTTACAGCAGTCTTTCGGAGAAACTATTTTTGCATTGCAGTTAATTAGAAATGTACATGAATTGTACTTTTTGTAACAAATTTTATTCCAATAAAGAAATACGGATATAGAAGTAGGTTTATTTTAAGATTTTAAATTGTTTGCTATTTTAGGTTGTCACCGTAACTAATGTTTCTTAGACAGATCGATGAATTGTTAAAAATACTATGAATCACGCTTTTATATTTCAATTTACAAAACTTTTTCCTATGTGTTTAGTTAATAATAATTATTAGTTGTTCTATAATTAAATAATTTTATTGCAATACTCACAAATTGTTATATCGAATTATTAAAAATAGGTCATATTTTATAGTCAATATAAGAAACTGCTATAATTATACATGCTACAATTAAATTATTTCTCCAGCCTCTTGCTAACTAGAACAAATCGTTTCATAAAACCGCACACGGACTTAAACATATTATCTTATGTTGCTTAACATTTTATTGCCAAATAACTAAATAAGTAACTCTTTAGCTATTAACAGTATGTATTACATATTTCTTTTATATATTTTATGAATCACCAACCTGGCAGTTTTGCTTTATTTTTAATTATATTTTTTTAGGCCATAGTTGATTCTTAATTTATTTTATTTAAATTTTTAATATATATCAATATTTTAAATTAACTATAACTAAGCGTTTAAATTTATTTCTAATCACAATAAAACACCATATAAGTGATCTACTTCTAATAGCGTACCATTAGAACGTCCGTGTACAATTACAGCGTACTACTTGATTAATCTTTGTTCGTGAATAGAATTTCCAAGAGGTTCCGCTGTAATCAAACTATCACATAAGGGAACACGGTTGTAAGGAGTTCATTGATGTCGATGAAATTGAAACAAAAACATCCAATTTTACACGTAATTGCTTCCACCTATTGTATCTCTTTAGAAGAATTCGGAATTAAGATTTTGAAGATAACGAACACTGTTTTATCACATTTTGTTCTTTGTTTTTTTTTACTTCGCATGGAGAAACTTAATATTGAAACAGACATTCTAAAAATAAAACGTTAGGCGGATTTAAATATTTGCAATTGTAATTTTTATAGAAAGTAAGTTGTGCTCGAAAATTTGTTAGACCATTCACTGTTACATTTATTTATTACATTGAATCACATATAAGTTTTTGTAGTTGTTTCTTTTTGTAACATTATGCTAATTTAGTTTTATTTGTTATTAGGTTGTATTAGTAGCCTCGTTGGCGGTGGTGGCCTTTGCCAGTGAGGAGAAAGGCACACAAAAGGCAGCTGCCGAAGAAAAGAAACAAGATAAACGAGGAATTTACGACATCGGTTCCTACGGAGGCAGTTACGAAGACGGCGGCCACGGAGGTCATGGTGGATTCAGCTCAGGCCAAGGTAGTTACGAGAGCTACGGTCACTCAGGTTCCGAATTCGGAGGATCTTCCGGAGACTCGTGGAAACCAATTTCCAGTGACCATGGCCATCATCATCACCACGTGAAGACCATCGAAGTCATCAAAAAAGTGCCTGTCCCGTACACCGTTGAAAAGCACGTCCCTTACACAGTTGAAAGGAAAGTTCCCTATGAAGTTAAAGTGCCTTATCCCCAGCCCTACACAGTTGAGAAGAAAGTGCCAGTCACTGTCAAGGAATACGTCAAATACCCAGTTCACGTACCAGAACCTTATGTAGTCGAAAAGAAGGTGCCTTATGAAGTTAAGGTCCACGTTGATAAACCCTACGAAGTGAAAATCAAAGTACCCACTCCTTACACTGTCGAAAAGAAAGTGCCTTATGAAGTCAAGGTCCCCGTTCCCCAACCCTACACCGTCGAAAAGAAGGTCCCATACGAAGTAAAATATGAAGTTAAGGTACCCCAACCCTATGAAGTGGTCAAGAAGATCCCCTATGAAGTAAAAGTACCAGTCGACAAGCCTTACCACGTATATGTAGAAAAACCTTACCCAGTCCCAGTTGAGAAGCCTTATCCAGTAACTGTTCATAAGCCAGTTCCTTATGAAGTTAAGGTCCCAGTGGACAGGCCCTACAAAGTTGAAGTAGAAAAGCCCTACCCAGTCCCCGTTAAAATACCAGTACCCAAGCCCTATGATGTATACAAGAAAATCCCTTACACTGTCGAAAAGAAAGTGCCTTATGAAGTCAAGGTACCCATCGATAAGCCTTACCCCGTATACAAGGAGGTTCAAGTACCTCTAGTCAAAGAGGTCCCGTACCCCGTAAAGGTTCATGTACCCATATACCTGAAAAAGGAGGAGGAACACCATGGCTGGCATTAAATTAAACCTAAGAATAGGTTTCACAGCAGTACCTTATAGGCTAAGTTTGAAATGTGATCATTTAGTATTCGTAGTGTAATAATAAATTTTAAATTGAGGTAGCTGAGGTACCAACAGTTAGTGAGATATCCCAAGTCTTCGACCAGCTGTCGCGCTGCTCTGCAACGCCATTCGAGTATACGACACCTAATGATTGATCTGTTATTACTTGTTTATCTTTTGTATAATGTGCTTTGTTTAATATAATTGCGAAAGTACGCCTTTTGCAAGCTTGTGTTGAGGCTGATAAAAATAAATATGTTATAAAATAACTGGTATTTTTCTCTGAATGACGACTGTTTCGAAATACATCGTTACAACTGAGATATAATTTGTTTCGGTTAAATAAAATCACACACTAGCACTTTCACGAAATGATTTCCATTAACGCAATGATAGAAATAATGACCATGAACGAAATGCTAAAATGCTTTTGAAAGTTGCAATCGTTTTGTTATGACATGTAGACAACGATTTCAAATGATCATCATACTAAGGTTTGTTTATGTGTAGGCTTGAGGCATTTCGCTAATTAAAGAATATTTATGTCATTTAATAGTAGGTCCCGTATTTAACAACGGATCTCTATTTCCTACGCAATGAAACGGAAATTAAGACTCAATATAACAATAGGAGCAATAAAATGTTCATAATTATTTTTTCGTACATTTACAATAATAAAAATTAATAATTCTGCAATCTGTTTTGATAATGTATCGTATTAGGTGACGAATTCTTTTATGTAATAAACTGCGTCCATAGATGTACATACACATGCAGATGTCAACGTTAATAAAATTCATTGTCTAATTTTTTTACATCCAAAATAAAATATCTTTCTAATATATTTTTTTTCAATTAAATTTGCTTATATATAGTTTTTATTATGCAAAGACCGTTTATTAACCGTCTCTTACAAAATTAATAACTAAGATATTCTAATTCCACGCTGTACGATACTACATATAATTATAGAAGCATGTGATACACCCCATAGCAGGCTTACGTAAGTCAGCGCAACGAGCTAATTGGTGCATCACGATTGAACGATATGAACGGTTTCAGCACCGGTAGCCGCCACGTAATTCAAGGTGACGTTAGCTCACTTTGTCTTTTGTAAAGCAATCTGCAGTCATTACCCTATATGGAGGAGAAGCTATCACATTGATTTGTACAAATTTTAGATGATTTATATTTTTTTTGTTTTATATTTAAAAAAAAATCAAGTAAGCTTCACGCTATATCCCGCACACAGCAGACAGCGCTTTAACATAGGATTTTGTATAATTGTAGCTAAATAAGACAAAATCTTAACATACAATGTAGCCTCTGTGTTATTCTATTATATAGGCTCTACCTATTACTATAAAGTGCCGTCTAAATTCTTTCAGTAGTTGCATGAAAGTGGAACAACCTTACAAACGTGCACATTTGTAAACAGAGATTAGGAGGATATCTCTGTTTACCTCTTCACAGGACATCACATGTGTGTAGATACAAGTATATTAGTAAATTGTAGCCAAAAATAACTGGTGATTTCTCAATAAAATCTTAACTGTAAAACACAGAAAAATGCTCAACTTTTCATTCTTTTTAAGCAATTTAGATGAAACTAGAATACAATTTAACAAGCCCTATTAGGTATTACTTACTAAGATGCAATTTTCATATTCAATGTGCAATACTAGGAGGGAGATGTCGCAAGAGACGTTAACTCTCCCGTCGTCAGTTTCTTGTCGATATAGCAATTTATAAAATAAGCGTGTCCTGAGAGTTATTTATAGTAGATTGTAATGTAAATGAATATTACTAGAAAACATTGTATTTGCGTAAGATATTGCCCAATGTGAATAAAGTATTCGATATTACATTCACTATACTATGATTAGATGTTTTAAACAAAAGCTGCAGCTTTTAATATTTAACATTTATTTTTATGATTTTATATTTAATATTTAGGTTCCTTTAGAGCAGCAATCAGCAAGTTTCTTATTTAGTTTTTTGTCACATCTTCAACATTATTTTCTTTTTCTTTTTCTACTTTTTGATCAAAGCAGGATTTGTTTTAAAAGACCCTATATAATAAGAAACTAACTAAATCTTGTCGAACTAATATTTACAGATATTATTTTTTCATGTGCCTTCGCTTCGCATTTAGAGGTTGGAAATGCTTCTAGAAATCAGCGGAGAGTGGGGAACGAAGTGTCTTGTTAATACTCCTATCCTGCTACATGCCGGATAAAGCGTAAAATAAAAAAAAGCAAGATGGTTTTACGGATTCGCTTATATGCGTGAAGCTGCGGGAAATAAAATGGCGCAGAACTAGCGCAGTATAAATGTACCTATATTAATATTAGTGTAATTTTAAATAATCTCTTATTACTTATATTATTATAGCTTATTACAATTTATAAGTAACAAATGAATGTACTGCGATTAAAGAGAGACTTGGCCTGGTTATGCGTGTGCTGTAGAATAGTAAACATTGTTACGTAACTACGGTAGTTCCGTGACGCCGCGCTGCCGTAATTATGTGTGAGATGAAATTGGTTCAATAAGGCGTAAGTGCTTATTATGGTAACTTGAGACAATGAAAAAAAAAGAAATTCGAGTGATTTCGTGAACTAAAAGTTATTTATAAAAGTTATGTGCTTTCCACACTAATATTCGTTATATTAGTTTGAAGCATTTATAAATTAAAAACATATATATATTTATCTAATTAATTAAAAATTAAGGTATATTTATATACAATTTTAAATACCTGTTTATTTTGCTTTAATAAAAACTCTCATATAATGAGGAATAAGGATGCTCTTCATCCTTACTAAAAAAAAAAGAAAATTGTAAAACTTTAAATATTTTTATTCAGTAAATAAGAAATTGATATATGTAGTTTGAAAATATTAAAATTACATTATGTAATTTTGCTGTAACGCAAAATCATATCCTAAGAGTAAAATGACTTGCATCTTGAAGTTGCATCAACGTTTCTAAAGGTTAGTTTATCAATGTGCTTTTGATACTTAATACACAGGTGTTCTCGGACCGAAGTGTATGGTTAGATAAAGTTTTTACTTAATTTTATGCATGCTATATTGACTCCTATGACATAGCAAAATGGCTAAATTATTTCTTTAAGACTAGGAAGTGTTTAGGTTTTTTTTCTTTTAATTTTAAGAAAATTAAAAATACGGAATTTACTGTCACCGCTGAACTTAATTCTGTTAAGGTTATTTAAACATAGCTTAGCTTAAGTGAAAGAAGATGAACACTTAAAATTTCATTCGTCCGCGAGCTAAATTTATGAGCAAATTAAATACCTATATAAGCAATATTATATGCAAATCGTATATCATATAAAATGATGTTTATAATAATATCTTTATTCCAGTTAATATGGGCCGAGAACATTGAATAGTAGAGCCGTTTGATCTTAGAAGATTAGACAGTAACTGACGCTAATTACGGTAATGAATTTTAAATAAACGTATACTCGCTCACTAGTTGAAACATAGTTTTTAATATTAATATACTATTATTTATTAACACTATATGGTTATTTATTGTAATTCTACTAAGGTTTAGCTCGATGAGAACGTATGGCTTAGTTGGTCTAAACGCTTGGACGGCGGCCAAAAGGCGTCGGTTCAAATCCCGCTAAGTTAAATTTTTTATATGTTTTAAAAGAAGTATTCTACTAAGGTTAAGGTTAAAATAACCTAAACAAAAGCGACCTTTGCTTTAGTTTGACCTTTGGAGATTAATTATAGTTTATCAATGTGCTTTTGATACTTAATATGCTTTTAGGTATCTTTTAGGTATATTCAGTTTCATACGATCTCAACTAAAATAGAATATGTAGGATTAAATTTCAGATTTGCCCAAGCTGTAATACATTTTGAGTGCCACATGAAGGTCAGTCCGTACCTGTTACCGCAAGTGGAAGACCGTCTTGTTTCTTTCTGTAGATTGTGGCTAATTAGAGTTTAGAAACTTCATAACTTAGGCGCTTGTATATAATTTTTATTTACAATAATTTTATTAGAATTAAAAGAAAATCCTTATTTATTTCTGATTTCTATCTTCATTCTTATTAAAGTACTAGCGGACGCGCGCAGCTTCGCTTACGTATTTAGGGGTGAGTGAAAATCTAATTAACCATGAAACATGTATTTAATGAAATATTTTTAAGAGTCTAAATTTCAAATTTTATAAAAATCGGTGGTGTTTTAAAGATTTTTCCATACAAACTTTCAACCCCTTATTTGCACCCTTATAGAAAGAATTCTAGAAAACCATGAAACACGTGTTCAATTAAATACTTTGAAAAGTCTGAATTTCAAATTTTATAAGAATCGGTGCCGATTTAATTTTTTTTCCATACTAACTTTCAACCCCTATTTCGCCCCTTTAGGGTTAAAATTTTTCAAAATCCCTTCTTAGTGGACGTCGAGATTACGAAAGTAAACATCTATCCAAAGTTCACGTTTCTATCATCAGCGGTTACGGCCGTGCGTGCGTCTTACCTCAGTCAGTGAGGACAAGTCCTTTTATATATATAGATATTATTTCCATATAAACGCTTCACATAATTTTGAAAAGCTGTACTCTGTCAACTAAGTCGTCGTCGAATGTCAACTCCTTAATCCGACACCATTTAGTTCCAAATTGTTGGTGCTTTATTAATTTTTAAAGAGTCCAAGGATTAATCGATAGTCTACAAACATTGCTACAAACTCACATATATGTATACATATATGTAATATTTTTTTGTATATATTTGCTAATTTCAGTAAAATAAGACATTAATATTCTCAGATAAGTATTATGAAATGATTAATATTATAAAACATTTATCTTATCTTCCAATTTTCTGATGCAAGTATTCTGAAATATAGAATGTAAATAGTAGGAAGCAAGAATAACTTAGCCAAAGTAACGTTAAGCTATGATCGACGTAACGGTCGCTATTGAATGTGCGATATTAAATAAATAACGATATTCTATAAAAAAAATATCGATTGTATAGTTAAAAAAGACTTGAGGTTGAGGCTATCATGGCCCCGGGGCATGAGCGTGCGACTGTAAACGCGACAGTCTTGGGATTCTCAGTCATGGGAATAAAATATGTAATATTTCCATTTCCTCACTCTCTTGACGAGGCAAAATACGACGTCTAGGTCCACTCAACACGCAAAACCTGTTGAATGGTGTAATAGAGAACGGAGTGTCTTACTCACTAGGAAACCAGGTTCCCTCTACCTACCCTGCTATGTGCGATATATTAAAAATATATACATAGATAAGAAATTAAATATATGCATTTTAAAATATATTATTGTTATTACGTTATACTGGCTATACAAAATAAGAATAAGAACAGGAACTTTTTTACTAATTAAGGATGTTATACAATTAATGTACTCTACATAATAAAAATAAAACAAATATGTCGCTGTGTGAATGGCGGCCGTTACCAGCGTAGCGCACTTCCACGTATTACGCGACCATTGTGCAATGTACCGCTATAGCTGCGCTATGCATCTATATTAACTTTATATTCAATGGTTTTACATTTAATTTACAATCTATGCATAATATATGTAGATTTACTTGGCGGTGGGACAGTGACTCTATCAGGCAACTCATTGAAGGTTGTCAGCTTCACGCTGTATCCCGCACACCTGCCGTGTGCGGCGGAGGGAACCTAGGGTTCGGTTCGGTTCGGTTCTTTATTTATGGCGCTTCGAGCGTGTCAGTTGAGCACTAATCACTTCGCCACGTTATGTCACGTTGTATACAGAACACACGAACCTGGTGTTAAACACTCCGTTCTCCACTTTCTGCAAAATTCTGGAGGCACTGCGCGTTGAGTGGCAGAACTCAATCAAGAAAGAGCTTGTGGATATGAATCGTATATACAGGATCAGTTCTATGCTAGAACGTACTTCGAAGTTTGAAGACCTCACTGGTAGAATAATTTCAAGCTTGGATAGATAGAGACGTATAAAGAGATCAGGCAGTGGATGCATGGTGCATTTTAAAGAGACCGTTTTAGGCTACTCGTGGGTCGCAAGCTACAGGCTCTACGTTGTGCTCCAGTCTCTGCAATGTGAATTATTGCCAATTTTCTTGTCTTTGCGATGAATTTAATTTAATATTGGTACCAGGTTTAACCTACTGAAGTGCAAATAATTAATAGTTATGTATGAGTATGACACACATTCTAACTGTCGGAGTCTGATTGCAAGTACATGAAAACAATTGAATGTAATATAGCCTACAGCCTTTCGATAAACGGACTATCTAACACAAAAATTGAGTTCGTCGTGGCGCAGTTCCACGTGGCTCGGTGTGCCTGTAAACGCGACGTGGGGTTCCCATTCGGGGAAATTAATGCTTCACAAATCAAAGCGTCCCTCTAAACACTAGGGTCTCTCTGCCTACCCTCCTTTTGTGGGATATAGCGTTAAACTGAAAAAGATAAACAACATTGACGGAAGTATAGATATGTCTGGATCTTTACTTCTATTTCATTTATTTAGGCAAAAGTTTTAAATTTAAAAAAACCTTTAGGCTACAAAGTGTCAATGATGACATATGGAAGTTAATAATGTACATTTAAATCCTTTTAATTTTTTTAATTTACTTTCCTATCTCAGAGTTGTCATTTATGTGACGTCGAGGTCGTACCAATTAATCGGTCTGATTTGAGATGAATCACATCAGATAAGAATTTGGTACGCTTTGGGAATGTTATGGTACCTGAGTTAACCTAATTTTAGGTACAAATAAATGGCTTTGGGTCAATAAATATGTGTTTAGAAATAGGATACCGTCTTGTTCTACTTATTGTTATTTCGATGAATGTAGGAATGTGTGGCACTATATAGAAAACGCTTATATTTAAATTGTAGGCTACTACTCGTCGAATATTAAAATACGTAAAATGAAAGGGTGTACGTGTGTCACTGAATTCTGGAGGCATTGTGTGCTGAGTGGTGGAGCTCAATTCCGAGCGTTAAGAAATGAAAATATTAAATATTTCACTTCCTCGAGTCGGGATCGAACCCGAAACCTGTCCCGTTTACAATCACATGCTTATATCCCTGCACCACGACTGACCTACTGCTTATAAAATACAATATATTTACAAGCTGTTACCGTTAAATACCAATAATTAATTGGAACAGAATTTAAAGAACACAATATAAATAACAAAAAAATTGACATTATATCATACATATCTATTTTTAACATACCTATCAACTTAGATTGTTCTAATTTAAATAACAATAAACATTTTATTTGTTATCAAATATTCTTATACCTTATCTTTTATATTAATCGGGCTGATTAAATACTATTGGGGTGGTTTAGGGTGAATTGGGGGCGGAAATTCCGTTTATAGAAATAAAATGATTCTTTATAGCCACTAATATTTCTGCTATAACGAGATGGTACACCTGTCTTAAGGAAATAAATCGTTTGTCCTTTCTTCTGTTTTATTATTAGTTAAATAGATGACTTCATTGCTATTAATTGATTCCATTTTAAGTATAGTTATTTCTAATTAAAATAAAAAAAAATATTTTTTGATTTATATAGTACCCGTAGTGAATTCAATTATTATTATTTTTTTTATTTTGAAAGGTACATCTACGGGCGCATAGTTGCCCGTGCCTTTTTTTATTTTAATAAAGTTCTTTTAATGTGGCGTACTTAATTTTGGGACAATTTAAACTGTACTTATATCTAGAGCTTACTAGGGGGGTTGGGTGAGACCCCTACCGACAGTCTTTTTTTTTAAACATATATTATTATAGAACAGAATAGAATAGAATTCAATTATTTATAATAGCAAATTACATTTTACAAATGATATATTATGATCGTCATCTCAATCGTCGTACTAATCTCGCCCTTTCCTGTAGGTGTATCATATTAGGCGACAATCTAGTATTACAACAGTCCTTTCTTCTCTCTTATTTCCGCTCTTGTAGGAAAAGTACGGCGTTAAGTTCTGCCACGAACGCAGTGTCTCGAATTTGAGTATCTTGGTATATAAGTGATAATAATCGAAACTAAAAACAAAATATATAGTATACGTAGCTAGTTATATATTAATTACATATTTTAATAATAATAAAATTTAGGCGGACTGTTAATTGGTACTAAGATCCTTTATTGGGAGCGCGTGTCTTGTTTGTTCGGACCATTGCGAGCACCTGTGGCTTTCCTTCACTTGCCTTGCAACATTTAGACATGCCTAATACTTGCAGTACATACTGAGGGTTAGATTCCCATGTATGCATGGTTCACTGAAGATATAACAATCCTAGTTATATTCAAATTCATGTTTGGTCAAAGTCCAGTCTTATAAACAATTAAATATTTCATCAAATACACACTAAATTAAGTTGCTATAACTATACTTAAGTAATTAATAAATGTATTTTTGTAGTGCAATAAAAATAAGATATAACGAACATAGAAATTTAAAAGAAATATATGTTTAAATTTAGGCTACGAGCAGTAACTACTAGCAATTGTTACCCTTTCTCGGGTGAGCTCATTTCAGGGAGTAAATTTGTAAGGGGTACCTACAACACATAGATGTTTCAAATTCAAACGTTCGAGCAGCGTTAGCTAGGGTTCGAACTTTTGCTATAATTTAAGCTTAAAATATAATAATAATTTATGTATCTATTGTCTATTGATATTATATATTGTTTTATTCATATCTACAATAATAATAATTAATCAAAAATATTAATCATTTTATTGTTAATTTATTTAAATTCACTTCTGTAACTTTTTAGCTCTTCAGTATACTGACCACATTCTTGTGTAGTGAATGCATTAGACAGAATTGTATCGAGATACCATCGCCGGTAAACGTTCACCCAATTCCTATTACGTCATATGTCCCGTTTATATGTACAGATATTTCTCCATTCATTGTGGTACTGACGAAGTTATGGCTTAGAATTAGAAGTGTTTTAAATTGAAGGCTATAGTTAAATAAAAAAAATAATTGCATTCAGTAAATTAAAAATTGTCTTTTTACTGTTGTCCATCGAGGACGTTAAAGATCTTGTATATTGGAGTCAATTGAGCAAGAAGGTAGACCCTGGCAAACACCGGGATTAATGGTGAATTGTCGATTAAGAAGAAGACGAAGAACAATGCATGTACAGATAAAATACTAGCGACACGCTCGCGGCCTCGCCAGCATGTGCTACATTATTTTCTATTATCTCATCTGAATTACTTTGGTGATCACCACAGAGGGACCTAGTGCTAAGACACTCCGTTCTCCATTTATAGCCTTATAAAAATATATTCTTGGTGTCAATAACGGTTGAAGATATAAACGGGACTTACATCACTTTATAGCTAGCACGATTGTTGTAAATGTTTGCTAATTAAAGCCTATTAAGTCCAATGAAGACTTAAAGTAGTTTTTAGTTTGTATTAAAATTATGACCAAATATGACATTAGGTTATTAGTTTATTTTATTTTATTTGTTAATTTATAAGCAATGTGTTTTTTAATAATATTTTTTAAATTTATACTCAAAAGTAAATAATATGGGCAAATTAAAAAAAAAACTATGATCAAAATATGATTCAACAATCAAAAATTCTTGGGTAGAAAATGGAGTCTTGACACTAGGTTCTCTTTATATATTTGGACAGCAAGACAGTAAGCAAAATAAGTATTTCCCAAAATATACACGTTTTTAACAAACTCTATATTAATATGGACGACACAACATTTTGCTATAAATTTATATAAGGCGCATCACGGTTAAAAAGTGATGTAGATTGTAGAGCTTTAACGAAGCTTCACGTAAACGTAAAAAGATTCTTAAAGGAGCAAATTAAAAAATGTCTTAAAAAGCGTCTTACAATTTATTTGCTTTCTGCATTATATTATGTTATTTACTTTGCTTTAAATAGATTATTTTAAACTATAAAATTTATAATTATAAAATATAGAGGTGGATATACATAGAGGCCTTCGTGGTGCAGGGAAGCGCACACGAATATTTAACGTGAAGGTTGTAAGTTTGATCATCACTCGAGAGAATGATTCTTAATATTTTTATTTCTTCGCTCTGGCACCAAGGCAAAAGCTTGGCATTGAGTTCTACCACTCAACACGCAATGCCTCGAAAAATCGGCGGAAAGTGGGGAACTACCAATAAAGTGGAGTACCGTAACAAAATATTTCTCTGCCCAACCAGGTTTGTGCGGGACAAAGCGTGACGCTTGATTATTATTATAAGAATATAAATAATTTAAATATATATTTGTATCTACGTGACTTTTATCACAAGAAAGCTTCAAATCACTACTACTACTCAAAACTTCAAAAGAAATTATCAACGTAAAAAGAATAATACGATGAAAAATTAATAATATTTTCCTTATCATCAAATCGTGTCATAAAATTAATTGAAATACAAAATTGAAGATAGAAAACCTATTATAAATCTCGGAGTAAAAACTGAAAAAGCAGGCAGAGTATGCGGCAGGTGCACTAGCTTGGGATAGTAATTTGTAAGAAACGTATTGAAATTAGTAAGAAATAAAAATTATGTGACAATACCAACCCCTTCACAGATCAGTACGTTTATTAGTGTATGATAACATCGAGAGCGACTAGCGAAGCTTATTCACGTTAATCAAATGATGGATCAAGGAATGCCGCGCTACTGTAGATTTTAGAGGCATTTTTGTGGTAAAATATGTTTGTTTTATTTTGGTGATACTTCAAATAAATATGTAAAAAACGAGTTTCCTACGTAAAAAGGTCCAAGGTGCATAAAAATGGGTTAAACCTTATTTTTTTTTCAAATTTTTGTAATAATATTTTTTTAAATATATAGAGTAAAAAAGTAGTCGCGTAATTTATGTTCCACTGATTTTAAAGCAATTTTGGTTGGCACTACTTATTTAATATTTTGGCAACCTCAAATATTATCTAGGTAATTTACAATAATAAAATGTTCATTTTATAAAATTGAATAGAATTTATGTAGAGTTTTTTTTGCCGGCCGGCTAACATTGTCTGCATGCCAGTGCCTTTCGACAATTAAAAAATAAAGGAAAAGTATATTTGAATAAAGAATATGATTTTCAAAGATGTAGATGTGTATATATATTTTTTTATAAATTTGAACCTATAACCACATTGCGTTTCAATTATAAATAATAAGATATAATTGTTTTTTAATGGGAATATAAAAGTAACAAAATTCAAAGACCGAAAAAAATAAGAAAATCAATTTAAATAAATAATCTATAATATTTATTATAGAAAGTAAATATAAAAATACAATCTCATACTGATGGTTGGTTTACATTAATTATCTACTGACGAGCATTTTACGACTCTATTAGGAGGGGATCAATAAATTTTACGCTAAATCGACGCTGTCCGAGGCCTTTGTACAAAAAATGGCGATTCTTTGTCGTGCTTATCATAGCTTCTTATGTTACCGTTTTTTTTTGTCAAACGTGTAAATCTTAGTAATAAACTATCGGCATCCTTTCATTTAATTTGTTGACGTCTTTAGATAAGGTTTGGTGACATTTTAATGCCGTTTAAGGGATGCGGTCATTTAAACAATTGCAGAGATAGCCTTCAGTTTTTAAAGTGGCAAAAAAATGTAAATACCTGTTGCGAAAGATTTTTTATAAGGCGCTCTTTAAGAATATCCGTAAATATTTGTTATATTAATACTTTTCAAACTTTTTAGATTTTATTCGGCCTTATTCACGGTTGACGAATAATTACAATTACTCAGTTTGAACATATCGCATTATGAGCAATCATATATGTTTTAATTGCATAAGATAACATAGTTGAGCAATTTTAAATTTCAGGCATCTGTTGAATCGTTGTTTTTTAAATAACATACCTAACTGTGCAGGAAGACAATAAAAGCGTAAATGCTAATATGGGTTTTCCTGCACGGTTCCGTTTCTTCTGCCTGCTAGGATAGGCAGAGGGAACCTGGGAAGACACTTTAAGACAGTTTCTTTCCTTACTTTCCGTTGAATTCTGGTGGTGCTCAAAGTCTCGCCTTGCCTCGTTGCCAATGTGAATACTAAATATTTCATTTTCTCGTGTGGGAATTGAACCCACAAGCTATCGCGCTTCCAGTTGCACGCTTGTGTCACTGCACCTCGACTAGCCCGAGGCTAACCTTAAGATTTCCTATTTATTTAAAGCTTTTTTAGTAACATCTTTCTAGCACAGGCAAAAAGCCAATAAAACGGCTTAAAATATTAATTTATGGACTCTTTATTAGTTAGAAGTACCCAATTATTTCTTTCATCTTCTAAAACATCTCATTATGACGACAATATACCGCAAACAGCTAAGCGTACACTAAGTAACAAAAAAGTAATCGGTAGCCGAGGGTTATTCGATAAAATCAGAATTATAACAGAGATGTGGCGACTTTTAATATCTTGGTACATGTCTCCCGCTGTTCCCTCCTTTTTTGCGACGTTTTCTACTTAAAACTTACAGTAGCATTATCGTGCTTATTACTTTATGATTAAAGCATATAATGGTTTAATATATTAATGTGGTTTTGAGCATATGTACTTTCCTGATGCCCGATCTCGTGACGACATGTTTCGCGAAGAATTAAGATGGAACGAATCATCTTGGGGGTTCCTAAGTTATGTTTTTGGGAAAGCGCCGGGGTGGCCAGTAGGTACCTGGTCTTGAGCAGCTCGATTGTTTTTCATTTGTAATTGCTAATTAGTAATGCAATGTATGGGATATTTGAAATGCTAACATTTTATTGGTTTCACTGTGCACTGTGAACTGATGTAACATTATTTAGAGAGAAGTGAAAGATATTTTCGTTAATAATATTATTTGTTCAGTTAATCTACTTATTTACTTTAAGTAAGCACCATCTGAAAAAATCGATTAGTTATTAGTATGTATTTTATACATTTGTAAGTCTAACGTCATTAATAGGTTCATTTTATTATATTATATGTATTTTTTCAATATTTTTTATATAAAAAATAGACTAGAACAGATAAAAAATACTGTTTTAAGCTTTATCTCATTCTCTAAAGGTCTTAATTTAGTCGTAAAATAGATTAATAGTAAAATTGTCCTAATTTACTAAGTACCTAATACATATCCTTTTATTTTACGAAATATTACTCTTAGTAAAGATAATTATGTTGTCCATAAATACCTTGAATGAGCTCCAAGAAAAAGAGCATGCAAGTCGTGACTGGCTTATGTTAGTAGTACTGATTGAGTATAATATGAATTTATTTGATTTAAAATAAATGTACCTACATGTTTAAAAAACTTGTAGCCTATAAAAATTTCTTAAAAATACATTCTATAAAATAATTATAATTAGGTTAATATTATGTTGTATATATACATATATATCTACAAATAAACCTGAAATTGTAAAGAAGTTACACAATGTTAGTCCAAATTTTTGTCTATTTACCAAAATTGCAGAAACTATGAGAGGATTTGAGGCCGAAGTTTTTTGTTTTATGGAAAAGACAAAACAAACGAGCGGTCAGGTCACTTGATGACAAGTGATCGCCGCCGCCCGCAACCCCTTGCAACACCAGAGGAGCTACAGGTACGTTGTCGGCCTTTAAGGTGGAGACAAATGCGCTTATTAAAGGTACCCAGGTCGTATCGACCTGGAAACACTGCTGCAAATAGGCCATTCCACAGTCGCGTACCGCGTGGAAGGAAGTAAGTGGAAGGGAGTAGTAGAACTCAATTTACTCTTTTTTTTAGCTTCACGCTGTCTCCCAAATGTACCAGGGTAGGAAAAAGGAGCTTATTGTTAAGACGCTCAGCTCCCCCACTTTCCGTCGAATTCTGGAGGATAATTATAAAGTATTAAGCTAGTTCCAACTCTTCTTTTAATAATTTCATTAATAAAAATAAAAAAAGCGTCTCGCATACGGCATAGTAGGCTAAGGGAACCTAGTGTTAAGCCACATTGTTCTCTACAATCTAAATTTTAAAACATTGCGTGTTGAGTAGCGGAACTCAACGCCGCGTTTTATCTAGTTACCAGAGCGAGAAAATAAAAATAATTCATTCTCCCGAATGGATTACGAATTCACAACCATCGTATCACAGTAAGACTCTGTGCCGCTGAGCCACAATGGCCTCTACAGATTTATATTAATGATGTTTCTATTATTTAACAGACTGTTAGACATTTGCTCATTTAATGTGTAGTGATTGTATAACAAGCATTACATGTATTATTATACACTTCGGGTTCTATAACTACATACATATGTCGACCCTCCACCTTCCACCCTCTACCTTCTACAGAGAATAGAGAGACACCTCGTGGGGTGTTGTGCAATATTTTTGTTTACGATACTTTTGCAATCAAACAGTTATAATCTGACTATTATAACATTCTACGCTATCAATATGAGGACGTTCCGCATTATAATATGAAGATTAAAGTTTGGTGAGTTACCTTTAATTTTTTTTTGCAAGGTGTGGTCTAATGTATTTTATTTAAACGATAAGAGCTTATTTCTTCTGATATACCTATTGTTGTTTATATTGATAACATATTTATTGGCTATTTAGTCATATACTGATGTTATTAACATTTTAATGGCAACCAAGTTATAATTTTATCTAAATAACAAATATGAAATTTTCATACTAAATAACAAATATTTACTTTATAAAATAAAATATGAACATCCATACAAAATGATCGTTCACCACTTATGGTCCCCATGCCGGCGCGGCGCGGGCGACCGCAACGCGACCGCGAGGGTACGGTGTTGTGATCCCAATTACGTGATTATTTATGTGCGACAGCTCCTTTCATCGCGTCTGTGGTGCACACTTGCTGTGACCAGAGACTAGGAGCTGTTTTGTATGGAGATGTATTAAATGTGTGTTAATACGTTTTATTTAAATATCCATACCTATATTATAAATTCAAAAGTAACTCTGTCTGTCTGTCTGTCTGTCTTTTACGCAATCAGGGCCAAACTGCTAATTTAATTGTGATAAAATACTCATATAGATATACTTGAGGGTCTCGGGATGAACATAGGATACTTTTTTTTCTCATATTTGTAATATTTTCGATATATACCAATATATTAAAAACTTATTAAATTGACATGCTATTCATTACGGCATGTTAATAGCAGCCGTCGCTATGCGACTGTTGCTAAGCAACGATTTGCAAAGTTTATTGTTAGAAAACGTCACCCAAAATGAGCTTGCTTAACGCATGTCTCTATTGAGAACTGAAAATAATTTCATAAATATATTTAATAAATATTCGTATAGTTCAAGCGGGCGTAGCCGCGTCCGGGCCCACTAGTATGTATATAAATGTCGCGTTACAGTACAAATTTCATGAATCGTCTTTCAGCATACTTATAGATTTCATCTTTTTTCGAACAACCGCAGAGAGAAGGCCAGCAACCACATATCCAAGAGGTCAGAGGCAAGGCAAAGCGCGGCATTGAGTTCCGCCACTCAACACGCAATACCTCCAGAATTAGCCTCAATAGGAACGAAGTGTCTTAAGGTTCCCAGGTTCCCTCTGCCTACTCTGCTATGTGCGGGATATAACGTGAAGCTAAAACAAATAAGCTTACTGCAAATATAAGGGGATCAAGTAACATTGGTCACGCAAGATCGGGACAGATGCGATGATAGGTTTACTGTCATCGCTGTTTAATGACTTTATGAGCTCTGCAAATGTGCGTATAATGGACTTGTGGATCATTGTAAGTTCCCATTACATTTTATCACAGTTGGTCATAATATTCAATTTAAAAAAATCTTTTAGTATAGAATATCTTGCAGTATTCATTAATTTTAAAAATATTTTGTTGTAAAATATAGCATATTTACCAATTTTTTTTGATTTTTTTTATTTTGGAATAATGTTGGTTTAACATACTCGTATCTAAGCGTAAGCGGACTCATGAGCGGGGTGCATACGTTAGATATAAATGTAGGACATTTAAAGAGAGTTCTAACTTCTATATAAAATACTACGGTATTTGTTAAAGATTCAATTTTGCATCTAATTTACCTACAGCTCCTTTCTGACAAGATCTTCACTCAGTAGCGACGCTTTGTAAAATTTCTCTTCAAATCTTGATACTAAGTAGAAGTTGCTATGGTGTAGATGTAGATTATGTAGAGTGCAATGAAAGCTTTGAGGAAGTCATAGTTAAAAATAAGGAAAAATATAAATACTAACACTAATATTATAAAATTTATATGAAAAAATATACTTACAAAAGGTTCTTTTACCAGTGACTGTGAATATAAATAAAATAATAGCCCACATTTATAATATCCCGTTATAAATGGACATGAGATGGGTGGCCGATATTTTTCCAAAAAAATACAGTTTTAAACTCCACACGCGCCCAAAAACAGTTGAAACATAATAAAAGAAAAAAAAACAAGTTATCAGTTTCAATTAAAATAATCAACATCTAAGCGTATATCTAAATCTTCCGCTTAACAACCTTTGATTGACAACTTGTAAAAAATAGGAAGGGAGGGTTGAAAGCCACGCGACCAAATTAACTTTGTGTAATCCCCGTCATTGATAGCTGTTATCTAGGGGTGCAGGATGCCCTTTTTGTGATACCGACTTTTAGGGCGCTTACATATTGAAATTTACTAAGAATTTCTATAGAGTAATATTTAGAAATCCTTGAGTGTTTTATGTTTGTTTTTAGTACATATTATTAATACTATTATACTAGTATTGAATTCCTTTAAAACTGACTGTTTTCAGAGTTAGAGTGAGGAATTTAAATATGATTTTTTCAAAAAAAATAGCAAATTTATAGGGAAATTCGTAATTTTTTAATATATTTTTTAATTAATTTTAAAAAATCTCAAAAAGTTAAAATTATTTAACTATTTTCTCCCTCATCTTATATTATTATTTTTATACGGGCTGATATGAAAACAAGCATGGAAAGGGCTACCCTTAAACTCGCCCTAACAAGGACTAAGTTTAAGCTTAGCTTATGTCCCACGGGTGGTCCGGCGCCCCATGACTCGGTGACAGGTTGCCGGGGTCAATGTGGCGGATTTATGTGTTTGTTCATCTAACTGCCTCTATCTACTAAATGGTTTCTTGAATTTGTAATTTATAGTATTAGTTTGGATATTAAAAATATGATTATTGTCATAATATTAGTGTACGTTTGTTCAAAATTAATGCTTATGTTTCTTTGTTCTTTCACAACAAGCATTTTTTTAAATGAATAATATTAAATGTCTATATGTCATTAGCTTGTTTGGCCGAAATTTGGAAAATACATGGAAATAAATTAAAATTATTCAATAATGCCATTATTACTGTAACCAGTAAAATGATTAATATATTATTATCTATCCATACCTATATTATAAATTCGAAAGTAACTCTGTCTGTCTGTCTGTCTGTCTGTCTGTCTGTCTGTCTGTCTGTCTGTCTGTCTGTCTGTCTGTCATTTACGCAATCAGGGCCAACCCGCTAATTTAATTGTGATAAAATACTCATATAAAGATACTTGAGGATTTACGGATGAACATAGGATACTTTTTTTCTCATATTTGTAATATTTTCGATATATACCAATATATTAAAATACTTATTAATTTGACATGTAATTTATTCCGCCGTGTATATAACAACCGCCGTTGCTAAGCAACGATTTGCAAAATTTGTTGTTAGAAAACGTCACACAAAATAAGTTTGCTTAACGCATACATGGCGCTCGCCGACTCAACCTTATGAGACACAAAAACAATATTCTCCAAAAATATTGTTTTTAAAAAGTCCGCGTTGATATATATACTATAGGTATAGATTTGTATACATTAACAAAAAATAGATGATTTCTATAATTTGATATTCATCCTTATGAAAATAAATATAATAGTCACTTTTAGCATTTCATCTAGATGGAAATTATACGTAAGATGGTTTACTGTATAACAATTTAATAAATAATTAAGGAGATGTCAGTGATTCGGAATGACCTAGCCTACGAGTGGTAGGTATAGTATGACCGACGCGAACGGGCAGATGACTTTGATGGTTTTGTAAATTTTTATATATTTTCGAATTACTGTTAATTTTTATTTAATTATTTGCTGCTTATTACTACTACTACTTATTAATTTATCTCAGTTCGGTTATCTATACCGATGTTATACACTTAAAATATCGTAATTTTAATCATTTGGGATTTTATTTAATATTGTTCGCAAAAATTATTAATTATTTAATATAGAAAAATGTTTAGTACGCGCGCACGGCAAACTTTAGGTACTTTTTCTAATATTAAGAATTTCCTTTAGTTACTTTTACTTCTTTTGTTTCTTCATTTCGGTTACTCAGATATTTTATGTAATAATAAATCTCCATTTATTATTTTTTTTTAACTTATTTTACTTATTTAGGCTTATATTTTCATAAATATATTTAATAAATAATCGTATAGTGCAAGCGGGCGTAGCCGCGTCCGGGCCCACTAGTATATATATAAAATCGAAAGGTCACTCACTCATGACGAAATCTCAGAAATTACAAGTGCTAGGAATCTCAAATTTCGCATAGGAGTTATTTATAGGACGTAGGTGCTCGCTAAGACGGGAATTTGCAATATTTGACTCCTAAGGGTTGTTTTTGGGGTTGAAAGTTTGTGTGAAACTTTGTTACTACAAATTCTAAGGTCTCAAATTTTGACTTCACTTATAGGACGTAGGTATTCATGGAGATAGAAATTAATAATAACGTAGTTCACGCAGGCGAAGCCGCGGGCGGGCCGCTAGTTACTCATATATGAATCTTTCCTATAGAAATTTCGAGGAAATCTAGATACAATATAAGTTGCTTGTATACTTAATATAATGTAATGTATAATGATTTTTTGTAATTTTTTCGTATGTATAAAAATATACAGTATTCGAATAAACAATTTTATACGACGCGAACCCAATTATTTTATTTAAGTATCAAGAAATTGTAACATAAGTACAAAAACCTGGTCAAACTAAGTATTTATATGACGATTGCTGCTTTATTGTAAGCAATGAGGGAGATTTTTATTAGGTTTATTCATATTCATGGGGAAAATGATCCTCGTAATTGTTACAGACTTTATGACAGAATTGATTCTTATGTTTTATATGTCTGGTTTTATTTCATTATAATTAAAATAAATAAATAAATCAGCTTCAGGCTGTATCCCACACAGCAGGGTAGGCAGAGGGAACCTAGTGAGGACACTCCGTTCCCGACTCTCCACCGAATTTTTCGAGACATGGCATGTTGAGTAGCGGAACTCAACGCCAGGCTTTTCCCTTGGTGCTAGAGCGAAGAAGTGAATATTGTAATAATAATACATACTGTTTCAACTTAATATTTGTTCATAAAAAAAATGTTATATTTAAAGATACATCTAAACAATTTTAAAAAAAGAAATGCAATCCGATTCAAGCATACTTTTTAAGTAATATTGCAAAATAATAAGTACGTAGCCACAAATGATATACTACTTATAGTAAAAAAAGAGGTTTAATCAAAGCAACAAAACATGTCAACATCCTGTATCAATCGGGTCCTCTTTAGCTATAAAAAATGTAATTTCTAACTAAGTACCCGTATACTTCTCAAAATTCCCCTCGAGGGCGTCGATGCCTCAATAAGAAGCGATCGGGTTCATAATAAAATTAACTAATGGCCTCTCATTACCGCGCCGCCTGCTCTTTGTTAAAAGAAGTTGCCGCACTACCCACAATTCTTAATAAATTTGCATAGATTTTTGGCTAAGCATTGACTGGGTGAGCTCTTTAATATCTCATTAGCTGGTCAGGTTTGAATCTTCATTATTTTTTTTTCAGCTTCACACTGTGTCCGTATAAGGGAAAATCAGCAAAGGGAATCTAGCATTAAGACACTACTTTTTTGCCGAATTTTTGGTGGAACTCAACGCTGTGCTTTGCCAGTTAGTGAAAAAAATAAATAGTAATTAATTTTCGCATTTTATTGGGAATCGAACCCACAGCCGTCGCGTTTATACACATGTCCAACTGCGCCTCTACGGCCTCTTCTTCATCAAAAATGGTTTATTATTATTAAGGATGCTTAATTGTTCAATAACTAAATGACGGAGGATTTTTTTCTAAATATTGTTACTTATCAGAACTTTCTGTTATTAAAATACAATATTCTGTTAATAAATTCCATATTATTTTATGATAATTGATTATCAAAATATATTTTAATATTGCGACAAAAGATCTTAAAATATTTAAATATTATACAACACTTTTCTAAGTCGTGTAGTTACTCAGTTTAAAGTTTAATTTCATTTATTAATACTTTGAAGTAATATTTATGATACCTACATATACCAAATATTAAAAGGCTTTAGGAGAAGCCAGTATAATCATTATTAATATTACTTATATCATTTACTTGCTTAAAATCTTTAATATTTCGTAAAGCTTTCTAAACACCCTGTACTTCAATTACCAAAATATGAGTAGTAAATCAATCGGAAGGAGCTTCTCCTTAGGACCGCATGTAATCAGGATGCCGCGCAAATTAAAGAGCCAGCGTGTGCCTCCAGCCCTTTATGTTGCCTGTAATTGAATGCGCGACATTGTCAGGGTTTATTACTGCTGATGTACTAGTAATGTCTCAGTGGATGATAATGTTAGTTTTGTTTGATAAACTCTATAGAAAACGTTTTGTGAACAAATATAATTTATTTAAACCAACTTTCAACCAATTTTTCTCATATATATGATAGATTATTAAGCTGTACCAATTCTTTTAAAAAATAATTAGTCAATCAATCCCGCATAGCATTGTAGGCAGAGAGAACTTGGTGTTAAAACACTCGGTTACCATTATTCTGTGGAATTTTTCGCTTGTTTGTTGTAAAATATAACATTATGCTGTTTGTCAACAGCGGTTTTTTATTATAACAATCTACATATGAATAAAATAATTGTTAGCTAATATTTGAAGAGTAATCAGCGTGCTATAACATTTCTTTTATCGACCCACTCAAATAAAATCGCGAACGAAAAGAGGACGTATCACCAAAAAAAGCAACAAAGTAGGAACCTCAGCCCTCCTTCGCGAATTCACAGGAATTTATCTATCTACAAACAAGTCATGTGCCGTTTTTTCGAAGAGCAATTAGTCTCCGATATTTTGGGGTCTTGTGCAATGAGATGTCAATTTCTCGTGAATCGTGGTGGTGTGGCGCCGCCGGCGGGCGGTGGCGATACGCGGAACTAATTCTTAATGAATCCCCGATTGGTAGGACAGGGCCATTGTTAAAAATGTTGTCAGCACTCGCGCGAGGATATTCCCACAAGAGGATCGCGAAAAAGGACGTGATCCGGAAAAAATGGAAACTTTTAAACAATACTTATTTGGGCCCACGTTTGTACACTGTCAAACATTATTAACACATTCTTGTATTAATAAAAAATACTTGGTGATGTCGGTTGATTGCTTGCAGCCATATTGGTTAGCACATTGTAAATCTTTGAGAATGTTCGGATCACCTCATAAATTCCATACATAGCAGTGTCCTTTTAAGTATACTTTCATATGTATTAAATATAGTAATACGAATTGGGCAAAGCAGCTAAAATTCTCGACATATTCGATATCTTTACAAGCATCCCCGAGTCCCTTTACTTTATTATCTTATTATAGTACTAACAGCCTTTAATAGGAGCTCTTTAATCATGTTACCGATACCGCTGGACATTTCTTAGGTGTAATATAAAGGCCTTCGGATCCGAACACCAATCAAAATCGACTTCAATACGAAAAGTTTTTACTCACAGCCCAAGATGAGGCTTCATACATTTTTCATATGCCCGTTGCGACCAGGCTGCTTTTACCAAGTTAATTTTTCACCACGCTTGCCATATCAGACTTTAGTTTCAACGTCTTAGGAATGAGTAAGTTGCCAGTATAAATAAGTTTGTCTGTTTGATCGCAATTAAAGCGCAGAAACGCACGTCATTAGCGCACACGGCAATATTCCACGCTGTTTCTTGTCGATAAACCGGTGACTACAAGCAGCGACATTTGAAGAGACTGTCCTACAATAAACGTGCAACGGATTTTAACACATAACGTATATGATATAGAAGTCGATTTCCCTGGTACTATATTATGTAGACAGTATGAGTACATTTGAAGTTATGAACGTGGAAGTCATTTTCATCGAGATACCGTAACCGATGCCATTGTAATATGATCCTCTGATTGGTATTTTGATGAGATCCTAGCAATTTTATTATTACTTCATATTTGGTAAGTTGTTTATTAAATCGATAACTGAATGAGATAAAATCGTCCGGATCGATGCTCTCACATTAGCGGTTGAAAGCTTTATGGCGGTAAAAACTAGGAAGTTTCAAATGGAGCATGATTTTAGATGAAAGATTGTGTTAATGATTGTTTTTCTGTTGCTAATAATACTTTCATAAAATGCTGGCTTCTTCATGTCCTGACATGGGAGCAGATAGAGCTGATACTCGAGACAGGCAAAAAACCAAGCATCTGATACATTGATGAGGAAGGATATCGGAGGAGATTTTGCTCAGTTAGCTCTTATAAATGTTTAAATTTATTAGATTTAAATTACAGTAATAGCTGGTTCAATGACAACATTCTTTACGTACAGAGCTTAACATCCTTTGGATAGATAAATTTAAAATGTAAAACAGGAATTGTAATTTCAATTAAATAGAGACTATAATATACGTGTAATATATCATTCAGTTAAATATGGTTCAGTTTTTACTTGCCACGGTTACGGCACAGTGCCATATTCAATGCGATGAAAGATTTTTTAAATTTGAAATTGTAATGTGGCCTCGTGCAACGTGACGGTTGCGGGTTCGATTCCCACTCGGGGAAGTGAAATATTTATTTACGTTTATATTTCTATTTCTTCGCTCTGGTGTCGAGGCAAAGCGCGGCGTTGAGTACTGCCCCTCAACACGCAATGCCTCCAGAATTCGACAAAAAGTGGGGAACGGAGTGTCTTAACACTAGGTTCCCTCTGCCTACCTTGTTGTATGTGGGTTACAGCGTGAAGCTGATTTAATTTTGATTGAATTTGAAATTGTAATGTACAAGAATGCGCGACAATCTATGATCGACGATTCCTTTGCGAGAACAATAGGCGGCTCGAGTGCACTTTTTCTAGAATAAACAAGCGGATCCTTATACTGTCGCCGCTCCCAATCATATCTCGATATGTATGATGCGTAACTTAGGTAAAAAATTCGAAGTTGTCCGCGTGCCTTTTTATGTCTTCCTCGTCTCGCATTTTTCGGGCAAAACTGATTGTTTACCGGAAAAAATTACGCCTGTTAGTCGAAACGGGGCAGAGAAGCATAAATAAAAGATGCGGACATCGGAGAATTTTGATTCGGTTGTTTTTGCTGAGGAATGCCGAGTGCGGACCAACGACAAAAACGTCGAACGATGTACGATTGAGAAAGGAACGTGGTGTCAGGAGTGGCTCCGAGATTTATGTAGGCCGCTTTATAAATAGCGACACGCGGATATTGCTATGGCAATATCATTCCTTCAGTCTCGATGTGGTGTCGGGAAATTTAAATTATTGCTGGGCAGATTCATTATTCTGTTTCTATGGATTTATAGTCATTTCATTTATGATTTTAATTTAACGACTCTCTAATAAAAATGTTATATATCCATACCTATATTATAAATTCGAAAGTAACTCTGTCTGTCTGTCTTTTACGCAATCAGGGCCAAACCGCTAACTTAATTATGATAAAATACTCATATAGAGGATGAACATAGGACACTTTTTTTTCTCATATTTATAATATAATCGATATATACCAATATATTAAAATCCCTGCTAATTTGACATGCAATTTATTTGGAAATGTTAATAACATCCGTCGCTATGCGACCGTTGCTAAGCAACGATTTGCAAAGTTTGTTGTTAGAAAACGTCACCCAACATGAGCTTGCTTAACGCATGTCTCTATTGAAAACTGAAAATAATTTCATAAATATATTTAATAAACATTCCTATAGTCCAAGCGGGCGTAGCCGCGTTCGGGTTCACTAGTATTTGATATATTTTTTCTGTAATTTTATCACGTCACTTTGTATATTATAACAAAATGTTGTATATATTATAGGTATATACAGTTTTCTTTTACTTTTATCTTACAAAACTTATACCTATGTATATTTTCAGATGGCATTTAAATATAAAAATGTATTCATGTATCGTGAAATGTAAAAAGGATTCTTATCGTTTTAGTTGTAAAATTTGAAGTGTTTTAATAAGCGATAAATTAATTTATGTCCAGCATCTTTATATTAATAGGTCTATGTACTTTGTATAACAGTATTAAAAATATGTAAATTTATTTCAGTTTCCTATATTATTTAACTACATAGAATATAATAGGCCAGCTTAACAAGTTACTAGTGAAGTGTTGGTCCTTTTGCTTTTTTTTCATTAATTTTGCCACATTTCGCCAATAATTATAATATTTTGAAACAGTAATATTTTAAAACTAAAATAAAAATATTTATTATCTTCCCTTTAGAAATGCTTAAAAGATTACTTAAAACGTTACCGTTTACATTCACCTATAAGTTTCGTGCAGAAAATTGTTCTAACAGGTGTTAGAAACCACAGACAAAAATCGATTTAGGTGTTAAAAACGATTCGGATAATTATTCAGTTTAACATTTTGACTTCCGGAGTCCCACTGGCAGAGAATCTTTAGGAATAAGAGTAAGCATTGCGTGATCGGGACCATTCGTTTTCACGCACGCTTAAGGGCTGTGTTATAGTAGGCAGGTAAGCGTGCAGAAAAATTAAAATAATGTATTTTTTGGAGTTTTGAATACCTTAAGTGGGAATTGAATACACACCTGCGCTACAACAGCGACAGAAATATATAAGAAATCTTATAATAGTGGAGTATTCTTTTTGTTTCTTTTAGATAGAGACGACTCGTGACAAGTCAATCTATTGACTTTTTATTTCACGATTAAATTTCGATCAATCCGACTAACGCAATATGTATATGAAAATGTTATGTACTTATTTTTTTCTTTTTTTTTATTCTACAGCTGCCACTATTGCATCAAATACGCTCTAATAAAATACAATGTTAAAAATGTACAATTGAAAAAAAAATCTTCATCATATTAGTGCCTGTTGGGTAGCGGGACACAACGCTGCCTATGTTCTGGTTGAACATTTTACATAAAATATGAAATATTTTCCATGAGCGAGGATCGAATCTAAAAACCACGCCGTGTACAGGCATCATCGCTCCTAACTTTGGTACTATGGCATCAAATACGCTATGTATTATACTTATTATAAATGTTGGTAATAGTAATACATTCAATTACTTACTGTAGCTCCAGGGTGGAAGATAAGGCAGATTAACCTATATTATTGCCGGAAGCCGAGGCCATCGCACCTTCGTTACCATATTCCATAAAAACTATATACAAGATATACTTACAGTTGAAAACGTAATTAATTAGATCCAAATTAGGAATTATAACTTCATTTAGAGAGGGTGAATACATGAATATTAAGGGATAGAATATGAAATTATTAAAATTTTCGAATAATGTTTAAAAGACAAAGTTACATTTACTTATATATAACTTATTTTACCTACATCTTTGAAGGGTATCCAGGGTTGTCCCTAAACCAATTTCTTCGATTTTTGTTGATGACGTATGATATAGACGTTCCTGTGGTTGTTCACTTTACTTCAACTCCTAAGTTTTTTATATTTATTTATTCTGCTTTAAATGTGTCTTGTAAAAAAAATATTTTATAAATGACGCGTATAAAAAATTGAAATATTTATTAAAGGTATGTACCAAATATTTAAAAAAACATTTGGTGTCGAGGCAAAGCATGGCGTTGAGTTACATCACTCAACACACAATGCCGCCATAATTCAGCGGAAAGTGGGGAGCGGAGTGTCTCAACACTAGGTTCCCTCTGCTTACCCTGCTACATTTAGGATAAAGCGTGAAGCTGAAATAAAAAAACAAATATGAAGCTGAATCGACCTTTAAAAAACCTCAAAATACATAAATGTCTAAACCTGTTCGGCACTAGAAAAAACACACGTATTGGACATTTTGTATGGTCGTGAGAGGCACGCGTTTGGCGCCTCTGGGCGCTTCGTAAATTACTCACGGGCTACCATCGTGCAAACGCTTATTTGCGTTGAATATATTACCTAATAATATTTGGAAGTTATACTTTTAAAAAAAATACGAAACGACCGTCGTTTTTAAGCAATTTTAAATATTTTTTTGAATTTGTGTTTGTAAGTTGCAGGGTTCTGTTTAGAAAAAAATTAAAAAATGTCTATAGTTTATAAGTTACAAGCTTGCAATAATATTTGGAATTTGGTCTTTTTTTGTTGAATAGGCATCCAAGGCATCCAATTTGTTGAATCGGCATACAAGGGAACGAGTTTGATTTTATTATGAATAAACAATTTGGGATTTTAAAGTTTATCACACTTTTTTTCAGAGAATTATTTTTACAGGAGAACGGAGTACATACCATCTGAGCGGAGACACTCATATTTTGCCTATAAAGGCAAAAATGTAAAGCGGACAACGAAAAAAAAAATACATAGTCAATAAATACAATAAAACAATATTTTCTTTTTATTTCTTTCTAGATATCATTTTAATCCAAAGTCTAACAGACTAAATCATTAAAGAAAAATCGTTTTTAAATATTTGTTACAGCTTAATACTAGTATCTTACAAAAACTAACAAAGTAGTGTGTAAAGTGGTAGGTATTGCAGGTGTGTTTAGTTAATATATGACACATATTACAAGGTATATTTTTAATTATGTTATTAACGGATATGAAAAACTTGTACCTATTTCCTTCTGTTGACATCGAGTTTATATTAGCGCGAATATGAGATACGCTTTAATACATGGGAAATATATATATGTCGGTATTATATTAAACGTCTTCAAGTTTTTCCTGTCTATCTCTCTGTCTGGACAGGAGCCTAGCCACTTTCCTCCCAATTTTCGAGGGCCATCATCGAAGGCAATTATATAGGCAAATTTCGAGGCAGTTTGTCAAACAGAGCACTAATAATTTAAATATAATATTTCCCCCGAGTGGGGATCGAATCGCGTCAACAGACACAACGGCCTCGTATAATGCATATTTGTTTATAGTAAAAATGAAGACAATTAAAAAAATAATAATAATTCACACTTGTCCTCATTAGGTAGAGAGAACTTATAGATCTCACTTCATTCTAGCATAAATATCTAACAATTAATGGGATTCTAACCCACAAGCAAAACATTGAGCAACGCTCTTGCCAACTGCACCTTGAAGGCGTCAATTTAGTATAATTAATATTTAATATCTAATAAATTTGTAGTTATTAAATTGATTATGTAAAGCATACCCTATCGAGTCGATGCAAGCACCTTGCACAGAATTTCATTCAGTTCACATACTTATTTTTTCGCCATGAGACTGATTTAATCATCTGAACCTGTAACTATCGGCAGTTCCCCATAAGCAATAGCTTGTAATTTGAAATTCAAATTAATCGCAAAGTAAACAAAATTAAACTGATGATGTATCGCTCCAGTTCTTCGAGGCTGATGAGCCTCCTATACTGATAACATGTTTATGCATTTTAGAAATTATCGACTTTTTGCTGCCGGGTGTATAAGTTTATAAGCGACAGCTTTTGTATGCTGTAAGTGCGGACTAACCAACATGTTATCTTTCAAAATATTAAATTACCTATTTATAAATTCAACTCTGAACTCATTTATTTGTTTTAGAAAATGATAGTTTAGAAAGATAGGAGTCTTTTTGGTTAACAGCTAAGCGAAATTTTGGACAATTTCTTTATTTACAATTTTACATAACAGATTCAAGTCATTATGAAGGAAAAACAGACAGTCGATGGAAATAAAAAAGAAAACGATATTTTTAAAACATTGTCAACTAAATTAAATGCTAATATACCTACATATTATTATATTCATAACCAAATTCTATTAAATTGTATACTAACACTCCACATGCAAGGCTTTATATACTAGGTACCTATCTATATCAATAAAACTTGTATTGGAGTGTTAAGTAATGAAATGTGAAAGAATCTGCACCACCCAGGTGTGGCGTTTAATATGAGTTACTTATGTACAGGTACTGTACAGTTAATTTCGATCAGGTTTCTCCGCTATATGGTACACGCAATGTCTTAAAAATTTGGTGGAAAGAGTGAACATACGGGAAGAAGCGTGAAGCTGGTTTGTGTTAATATACAAGACTGAGCCCTTCGTACTATACTAAAACGTATACCAAATAGCTGTTATAACAAAAAGTATTTCATTAAATATTTCGGCTAAAATTCTGGTTCTCATAACAATTGACAGGAACTGGTCGCGCAACAGTTTTTGCTTAGAACGGCCGGTACCTAAATATTTTTGTTAATTTTATGTGATGCGACACATCGAATCGATGTTTTTAGGCACTTTCGGAGACTTGTATAAATGTCTAATGTATGAAAATGATATTAAATCATCTTTGTATGCTCCCTTCATGATTATTATGTTTGGTTCACGTTTAATTCTTTTGAACTATGAAAATTTTACTATATTTTTACAAAAAAGTGAAGTCAAAATAATTAATAGTTTTTATAATACTTAGCTGTTAATGGTAGTAAATATTATTATTCGTATATACTAACGTCCTACTACCCAGAATATTATATAGTAGATCGTTAAAATATAGGTAATGATCATTGGCGTGAGTTGTAAAAAACTAAGGGATTTCATTGTATAAAAAATATATATTTAAATAAAATAAAAAAAATTGAAATAATAATTTTCATTTATGAGAATCCAATCGTAGCGCAGAGCGCGACGAAGTGCGACTAAACATGCGGAATACAGTGTGAAGCTAAAAGAAAAGCAAAAAAACAACAAAATAAAAAAAATCCTAAACAATATAAAATAAAAACAATTTTCAAAACATAATCTTATTACAATTACGTATTACACCCTAAACAAAACTGTTGTCAGTCACATCCCACCACGCCCCGGCGACAGGCGTGTGAACTATCTGGGATTTAATGCTGGACTGATTTTGAACAAACTGTGCACACGACTACTGAATGTTACTTCATTTTTATCCCCTGTATCTATATGATTTTACTAAAGACTTCACTGCTAACATACATTTGAATGTTTAAGTGGATGAGAAATATATTAGTCTCTTATATTTTCTTTCATGACCGTTTAGAATTCAGTCCCCATTTGAGGGAATATTTTTATAAAATCGTTTCTTTGATCTTGTTAAATATAATGTACTGTAATTAGCAGAGAGCGGTGTTTATGCCCCAAAGCGGATTTGGAACCCACTAACGCCGCGGCTACAGTTAGATGCTGTGCCGTAGCGTCATAACAGCGTCCATGCTTATTCTGGATAAATTATAAATGACGAGAGAAGACAACAATTATAAACTTCAAGATGTATTCTTCAAACATTAACAGAGAAATGTATATTTAAATAACAAACGTTGTAAATATAATATTTAGATAGGCATCTCACGCATTCAGCTAAACATGCAACACTCATAAAACGTGTGTTTATGTTAATTGTCGCATTCACCTTTCAGATTTTAAGTTAATAAGTATAATCGATTGGAAATTAACGCGCCTTCTAAATCGTTAGTGTCGCCATGTGTACGTAGCAATTTGTTTTGGAATTATAGTTGTTTTGTCAACGCGTGCGCAGGCGCAGGTGGTTCCGCAACTTGTACCGTTCAATTTGAAATTTTTCAACCTTCACCTAATAACTTATACATTGCTTCTTGTGTACTGAAATATGAGATTTTTATCTCATCGAGGCATACTTAGCTAGCAATGGATGTCGAAATATAAAAGGAATGCTGTAAGTGTGTGCCATGTTATTAATATAGTAGAAATGGATACTAGCTTTAAGCCTCTGTTGAATATTCACGATAGTTGAGATTTAAATTTTTAATGAATTTATTACGTTTCTTGTTTCATAGCTCAGTAATTAAAACGTTACACAGTGAATTATATACAATAAGTATCTATTTATAAAATCGTTGTTTTTATACTATGAATTATACAACAACTATTAAAGTAAATATTGCACAGAAATTGTATTTTTTAAAACAAGTATCTATATGATTGTAAATGTAATACTAAGTCATGACTAAAATAAATAAGATATACACATACATACATGCATAGCTTCACGCTTTATCCCTGGCGGGGTGGTCAGAGAGAACGGTCTCTACATACCTCTTTCGCCTTGTCCACTGTCATCAACCTCTTCATACATGCCCTCCGGGGGGTCCTTATGCTTTTTACGTGACCCTCTTCTAGTATCTTTGATAGTGTGTTTTCGAAGGTCAACAGAGGTCTCCCCCTATCTCTCTTACCGCTCATAATAAATAAGACATGATCTATTATTTTTATACCAACACTTTATATTGAGCTATATTTAAATAAAAATCGCTTACACTTCTTCGAAAGAAGATACGTACGATTTAATATAAACAAATAGTTGAACTAATTATATCAAAATAAATAATCATGTACAAAAGGTAATTAATTGAAATCTATATCATAATATTAATTTTAATCATAATTTAAATCGATTCATCATCGAATAATTTTTATTCAAATATATTCATTTCTAGCACCCAGCGCATCGCGTGCGCATCGCAGCTAAGGTGGCCGAGGGTCCCGAGCTGATTTCAATATTACGCAATATTACTTAGTATTTAGCCTCCCAGCTATATTTAAATCGATAACATACTATTCAAGCATTTAATGCCATGCTAAGATTTTCTTAAGATATATTTTAGTTTGCAGTGTACATTTGGTTTGGTTTATTTAAGTTAAATAATAAACATTTGTATAAATTAGTATTTTTCTTTTTTTTTTATTCTCAGACACCTGCTGTACCTTGCGAGAGAGAGAGATTATTAATGCACACGCCACGCTGTCCTTTACTTTTCATCTTTTTGACAGAAATTGTAGATTTGTTGGCGGAATTCAATGTAGTACCACATTAGAGTGATGCTGAAGACCGTGCAAAAAGGGTGGGCAGACCCTGGCAATAGCCGGGAATAATGCCAGGAGGAAGAGTTCAGACAAGGTAACTACCTTGTCTGAATTTTCTAAAGATGTCGTGGAACAGCGTCACAGCGTCTGAGGCTTTGATTGCCACTCAGATGAATCAAGTATTTAGATTTTCACGCCCTGGTAACGACATACGCGCGCAGCGTTGAGTCCTGCCGCTCACAATGCAATGTCTCAAAAGTAAGACGGTACTTGGTGAACAGATGTCTAAACATAAGGTTCCTTATGTCTACCCTTCTATATGCGTGATGCTAATAATAGGTCAATATTTCTGATTAAAAATATTGAGACTACAACTGCAACGAAGACCTGTTTAAGAATTAAAGGTTAAAGGTGCAATTATTTTCCACATTTCTTGCTCTATATTATTACAGTATCAAAGATACGGGTGAAACCGTCACCTAGTTTCTAATTTTAATAATAATTGCCCAAAGAATATAAGAATATAGGTTTGTGGAAACACTGAAGTCGATGCGTCACCCGCATACGTCAAGATGGGTGTCGCATGCAATGTAAATTACCTTAATTAGTCAGTTGTTACTTTCGCGTTCGTAATATTCTAAGCTTCCACCTGTTTGGGAGACAGCTGATTCAATCTCAAGTATAATTATTATTTTTTAAGCCTATAAAATTTTAGTGGACCACAAGATTCTTTGATAGCCAAAAATTGACAATGACAAAATAAACCGTCAGTGCTTTAAGCAGTCATTTATTTGCAATAAACTTTATTGTTTTAACTTTTTTATATGTATTATTGTCATCGAATTAGAGTTTTAAAGAAAAAAGGCATTTTATTAAAATATACGTTTTAATGTAACATTGGCAGTAATAACAGTACTAATGTAGATTGCTAGTTTCCCCTCAATTTGGGACCATCAAAAAGGAGGCACGGGATTGTTTAGTACATAATCACGTACTCGTATTTCCTTTCAGTGATCATCGAATAATTGAATGTACATATCTCACATTTGATTCGATACATCCTTTTTCCTTTGAGTTAATTTGTTAATGAAGAATAATGTATGTATGAAACATTATTTTAATAAATATTAAATAGGTGGATTGAGAAGAGAAATCAGCTTCATTCTGTATCCCGCACACAGCAGGGTAGATAGAGGGAACCTAGTGTAAAGACACTCCATTCCCCATTTTCAGCCGAATTCTAAAGGCATTACGTGATGAGTGGTGGAATTCAACGCCGCGCCTGGACATCAGAGCAAAGAAAAAAAATGAATAAATATATAACTTCATCAATTAGGCATCGAACCCAAAACCAGTTGCATCTACAAATTGTATGTAATTCATTTTATACAATCAAATTTTGTATGAATTGAATTACAAATATTTTCTAATTTTCGAATATTTTTCTTTATTTATACTGTAAGTTCGCTTACATATTTTTTAACAAATTTATTCAAATCACAATTTTCAGATCCAAAATTTACTCATTCAAAATAAGGAGTCTTATTTCAAATCTTTCCGGAGCAGGTGTAAAGGCAGGCTTTGCAAGAATCACATGGATATCGCATAATTTGTAGCGACTCCCGTCTCCCAGACGCTGGTACCTGGTAATCGTCGGTGTGCACTCGACTTTAATAATAAATCCCCACTAATTTGTCTTGAGGATTGCGTCGCCCAATTTTATAATTTGACGTAATATAGTTTCGTAAATTCTTATCGGTTGGAAGGTGCATGATTATTTTATATGGATATTACGTAGGAGGTAATTGGTTAATTTGTAATTATATTTTTTTTAATTCTTTCACTCTCCCATTTTTTGTGGAAATCTTGGTCCTTTTTAATTTTCCCTTTTTCAGTTTTGAGTATTTTTACTTAACGTTTGAACTAACACCAGGGAAGGGCGCTGTCTATAAAGACAACCAAGAAATTAGAATAATTCATTTTTTTATATATTTTTTTACTATTCTTTAAAAGTAATATACAGCATTTGATTTTAATTAATTAATTTATATCAAATATTAATTCAAATTTTAATGCGTTATAATTATACAATATATGTACAATAAAAACTTGTTGTGTATTGTAATATCAAAGTATCTAATCGAATATATGAATACTTAGCGAGACCGGAGAAATTAAACGATTTGCAATAAATAATCTCCAAAATGAAATTCTATTTCTCTATTCTTCTACTGCGCCATAATGACATCTATTAAAACATGTAAATATTAGTCTAAAAATGAATAACATGACATTTTTGAATAAATTTTCATACTAAGCGGACTAATATATTAACTTATAGATCCACCTGCAGTGTTACAACCTTTGGCCTTTTGTGTTTATTTAATAGACTTTCGTTTTGTATGATATATTATGGTCGTTGTGATTTTGCAAGAAATCATCTTCACAGCTGTTTCGTTAATGTTTTTGTGTCACACTTATGTTAATTACTTATTGATAATGTATTGTACAATCGGAGGTATATTATAGATTTAATAAAAGTATTAATATATATTTCCTTAAAAAGTCTTATTATCAAACTATTTTTGAATTATTATAATGCTAGCCTAAAAGTAAATAATTATTTGTTGATAAATTTAATTAAAATTTTATTCCAAAAAGTATTTAAAATATAAGTATTAAAGAAAATATGTTTAGACATACTTCAAAGTTTGACTTACGAAGGACAATATTCCTGCATCTTTTTTGAATCTCAACAATAATAAAAAAAACAATCTTTATAACAAAAGCTACAAAAAATAAAATTAAAAATTTCTCGTAATACTTTTTTTTCAGATTTTAAAATACAGTAGCGGTAGGTCTCTCTAGTGACATCGCGGCGCGTGCCCGGCTGCTTCAAATAAAACACATTGCGGCGACCGCTCTTGCTCCTGCTGGCTATTATCTACACTTAAAATATAATCACAATAAAAATTAAATTATTTTGACATTTTACACGAAAATATTATGAGAAATTGACCTTTTGTATTTGATTTTATGTTTTTTACAATAGGAATAGATAAATAATTATTTATTTTTATAACAAAAGTAATAATTTATTTAATCTGTATTAAAATTTTGACAGTTTTATTATTTTAGCAATGTCACATTTTTTAAAATATAACTTAATTAATTTATGGCGCCTTTTTTCCTGGTGAAATGATCAAATATATCTAGTTACTTAATTGCAGACATCCTTTTTTTATAAAAAGCCAAACAAATATTTATCATCTGTACATCCTAAGCTAAATTCAATTTGTTCTCAATTAATCTAAAAGCTTATAAGCATTCCAATAAAGCGTTATTTACTTTTAAATGCCAATTTCTTATTTCCTTTCTACAAATTGGTCTAATTGTGCCTAATTACAAAGTGTTCTGATTAGAAGAAATGTCAAATCACTCACAATAAAACAGCCATTTGAAATATGCTAAAGACTTTTATTTGAGTTAAGAGAGCTTATACACTGTCTCTAATCGTACTTCTTTAATTTATTATTTCGCAATTAATTTAAATGAGGGATGTTATTGTTATTTATTTATTATGTGTTAACGAGTTTTATATTTTTACAATTTATTTGCTTTATGGATCTGATTTCATTGTCCACTTAATTTCTTTTTTATTTAAGTAGGTATTGTTTAAATTAAGAGAGTTAAAATATATATTAATTTATATTTAAAAATGTATATAATAAATAAGACTTAACAAAAATAAATGTAAATATTTATAGAATAAATTCTAATTGACAAATTATGGTATAAGGCAATTTTATAAAGATTTTTGCAGTGCAGTGCAGTGATCCGTTACTTGTAAACGTTTTTTATATACTTATTATGGAAAACATTTATATTCTGTTATTGATACTGTATATTACGTGTACCACTAGGTACGTCAATCTGTAATTCTATATAACAATATCACAAAAGAAAGGTCTAGTCAAGTTTCACACGGTGAATCATTAAATTCCCTTATATTATTGCTTTATGATTTCAATTCTTAGGTATGCCTTTTCTTGAAATTTAATTTAAAATGTTATATTTTTTAATTACTCAATGTAAAGAGTATCTAACAATCTGTTTAAAATGGCGATCATTCTCACAGGACAGGTGACGGTGAGTGACAGATGTAATTTGTAGTTACCGATTTTTAGACTTTCTGATAACATGATTTTTTTTTTATGGAAAAAGGACAAGGCAAACGAGAGTTCGAGTCACCTGATGGTGATCACCGCCGCCCACGACCCCGTGCAGCACCAGAGGAGCTACAGGTGCGTTGCCGGCCTTTGAGGTGAAGATAGACGCGCTTTTTGAAAGTACCCATATCGTACCGGCCTGGAAACACTGCCGCGGGTAGGCCAATCTACAGTTTAGAATACACTAGACTCTAGAACTAATATTAGATATAGGTAAATGTAACAAATGTGAGGATTGAATGTAAGGAAATTTCAAGTGTCTTCCGGCCTTCTTATGCAGTGCATTTGATACCTCAAATTTTTTAAGGTCCCTGGTGGTAGAAGTTTCCAACCCCAATCGTTAAAGGTTCAATTCTCTACAAAAATTTGAATATTTTTGTGTTTCAATAGCCTTGCGGATTATTCTAGCGAGAATGTGAAGTTTGTTATTCTATCTTGATTTATCCGCTGTGTAATCTATATAATTATATAAAATCGAAAGGTCACTCACTCCCTCATCATGAAATCTTTTCATCAAATTTTGCATAGGAGTTCCTTATAGGACGTAGGTGCTCGCTAAGACGGGAACTTGCAATATTCGACTCCTAAGGGGTTGTTTTTGGGGTTGAGAGTTTGTATGAAACTTTGTTATTATAAATGCTAGGAGCCTTAAATTTTCTATGGACGTTACTTATAGGATGTAAGTACACACGAAGATGGGAATTTCCAATATTCCACCCCAAAAGGGTTGTTTTTAGGGTTGGTAGTTTACATGAAAATTCGTTACTATAAATGCTAGGAGTGTCAAATTTTTTGTGGACGTTACTTATAGGACGTAAGTACACACGGAGACGGGAATTTGCAATATTCGACCCCTAAAGGGTTGTTTTAAGGGTTGATAGTTTGTATGAAACCTCGTTACTATAAGTGCTAGGAGTCTCAAATTTTCTATAGACGTCACTTATAGGACATTTATAGGTGCTCGCTTAGAGAATTGCATTATCCGACTTCTAAGGGGTTGTTTTGGGGGTTGAAAGTTTGTATGAAACTTTGTTACTACAAATCCTAGGAGTCTCAAATTTTGCATGGACGTCACTTATAGGACGTAGGTAGGTACTCACGGAGACAGAAATAAATAACGTAGTTCATGCAGGCACAGCCGCGGGAGGGCCGCTAGTATGATATACCATTGAATTCGATACATGCCTTCCTGTTACATAGGATATATGTTTCTNTTGCATTATCCGACTTCTAAGGGGTTGTTTTGGGGGTTGAAAGTTTGTATGAAACTTTGTTACTACAAATCCTAGGAGTCTCAAATTTTGCATGGACGTCACTTATAGGACGTAGGTACTCACGGAGACAGAAATTAATAATAACGTAGTTCACGCAGGCGAAGCCGCGGGAGGGCCGCTAGTATGATATACCATTGAATTCGATACATGCCTTCCTGTTACATAGAATATATATTTCTTTACTCTAACATCGATGATTTTCTTCGTGTACCTACCTAAACCTCACTTTGTACACCTAAACCACACTATAAAAACTATTAATTATCAATGTTATATATATTTTATGAAAGCTCTTCTGTAGATGGATTGATGGTTTTGTCACGACGCTGGTGAAGAGCTTGCAGCTAGTTCTGGTGAAAGACACCCGTTGACGGTAAGGCCTTCTCTGAAAAGTAAAATTGCCAAGGTTTGTATATTGTGATATTCACCATCAAAATACCTGTTGATGTACGCGAATTTCCGATGCCACGTGTGCCCGACTGTGCCTTTAGAATTTTTCATAATTAAAACATAAATGAAAAAATTAATCATTAAAACTTATTGTAAATTAAATATTATTATTAATAGAATCCTATGAATGACGATATATGGAGAGTCTCGCTTGTCTCGTCCTCAATTCCGTTACACCTGAGTGTCAATAAAAAACAACGAGCCATCACTAATGTCCATATCAAAACTAAATAGCTGCGTCCCAGTTACGTGTAATTTATAATCTATTAGTACCTAGCACCGGTCGCCGGTACCGAAAGGTGTCCTTTAATGCGATTTTTTACAAATGACTCGGGTAAGAACCACCTCTAGGAAGTAAATGACGAATGACTATTTTAATATGTACGTTGTTTTATAAAGATTAATGATATATTAATGATTTTCTTTATTTTGAAATATATTCGTAGCTAAAGTTTGGTTTTTTTGCGAGACTTGTGTTTTAATATAATAAACCTGTTATTAATTATTATAATAATTTTGTATAATGTAAAACTTTGAACGAAAAACGTTAGAAGATTTTTTGCCACGTTCCAGTTAAGCAACATTAATTTAGATTTCGCCATCAAACATCTTATTCTTCTTGGTTTTAATCTCGGCTTTTACCAGGGTCTGCAGGGTCTTCTTACTTAATTTGCACGTTCTTTAGCATCCTCGGTGGTTAGACTATTGGCTCTCATATCCTGCATCACGACATGCAACCAGCGCTTCCTTTTGCGTCTGAACTGATACAGCAAGGCACTTACACCTGACATAGTTCTTAGGCTGGCGCATAACGTAGCCAAACCATCTCAGGCGACGCTCTTGGAATTTATGCGCTACATCACAAACTCCAAGACTACTTCGAATTAATGTGTTACGCGAATGTGCCGTTTCCTGCGATCGTAGACCACACCAGTGACCACCGGCCATTTCGCCCAGGCAGCGCTTATCCGACCATGGACGTCGTGATCGATACCTCCAGACTCGTGCATAACGAATCCAAGGTAGGTGAACTTTTCTGACTTAACGGCTGGGTCAGAACCTATATATAGTGCTCGAGTCCGGGCACTCGCAGGCTATGTACTCGGTCTTCGACACATTTACTTTAAGGCCGCCGTTCTTAAGTGTCCCCTTTCAAAGGTTCCCTTTACGCTCCAGCATAAGTCGGTTCTCGTCAATGACTGCTATGTCATCGGCATACATCGCAAGAAGCAGGGCAGGTAGAGAGCCTAGTGTTAAAACCCTCCGATCCCCAATTTACGTGGAATTCTGCAAGCATTGCGTGTTGGATGGGGGAATTCAACGTCGCGCTTTGCTTCATTACCAGAGTGCGGGCACCAAAATTATAAATATTTCGTTTCCTCGACTGGCAATCTAACCATTGTGAGCACCCGCGCAGCGACTGACCAGTTCATATGATTATAACATATATATTTATAACTCAAACAAAAACTCGGGCAAGCGTCTTTGTTACTAGGAGCGCATTTTATGCTTACTTAAAGCATACCTACGTGGCAGCGAGGAAGATTCGCTAAAAAATATTTTATTACCCTATCATCTGCTTATACGACGCTTCAATTAATTGTGAACAATATACGCTAAAAACAATTAAAGAATTAATACAGGAATAACAAATGAAATTCAATTCCATATTAAACACAATAATAACTCAATAATAAAGAATCCGGCCAATTAAGAACTTTTTCATCCAGCAGATAAATAAAAAGCTAATGGAAGCGAATTGAAGGAAGCTATCTATTTGTACACGCCCCTTTGGATGCGGTGCTCACGAAAATATAGCTATCTCGCTCACTCCTATGCTATCTATCGGATAGACTTATGAAGGAATGCGTGAGTCCCTTGGTTACAATTTGTTTCGGTTACATAATTTTTTCGTTAATTTTCATTTATTATGGACAACGGAATGAATTTCGAACCATTTACAGATTAAAGTAACAGACGACAAATACAGATAACACTCTATGAAACTAGTATGTAATATGCTTTGTAGAGATCTCTATTTGGTTGGATATCTGTTTTTGTTAATAAATCTTATAATTAAATTACTTACTTGTGATTGCAACAAATATTTCTCAATATAAATTCTTATCTCATAAACTAAGGTATCTTTTTATAGAATACAGACTACGAGTAAAATCATTTTTATTGATTAGATAGCTAAATATTTTACAGAAAAAGCTTGTTATAAAATAGGGTTGGTACTAGAGGGTAAACCCTATTAAATAACATAACAATTTTTGACAATACTAGCCTCATATAATAAATACGGAATATTGATATAATTTATTAGATACATTTTTAGTTATTCGGTGCCAATAAAAATTAGTTTAAAATTTTTAGTCGGCATCAAACAATAAGTCATTTGCGGCAATTTGCGGGACGTTAATTTTGACAAGTGGCCTGGCAAAAGAAAGTTGTTAAAAAATGGCAATATTTTTGTTATTTCCTTATGTAATTGCTACTTTGGAGACGGAAGGCAGATGTGTGTGACTTTTTTTTAATTTTACGTTCTCAATTAGTGTGACTACGAAGTGTTGTAGACTAAGACATTTAAAAAATTAAGAAGAGAGAAAATTTTATATCTCAGCTTATCAATGAGTGAGGCAGTCATGGCGTAATGGCACAGAGTTTGACTCCAAACGCGAGAGTTGCTAGTTCGATACCTATTCTGGAGGATAAATTATTTTTATTTCCTCTCCCTGGTAACAAGGAAAGATCCAGCTTACTTGCCCCAATCAATAAGCAATGTCTTGAAAAATGTAAAGAGGGAAACGACGTGTCTTAAAACTTTGTGGTTGCCTCTGCCTACCTTGCTATATGCGGGATCTGTGAAAAATTAAAAAACAAAATGTTTCCAGATGTCAGTACAGTACAGTTCGGTTAATTTGAATCCTACAAAATAAATTCATACAAATATTTAAAATGTCGGTTTTATTTGGTCGATCGAGCATGAAGCAACGTCTAAAAAGATGTACAAAGTAATCTAAAATTATATAATATGCAATAAGTACGTACAGGCTATTATCTAACCTGTAAGTACACAATGTTATGTTTTTAAATATTTTTTGTTAATTGACGAAAAAAAAAGCACTATCTTTTTTTATTTTACTCTAATATGACAATGTAATAATATTTCATATACCTTATTCATTACCTATTTACCTTATTTTTAGTATAAAACCAAGAAAATTAAATTTAATATTGCCGAAGTTAACAGTTTGCAAAGCTGTCCCACCCAGTCGTGTAATTCCTTCATAATTCGAGGGTGCCCGCTCGGGTGCGAACGCAGATCGCCGACCCGATAAGGCTTTACGTTTCGTACCAAGTCCCAGTGAATGATCAGCATAGATGGGTACTTTCATATGTTATATGAGTAACTGTCATGGCAAGATGCCAGTTAGATATAGGAATTTAGGTTAATTTGCAAAAGAAAAAAGAATGAAAGAAATTTGGAAGATTTAGAAATATTGATCTGTAGAACATAACCTATAGGTATGTATATTTATAAGAATTTAATAGATCTACGATAGATTTTTACAGAAGGAGTGAGTCACTCTGTTCCTTCTATCCTTTTATTATAAGACAAATATAACTTTTAATATCTCTATTATGGTATATTCCCATATAACATAACATTTTTCGAGATATTTGGTATCTAGTGACGAACCAACGTTGTCTTTTTCCTTACAATTTTAGTAATTTCTTTACCTTACACTGGACCCTACATATATCAAGGTAAACAGAGAGTACCGAGTGTAAAGATACAGTGACTACAGTGGTGGGTTCATTTCATTTTCTCGTTCCGATAACACAACATTCGGCAGATACAGAAAGTGAAGCAGAAAGTGGGGGGCGGAGTATCGTAACACTAGGTTCCCTCTGCCTATCCCGCTGTGTGCGGGTTACAGCAAGAAGCTGGTTTAGTTAGTTTATGTGTGACGTCACACAGCATATAAGGCAAATAGGCATGTACACCGAGAAATAGGTGAGTAACGACCGCCGTATGTTGATGTTTAAATACCTTAACAACAGTAAGATTGACCGTTTTAAGTGATGGGAAAAAGCGAGATAATTGGGCTCTTTTTATTATTAAATTGGTTTTATCTTTTAAGATATAGATAGCAAATTCTATTCTTGCTTGGGATATATTATTTTGTCTTCTGTAATGTTTATTTATTATACTCATAGCTTTATATGTATATAAAGATAATTAATAAATAGATGCTAGAGTGAAGACGTGAAGTTAAGTGGCACAATCTACTTTTTATTCTTAAAAAGTATAAAATAAATTAAAAACTTTTCAAGCTTATAAAAGTAAGACGAGTCAAATATAGTGTATCAATATTTTTAATATTTTACCTTCATAGGTTAGAAACACTAACACGCTTTTTACTCTTAACGAATAAAATTCAGTAACCTGCCATTTTTGATTTACAAAGAAAAACTCTCGTTCTCTTTTGAATTAGCCCTGCTTGCGGCAGAGTGACATGCAGACGGACGTAGCCTCCCATGACGTCACACACTTCGTTACAGCTATTAGATAGATATATTCACATATTGTTTAATTATTTTATATTGTTTAATTATTTATTTTATATTTTATCTGTAATCGCGTTGTTTGCTTAATGGAAAACAAGAGAATATTGTAATAATATATTTTGGTTTAGGTTCAATCCCCACTCGAAGAAATGAATTATTATTTTTTAACATTTTCATTTCTTCGCTCCGATAACAAAGCAAAGCGCGGCGTTCAGTTCCGCCACTCAAAACGCAACACGCATTCGGCGATAAGTAGGCAACAGTCATTTTAACAACAGGTTGCCTCTGCCTAGGTATAAACAGGATAATTCATGAGCTTAAAAAAAACATAGTTAAAACTTCGATTCGTCTTCAGCATTTACATTAAAAATTGCATTTTTCAATATTATTATATTATATTTATATTGTTAATATTATATTTTTTTCATCTATTCTGGACGCTTGCCATCTTAAAATCGCATTAACAATTTAATTAAGAACACCTTTAAATAGAATACTAAAAGCATCTTCATACTAAAGCTACGCAAATGACAAAACCCGCTAAATCCTCCAAGAACATAATAGCGCCCTAATAGAAACCGTTTATATCTAGTTATACCTACTGCTATTAAATTTTACAAACGTTTATCTTCCCGCCCAGATGTACCGAAAACCATTTAAGAAATACACTCAAAAAACACTTTATTTCAATGAGTTAAGAATGAAATTCGCATAGCGTGGGTTAAATTGAATTTATCAATGACAACCACTTGTGATAGAGCCGTGTTGTTTTAATAAAACACCCTGTGGATTTCTGTTTTTGTATCAAGTGGAGGGGGAGGTGGAGGTCAATTGAAATGGCTGTGCTAGTAGGTACAGTAAGTGTGAAGAAGCTAAGAGGTGTATCGGTCCCCTCCGTAGTGTAGGCGGGGCCCCGGACACGCTCCACCGTTACAAGTGATCCACGCATCGTGACGAGCTTACGTGCTCGCCGTGTCACACGAGAGGCACGGGGCCGAATAAATTTTTTCGTATGTGCCAGTGCTAATATTTTGCTTTTTTAATTTTGTGTTACTTTTTTTGTTGAGTTGGACTCTTAGAGTTTGGTTTGGCTGATTTTCTCTTGACATATGATGTAAAAACTTTTTTGTGATTTTTAAAGACTTTTTTAAAAGTTTTCGTTTTCGTGCTGTATTAGAAGGTAAGTTTTATATTTTTTTGTATTTTTCATTAAAGTATTTGTGGACAATAAACCTTTAAAATGTTAATGAAAGTATTCTAATATTTTTTACACATACATGAAGATATGATACAAGAAAAGACATCAACGCGGTCTTTAAGCTTTACGGATTCTCTAACGTATACAAAGGAATTAATAAAATTTGTTTAAAAATGAAGCCGCTAAATAAATAAAATATATCGAATAATACGGGATAATTTACACATTTATATAATTAGTTTATCATTTGTTAAAACTTTTCCGAATACACAATTTTTTTAAATTTTTAATAAGCTTATACTGGTATATTCAAGATACGGTAAAAGGTAAGGCAACAACAAAAGTATGAAAATACATCCACATGTTTAATGTGAGATTATAATTATTTTATTAATCTCTTATGACATTTTAGAATATTTTTACTCGTAAGTATTTATCTAAGAAGTCTTCTTGCGAACTGGAAATTTAATAACAAAATGATTTTTTATCTTAGGTATAATACTTTATGTTATGGAAATGTTCAAACATTTTATTTTTGTTAAAATAATAAAAAAAGAGAGCGCCATGTGAAATTTTAAAATCAATACAACTTTTTAAAATCTTTTAATATACAAAACCAAATAAATTTTATGTAAAGTATTATAAATACATTTTAGGATAAGTGTTAAGTGGGTATGTAGAGGTAGGTGAATTCTTAATGAAAATAAAGTATATTTTAAAAAAATATGTTTATAAATTTTAAATATCATTTTTTCATACAAAATTGAAATGTTACAAAGAAATAATTTATTTAAAATGAAATTTGTCTTCTTAACTGCAATTACTTGTTTAACCTAACATTTTTCTTTTTCTTTCTTGTTTAATTTGAGTAATTATTAAATTATAAATAATATCCATTTACTGCGACTGTAATTTCGCTTACTTCTTAGTTACAGTAAAAGCATTTATTAAATATCAAATGATATAGCGCAGGGGTAGAAGCGTGCGACTATAAACGCGACGGTTGTTAGCTCGATTCCCGCTTGGAGATTTTTTTAAATTTTTACATTTCCTTACTCTGGAGACAATGGAGACATGACAATGGAACGTTGAGTTTTGTGTCAAAGTGTCTTAATAGGAAACGGAGTGTCTTAACACTACCACTGCCTATCCATAAGTTTTTATTCATAAGACAAAGTTTGGCATTGAGTTCCGCTATCCAAAATAGTACTCCATGTCATCACGTAATTTGGACAAAAAACGGAGAATATAATATCTTAAAATTAGCTAAAAAAGTATATTTTTTACGTTAGTTAGTAGTTAGTTGGTACTATACCAATCATTCTTTATTGTTATCTAAATTAGCACATTTAATAGTATTTATCTTTATACTTTATAAATGTACGCTTTTAATTATTATAAAATAGTCTTAATCTTATATACAAATCAAAATTTCTTAATTGTCATTTCTACGAAGCTGGAGTTGTAAAAACTTATACAATTCACACCTTCATACAATATAATTGTTTACTTTAAAAACAATGCTAATTTTTCACAAAATAAAAAAAGTGATAAACTTTATTACTGTGATAGATAAATTAAATGAGCTATTTTATTTTTAGCATAAAAAACTTCACGGTCGCGCATTTTGGGACGTGCTAGACGGAACTCGATAGATGTAGGTAAATAAGTAAAATAATCTTTATTAAAGAAAGCATTATATAGATATTTCTTCTACTTGATTACAAAATATCTTATAAAGGAGTAGAAGGTTTAGAAAAATTTTGTGTTAAAAATTTTACAAGGAAATGTTGACCCGACGGTCAACAGTTTCACAATGTAAAAAAATTGAAAATATTATTAGCCGACCTATTAATATAATTAGTGTAATAGACATATGCAATATACAATTTTTACCTTCTTTTGAATAATCGTGAATTATATAACGAAACCGCGTAAGTACTAGATCGATAAACATAACATCTTTAAAAGATGTGATGAACACGAAGGTTATAAGTATAACCTTCGTGTTCTGCATTGATAGAAGATATTCAAATGTTCAAATTATTTATTACTTTATTAAAAAGATTTTTTTTAAACAGTGTAAATAGATGGTAATGACTCGAGTTAATTATAAATTGTTATATTTCCTTTTACGATTGTTATAAAAAATGAAATATTGAAGTAGACAAGCCTAAGTCTTATTAAAAAATGTAGGATCAAAATACAAAACGCTACACGCAAAAATTCAAAGGCCTTAATTAATTAAAGTAACACCGCTGTGTACAGTTTTAATTGTTTAAATAGTTAAACATGTGATTGTGTAAAAAGTTCTCACACGATTTATTGCAGAGATTTTATTAATAGATTAGTATGAAAAAAAATGCACCTTTATTATTTTATTTATTTTTAAGTATTTTTTTTGTTGCGAAATCAAATAAGCTTCACACAGCAGAGGCAGCCTAGTGTTAAAACACTCTGTTCCCCACTATCTACCGAATTCTGGAAGCATTGTGTGTTGAGTGGCAGAATTCAACGCCGCGCTTTGCCTTGACACCAGAGTAAATAAATATTTCACTTCCTCGAGTGGGGATCGAACCCAAAACCGTCGCGTTACAGTAACATAAACAGTTGAATTATATATTATTTATATTTAGAGTTTCCCAAAATAGATTAAGTCAAAACTCAAAACAACAAATTAAGTTTTTGTTTCTCAAAGAAACGACACAAATATGCGTCTTAAAAGAAATATTTTTCTTACATGCATAACATTACGGACCGTTTAAGTTTAATTGCTAGAACAATTTGGCTCGGCGCGGTGTAAACAGGTTGTAATTTTTACTTTCGAATAAGTTAAGAAAGTATCGATATATTTTAAGCGAGCAATTAAAATTAATACTTCAATATATTTCACGACTCGATATATTTTAACTAATTATTTATTAAAATACACATTCTTTGGAAGAAATTGGTAAGAATTTTGTTTTAAATATGTTTTTATATGACGACGTGGTAGGTCAGATATTTCGTACTCAATACCCAAATATGTGATTTTCATGGAATACTGCCTTCACCTGTTTGGACATGTCTCACATTTGAGTAATAATTTGGATGGCCATGATTGTATCGTTACGACTTCAGCTCCTCTTTCTCCCCCTCTCTCTATGCGTGTTCTATTGGCTGCTGTATAATAGTGAGTGTTTAGAGGCAATTGTTTGGTGGTATTCCATCATATGAATTCTACAACTATACTGCACGCCACCTCAAACAGTATCACCCTCACCACATGGGTATCTGGGTCATTTCAGTTACCTGGTATACCAGATCGATCTTTGATTGATCTTTTATCGATGATGATAGAAAAACCTGATATAAAAAGGACTTATATCTTAGTGTTGTCGATATATAATTCAATTTTTTATTTATCTGCAGATCATTTGTATCGAATCTGCTATCTTTAATATAATAGTCTAACTAAATTGGAAACTTATTCGGCAGCAAGTGAGGAACGGTGTATCTTAACACTAGGTTCCCTCTGCCTACCCTTCTGTGGGCGGGATAATGCTTGAAGCTGACTAAATTGAAACATTTCCACCGCTTGAATTTAACCATATCCCTTTCCGTGCGTGCCAAGATATCCTAAAATTACTTACAAAACCAGCGTGGAATATTTATTTTATAACGTCATAATAGGTTAAGGACTCGCCTATTCTTAGTAATCAGTTAAACAAATAAATATAACATATTAAAATTAGTTCAGTTCAAGACCGAATCCTAAATAATTTTCCACTAAACTAAGTAAGTATTCGTGATTTCTGTATATAAATTATAGGGGAGTTAAATTTTAAAGTGCTCGTAATATCGCATGCCTCCTTACCGTGTCAGTTTTAGGGTTAACATTTTTGTGATTTATATGTTTTTTGTACCTACATATACTATATTATATAGTTATACTTTTCATATAAACTTGCGATTTTAACGGACGGTTACTTAATTTATTCATAACTTATTTATATTTGAAAAGGAAGAAATTAAATTAAGGCCACCATGTTAATGTTGGCTTAACATGAGACTTAGTGGTAGTCTGTTCCGCTGTTCAACGCAAAATGCGGAGAATGGAGTGTGTTGGTCACTAGGCACTCTTTGATACCTAGTCTGACTGTATAGCGAAGTTGTAAAATGTATATTTAACATATAAAACAAAATCTATACGTTTTTTACTTTAACTGGCTCTACTATACTTATCAGCATACTCTACGTACAGTAGTACGTGGCGTTTTAATAATTTTGATTTTGTCAAAAAAACGTACTTAGAAAAATATGCTTTTACTTGTGTTCATTTTTATATTTTCAAAGTATTATCCACACTTACAAAAGAACAATACTTATTTGGAAAACGTATAAAAATTTATACATTGTGGAATTTGAAGCCGCGCCTCTAGGAAACCTTCCAAGCTTCCAAACTTTCTAAATAAATTCAATTCTAATTGATTTCATAATATAGTTAATATGAAAAACTTGAAGTTTACATTTGATTTTACCTTTACGCCTTTTTTTATATGGTAGACAAAAAAGACCTTCCGTTAAGACACTCTGTTCCCCTTTTCCGAACTCGACGAATTTTCAAGACATTGCGCGTTGAGTAGCACAACTAAGCGACACGTTATGTCTGCCAGAGTCTCCACTGTGGGAAATTTAAATTACTTTCATTTCTCCAAATGAAAATAATTTAAATTTCTCACTTTACTGAGTGAATATCACAGACTGCCTTACTAAAATGGCATTATCAGTAATTTACATTTAAAATAGATAAATAATTAATTTCATTCGTTTCCAATAACAAAACTATTTCATTCATATACTTAATATGAATGTAAACGGAACGTCTACCACAATATCAGATAAGGAAAGAAGCTCTAAATTACCATTAGCGCACAATTTATATTCAATCGGTGATAAACTGCAAAAATTTTAATACAATTCTTGCTATCCTATTTAATAATAAATTTGAATGAATGGTTACGCAATCTTTACTAGTATAATAAAATTGAAGAGTTTGGTTGAACGTTCTAATCTCAGGAACTGCTATTTAAATTTTTCAAGGAACTAACCAAAGAAAAATTTGTTTTCGGTGTTCTGGTGCTGCGGTAAACACTACCTCAGGCGCTTAGAATGTGAACCTGGGTATGAATGTTTCATATATAACTCTTGTTTTTTTATTTGACTCCCGCTTTCAAGTCTGAGATCGATCTTGAGTTGCCCATTTCATTCCTAAAATAACATATCTATTAATTTTCGATTATAAATACGGGTCTAAGAGAGCGAAGCCGTAGCTAAAAGCTAGTTACGTTATATATTCAGAATTTTTGGCATTTAATATCTTCGATATCGAAATCAATAGATCGATTTTTGACCAAATAAGGAGTGGGTTAATATTGTTGTTTTTAACAATAAATTCAGATCCCAGATGGTGTTATGTAAACGAGGAAGTTTAGATTTGAAATTTTATAACAATAAAATGCTTAACATTTTCGATTAATATCTATAAACTCGAAGATCGATAACACGTTTGTTGCGTGGACTGTAAAACTTAAAATACCATTTTTTTATATATCCGCAGGAATTTAGTGAAATAATTATTTACTGCCAAATATAGTGGCGATTCCACATCTGTTAGTTTCAATACGTTATCTCTCTCTCCGTCCATTTCATTTAGCTGACATTATTTCATATATTTGATGTGGATCAATATGTCTAACTATACTGTACTCTTATGATGAATAGAGGTTCAAATTCACTTTAGAAAAAAAAACTAGTTATACAAAATAGACTAACGCCAATTAAAAAGCAAGGAACTTATGGGATGATTTAAGTCTTTTCTGTCTACGTCGCAAAATGCAAGAATTATGTAATGAATAATAATAAAAAAAAATAATATGTTCAGGATACAGCGTCGAACTAAAAAAATTAAAGAAAACCTAAAGTGAAATCATAAATATTTGTTATTGCATTTGAAACATTCAGTTAAATAATTGGTAATTCAGATTTAATCAAATCGACGAATAAATGATATTAGTAATGTAAAAAGATTTGTAGGCCATTTTGTGAATAACTGTTTCAATTAAGCTTTTCCTTTCCAAAAATAATTAAATATTTATACTCTTTGTCACTATTATTATAAATTTATTTCCAAATTATTTAATAAAAAATAAAACCGCTGTTTAACGATTACTTTGCCTTTCGTTTCGTTCCTTAAAAAAAATGTAAATGTGTTATTTTTGCGTCTAACATTCTCTTTTTTTAAGCTGTTTTACAGGGTTGGTGATACCAGTGATATTTTTATGGACGCTCTAAATGCATCGTATATAATAATGAACCTGAAGTTATTAAGCGTAATAAAAAATTAAATTCGATACTTCCCAAAGCCGAAACAGCTTCTCGTACACAATTACCCACCTTCATATAGCGCCAATGGAACTAAAAAGGGGGTATTAGCGCGTAATCAATCCAGGGGTGTTAAACTCTGAACACATCGCGTGTCCACAACAGCTCCATAATGAGATGCTGATGAGCCATTTCATTTTACACTCAATTTTCGCACCTTCCATCCCTGTAATTCACTGTAATTAGACACCAATATCCTTACAATGGAACCAGCCAAATGAAACATCCGTCCCTTTCCACCTTTAGGGAAATTCGTATGTGTGAACGGGATGGTCTTTCGGGAAATGTTACACCTAAATTGAAGATTTTAATATGCTGTCAATAAAGCATTGTTAATCAATTTTAAGTTTAATGCCCCGGTGATAAGATCTACTGTATCGTGGTGGAACGCAGCAAAAACTGAGGTAGCTTAAGGGTATTTTAGTACTAACGTGTGTCAATGGGGCTTGTTAATGTGAATAAATGAGAAACTGAGGAGGTGTTAAATACGGGTACTTAAGGGTCCTTGACTTGTGAATTACGCAAAAAAATATAGTGTGTAATAACTGATGACACGAGCGTCGTCCAGCTGGGAGATTTTCCAAGAAGAAAGCTTCGCAAATTTACCACTAACAGCTATTTTAGATAATAACAGTACATTACACTAGTAATAAGGAATAATTAGATCAATTTGTAAACGCACATATTTCATTTCGCGAGAATGTACCTGTTTAAGCCTATTTAGCGACTTGGCAGAACTATTTTCTACAATGTTTGCGCGCTGGTATGTAAAAACTTAGTTGACTTGGTAAAAGTGGCCTTTAAACAGCAATTATTTTACAAAAACTAATACAAAAACACTGTCGTCGTCGTCCTGACATGTGAATCGAGAATGGCAAAAATATTTGGTATTTTACATTTAAAAAAGACAAAAAATGTATTAAATAATTGCTTACCCTGAATAACATTGTTGTAGGTAATTATTTATTTTGAGAATATATTACATTTGGCTAGTTTTATGAATAGTTTTGTACGTAAAAAATAATTAGCTATTTTTATTGAATCGTGATGTGTAGTCAGGGTTTAAAAAAAAATGCATATTGCTTGAAAGATACAACGCACCTGTGTGGCAAGGATCTTAAAGGTGGATTTAAATTCAATGGAATGCAAAGCAGTACTGAGTTCCGCCAATCAACAAGGCTCGCAAAAAGTGGAGAATGGCTATGCTTAAAACTAGGTTATCAATGCCGACTCCGCTATACGGGATAAGGCGTAAAGCTGAAAACAAACATTAAAATTAAATTAAATTATCCCGCCTAATAAGAGAACCTAGTGTTAAGACACTCCGTTCCCCACTTTCCGCTGAATTCTGGACGCATAGCGTGTTGAGTGGCGAAACTCAACCCCTGTTTGCGTCGACACCAGAGCGAAGAAATTAAAATATAAATGTAAATAAAATATTTCATTTCCTCGTATGGGGAGCCCACAACCGTCGCGTTACATTGACGGCCACGACTGAAAACAAGAATAAAAATAAAAACAATTTAATAATATACGGTTAGAACGGAATAAAGAAAATATAATTCACATTTAATCTTATCAGTGCATAAATATAAACACGAAAGAAAATGTACAGCGTAAACGGAACTTAGCGTAACATACATTGTAATGCACTTTTGTTCCACCTAAGCTCATAACCACAATCAGTTATTCAAACTACCCTCAGTCGTGTACTTCAGCTCTATAAGTAATTTTTGAGAACGAAGTAAACATTCAACACGAAAATGCAAATTTCTGATGGTTTTTGTATAGAAGCGAGTAATATGTTTTTGTTGGAATGTCGACTATGCTATTAATTTGGTATACTTAACCCTTGCTCGCGAGCAAAAAGCCAGCCTGCGAGGGCTTCGAGTGAGACGAGAATGCTTGACTCTTGTCGACGTTTCTTACTCTTATTGTACGGTTGTTATTTATTTATTTTTCATTTATTGTCAAATGTATTGTAAATGAATACCATTTGGTGTATTACCGTTGGCGAAAAATTCTTTTTCGTCATTTGTTACTTGTATTTATATAATTGTACTAGCGGACACGCGCAGCTTCGCCTGCGTGTTTGCACTCTTAGGTGTAAATTCTAATAAACCATGAAACACGTGTTTAATTAAATATTTTAAGTCTCAATTTCAAATTTTATAAAAATCGGTGCCGATTTAAATTTTTTTCGGTACAAACTTTCAACTCCTATTTTACCCCTTTAGGGTTAAAATTTTTCAAAATCCCTTCTTAGTGGATGTCTAGATTACGAAAGTATACATCTGTCCAAATTTCATGTTTCTACCATCAGCAGTTACGGCTGTGCGTGCGTCTTACCTCAGTCAGTGAGGACAAGTCCTTTTATATATATAGATAGATAGATTAACAATGTCATTAGTTTTATTAAGCCTAACTAACATTAATAGGAATCTAGAGTAGCTCTCGTTACTTCGTAAGACGTATTTTGATGATCGCTGTCTCTCACTTAATTCAAATGATTTTTCATATCTTTCAAAAAAAAAAACATTTTCCATAAAGACATGATAAATACCCAAAATGTCAAATAACCTTTTCACAGGTTTTTAATAACAAAAAGTCCAAAAGCGAATGAATATTTCATTCAATTTTCCTCATGCAAATATAATTTACGCAAATCCGGTTTTTCTGTGAAGTCAAAATACTTCGTATATTATTTAACTTATTGACACTTACAACTCAATTTATTCTCAATCACGGCGTCACTTTACATGACGCCGTCACTCCGACGTGAATTAATCATTATTTTGACAGATTGTTATAAAGCTAAGTGCTATATAAATGGGTGCTATATAAATGAATGTGACCATCAGAAAAATATTGTAATAAACACTTTTTATGGTACAACCTTAAGAGTAAATTACATCTTTTTTTCAATTTTCGTTCATAATTATTATTGAAAATATCAGTTTCTTGCAAGCTTAATCGCTTTATTAAAGTTTCTCTTCCAAAAAAACAGCGTCGAGCTTACTTTCGAGTACACTCAATAAACTTAATGTATAGTACAGCTTCATATAATTTATGACATTGGACTCATCACTTAATATCTGTTTATAAGGCAAAGGTCACTCGCACAGTACCTACAAAAATCAGTTCTTTTAGAATACGTATAAATAAGTTTAATAGTATTTGAAATGGTATTAAAAAAGTATGAAATTTCTCGATACCATTCCCATTTTTTTAGCACCGAAGTCCTCTCCTGCGGGAGCTGTATCCCGCATATAGCAGGGTAGACAGAGGAACCTAGTGTTAAGACACTTTCTCTCCTTTGAAAGAATTGTAACATTTTATGTGTTTATTTATATTTTAATCAAATCTAACTCCGTGCCACAAAGCACCGAGGCCACTCAACCACCGAAGGCTTTCAAAACGAAATTCAAATAGAACTATAGATAGTTATTTAACTATTATCTATTAACAGAACGTTATCTACACGACTGGCAGCGTGTAGGTAGAATCGAGAATATTCAAAATGATCTAAACTCTAACCGTTAGATTTAACTTCTTAATGGAAATTATTTCCGGAGTTTAACGCATTCCGTTAATGTAATTAAGCTTTAGCGTGGGAGGGAGAGCGTAGTGATGAATCATTTCGTTCTCTATTTTTTGCCAATTTTGAGAATTTGTTACAGTTCTTTAGTGGATTCAGAATGAGTAATCAAAAATATTTCAAACTAGTGTGCTTTTGTATTTTTGTGGCGAGGATGCGCGTAATGCGCGAAAATATGTTTTTAGGATATCATATTTCAAATCTTTGATTTTTTTTTCTTTTTGCCATTAAAATAAGTATGTATTATACCTGTAATTAAGTACATGATTTTATTAATTAATTGAAGAATTATTAATTTTACAAAAGTTTTAGTGGAAATGCTGAAAGTAAAGCTATATTTTTTATCGGTAAGTAAAATAGCACCAAAGGAATGGTTCTAGATATTGAAAAAGAAATTATTAATAATTTTATTTAAGAAAAAATATTTAAGTACCTATTCGTTACAGTGCTGAATAACAATGACGGTATAAAATATTTGACATCCATTTTTTCAACAACAATATAAATTTATTTATTTAATCCCTCCTGCTATATAAACTTAAATAAACTACAATTAAAACTAAGAAAAAGGAATAATTTGAAGTAAGCCATGAAAAGTGTTTGCGCCGCAGCTCGGTGGTCTCTCTGTGTGGCGATGCAAATGCGAAGTGTACAGTGTAGTGTGTCTTTATCTGACACGACCGCAATCACACCGCGCCGTAATACTATGTCTTATTAATCGGGAATTGCTTTGGGAAACTTGGTTAATATTATTAAATATACTTGTTATTATTTTATTACTTTATTTTATTAATTATACTTGTGTATGAAGTCAGCTCAGTTGAGGAAATGAAATATTTAATATTTTTATTTCTTCTGGTGTCGAGCCTTCTACATGCGGGATACAGCGTGCTATACTAGCTATACCCTCCACATAGCAGGGTACGCAAAGTAAACCTGGGAGCCTAGTGTTAAAACACTTTGAAAAATATCAATCAAAAGCTTACGTATTCCGTAAAACGTATAATTTATTCAACAGACCGCTTTGGTGCAATAGTCGGCCATAATATTATATCTTTTGCAAATGAAGATATATTCGCCCGTTAATGTTTAAATGGCGTCTCTGCTGGGTACTCTTTTTCATTATGCCGATATAAATTAAGCTTCAAGTAAATGTTTTAACGTCAACCTTCACAGAGATACCGAATATTATTGTAATAATTTAAAACAAATATGTTTCTTATTTGAAAAATTGGATTAGTTGTTGAATAATTACACTTTTCATTCATTTTAAATTCACCAAATATTTTATTGACTTGTTTCTTTCCTTATGAAAAGTATCTAAAGATAAATGAATTATAACCATCAAATCGAAGCTATCAAACTGCAATAATGAAGATCTAGTATTTCCCCAAGTGCTTGCAAGATGGGACATAAGATGAAGACACCATATGCATCCAAGTTTTTAAAACTTGCAATCCTCTTTAATCGTACTAAATACTTTCATATTTTCTTTTTCTTTAAAGTAAATTCTTATGTAGAAATAGGAGACATGGAAAGTAACAGATCAAATATAAAATAATCGCCTTTTGTGCATCTCTTTTTTTCCTAATGAGGATATTGAGTTGTGCACAATAAAATGTAAATAAATAAAGATATAAAATATGTTGGTATACTATGTACAGTAACAGAAAACAAAAAACATACAAAAAGGTAACAGGAAGGATGTATAAGTCGTACAACGAGCCGTATCATTGAACGTAATCTTTTCCGAGCTACCTCATGATGATGCATCCAGTTTATTATGAGCTTTTGATATTTCCTATAGTTTATATAAAGCTATCATACAAACACATTTAAAAAATCAAATTCAGTAGAGATATTATATATATACGAATATTTATTAAATATATTTATGAAATTATTTTAAGTTTTCAATAGAGAGATGCGTTAAGCAAGCTCATTTTGGGTGACGTTTTCTAATAACAAACTTTGCAAAACCGTTGCTTAGCAACGGTCGCATAGCGACGGATGTTATTAACATGGCAGAATAAATTGCATGTTAAATTAATAAATATTTTAATATATTGTTATATATCGATAATATTACAAATATGAGAAAAAAGTATCCTATGTTCATCCTGAGACCCTCAAGTATCTCTATATGAGTATTTAATCACAATTAAATTAGTGGTTTGGCCCTGATTGCGTAAAAGACAAACAGACAGACAAACAGAGTTAGTTTCGAATTAATAATATAGGTATGGATTGTAGGTAGTCATGTGCATGGCACAAGCATGCGACTGTAAACGCGATAGGTCGTGGGTTCAACTCCCATTCAGGTAAATGAATTATTAAATATATGCACATCCTGGAAATGAATTCGGCGAATAGTGGGGAACGAAAGTCTTAATGGAAACGGAGTGTTTTAACACTAGATTCCCAGGTTCCCTCTGCCTATAACGTTTAGTGTCAAGTTATATCGTAGGTAAAAATAACATGTATATAAACTAAATGTGTAACAAAGGCGTCGATGCGTCACTAACAAAAAATCTGATAAAATTCGTTTATATTCTATGATATACGAATTTTATATATATATATACATACAATTCAAGGAATTGCAAGAAATAAATCAGCATATGGCAACGATCTACGTATAAATCTGTATGGGCGGTCACTTACAAACTTAAAGGCACCGCCTTCATTATTATAATAAACACTTTAAATAATTTATTCATCACCTACAACAAATGTTTTGGAGCAAGTATAATCTGATTTGTAAATGCTATGCAAATTTTATTCTACTATTGAGAGTCGAATTAAATTTTGATAATAATTTAAAGTACTTCTTTTAAAAAACTCTTTTTTTGCTTCTTTTAATTATATATGTATGTAGACGGATTAAAATTTTCATTCCATGATTATATATTATTGCTTTTAAAGCAAATAATATATAAGAAGTTATATAATTATAATGGATTTTGAACATATTTTAGCAACTCTTGTAACTGACATTGTAAATGTTCACACTGTGGCAGCAATATATCTGTAAAATAAAAAAATATATTAGGAATTAACTGATATAAAAATAATAATAAAAGATAACGGAAAATAATACTTAAAACATTTCAAAACTAAATATTATTTCTTAAGTATAAAAATATGTTTTATATCTACTATGAAAAATAAAGCAAAATGTATGATTATAATATATTTAGTAAAACGTGCCATTTCTGTTCTTGAATAATTTTTTAGAGGCAACTACAAACGTATGACTGTGAACGCGACGATGTGGGTTCGATTTCCACTTGAGAGAATGAAATATTTAATATTTTCATATCTTCACTCTAGTAACGAGGCAAAGTGCGGCGTTGAAATCCGCCACTCAACCCGCAATGCCTCAATAATTCGGTAGAATATTGGGAAAGGAAGTGTCTTAATGGGAACGGAGTGTCTTAACAATAGGTTCCCAGAATCCCTCTGCCTACACAGCTATGTGCGTTAGCGTGAAACTAAAAAAAAGTTTAAGTACCTACTGTGAAAGCAAAAACTGAATACAATTAGTAGTTCCAAACATAACCTTTTTTGAACCAAAGTAAAAATACATTGAAAAGGCGCCTAGACCTGGATTCAGAAAATAAAGGCAGCACAGAATCTCGATAAGGGCGGACGCACACCGCGCAGCGCGAACAGACAAGTAGCTTAATTGAGAGCTGTCGTGGGGGGTCCAGAGGTGTTGCTTTATGCTAATCAATTCAGTAGTTTGTTTTTTACCTACTATCGCCACTGGAATCGGGCCTTTACTTTTTATTCGGGTTCCGCACTCGGAATGCTATGTTTAGAATATTTCGGACGTTTTCTCCTTTAATTGCTCTTCTGTAACTATTAGAATGTTTTTAACATTTTTATAAACATTGTAATAGTTACATTTTAAAAATCCATCCATCGATTTGCCTTTAAATAAGTTTATAAATACATATTAATTATATGGGAAGAATGAAACATGGAAGAAAAAACATAATTAATCACGCATCAGATTTTCACGCTGACAACTTCACGCTTTATCCCGCTTGTAGCAGGGTAGATAAAAGGAGCCTAATGTTAAGATCCATTCTGCGCTTTCCGCGGAATTATAGAGTGATTGGCGTGTTGAGTGGCGAAATTCAAAGGCGCGCTTTGCCCCGACACTAACGCGAAAAAATGAAATTATTAAATATTTCATTACCTCGAGTGGAACCGAACCCACACCCCGGTTTACAATCACACGCTAGTCCCCCCGGCCTGGCCTTCCCGTATAATAAAAGCTAAAAATCAATCTCGTCCAGAACCCACGGATTGATACCAACAAAACGTTTCTATTTTATTTTTTAACCGAGCGTATAATTTAGCCCTGTCGTCGTCGACTTACGATATCTTAATGTGTTCTCTGTAAAATTTATTTTGACCATTCTTTTATATATATTTTCTTCTACATGGAAACCATTTTGTGGTTTAAATAAAATATTCCTATGAGATTAGCGACAGGAAACTAGAATTATACGTTTCTTCACCTTGTTTAATTCTAATAATATAGTCATTATGAAATTAAATAGGTATACTTTTTTATTAAAACTATTTATTTTGCGTTCATTACTTTGAAGGTAAAAATTATAAGGTGCTAGGATTTTTTTGTTAGAATTCTTAAATTATGGATAAATATTTTTTGCCTAAGATTTTTAAAAAGTGTACGGAATTAAAGTTTCTAATTTTGTTTTTTAATTAAAAAACAATAAATATATTCTGACTTATTTTTCATAATAATTGACGTTAAGTCTATAGATATGTTAGTAATTGACACATCTGTTCTTTTTAGAATAAGAGCACATTATCAAATATAATCATTGCCCGAGTGGGAATCGAACTTACAACCATTACGTTTACAGTCAGACACTGTCCCACTGCGCCAAGACGGTCTGTCTTTTCATACAGTTATTATCGTAGGCGCAATTTCATACAAAAACTCATATAATATTATTTGGAAATAATAATAGATACAAATAGACTAAGATAAAGTCCTTTACGCCACTCACGACAGTATGTCAAGGTACCACTAATTGGATGAAACTTGTCCCGGTATCCACACATCGGTGATTGATAACTGATAACACCGCTTGTGGTCAATTATTTTATTTATGAATTGATATATTTAATAGGTCATTAAAAGGTATGAAACCTGCTAAAAGGTGTTTTTGTGCAATATGATAAAAATTCCGTATATGAACTTTTATATAAAAAAATGAGTTGAATTGACGCTGAATCCCAAATAAAGCAGTTTAGGCTGATGGAATCTAGTGTTAAGACACTCTGTTCCCCACTTTCCACTCTCACTCTCACTCTCTTTCCACTCCAGGCGAGGACCTGAAAATAATTCATTTCTCTGAATGGTAATCGAACCTACAAGCAGTTAGGAAATCGAATTGATAGAATTATAAAATAAACTGGAATAATTATGCATGATGCCCATATAAGTATTTTAGGGAAAAAAGTGTTTTTTTTTTTACTATAAAACAAATTACGGCTCGTGTATAGTTTATAAATTAATAGTCTTTTAAAAAGCTTATGAAGTTTCGAACAGTAAAAACCTTTTTAGTGTAAAATATGTGCAAATCACGTAAAGCTTGCATAAAAATGTATACGGTTAAATGCGAAAACATGTTTTAAAATCAACCCCAGATTAGCGGCAGTAGCGTTTGAGTAGCGAGTGTGTAGGTCTGCTGGCGTGTTGCTATAGTCCTGCCTATAAATGGGGAACCTAGTGTTAAGTCACTCCGTTCCATTTATAACGTTTTCCTTTCAATTTTTCAAGTCGATCAAAGATATTTCGCCCATTTTAAATACCAATTGAAAATAATTTATTCCCTCTAATGAGAATCGAACCCACAATCATCGCGCTTACAGTCAGACGCTGTGCCAGCATTTACCTATATAGGATTTATAGTTTTAGGTCATAGTTATTTTACGCCTGACAATTTTTTCACAGTGTTCAGTTCTAACAATCCATACGCAGAAGGCCGAAAATAATAAAGAAAATTAATCTTTTTTATTTTATAACTTATTGATCTTTTGGAATAAACATGAATTTCATAAATTAATATAAAATTATTATTGTTTTATATTCTGATGGGAATAACAATGAACTACAAATGAATCTGGGTTGAAATACAGAAATTAATTATTAAACCACGGAAATTTATTGGAATATATAATTTCCTATGAAAGTGGCGTGTTCGGGCTGCGCTCGTAATATGCCGTTTTGTCGTCTAATATTATGCTAATAGTACCTGTAATAATTTTTGATACGCTCGCCCTAACACCGAATCGGTCATGGACGTGAACTTTAAGCATAATCGAAATATAATTTTGAAGCAACGAAACTATTGTTTTCAGTTATTTTAGTTATTTCATTTTCAGTTATTCAGATATTACATTTTGTTTTGTTTTTATTTATTTATAAAATGTTAATTTTATATATTTATTAAAATATATCAATTTCATTATAATGTTTATGAAATATCGATACTTAAATTAATTAATACGATACAACACTAGATCATCTTGATATGCAAAACGGAGTTGTTTATCAGATCGGTAACGAGTAAGCGCGGTCACACTTGGCGTTTGATGACGAATTATTATGAGGCGTGCCACGGCCGATTTTTTTATAATTTCGCATATATTAATACTGTACTGATGAAGTAAGATAATTTATTAAGTAGTTGGGTAAGCCCTAAGTAATAAACGTTAATATATTTTTTTTATAAATTTCATTCATTCTTCTTCATTCTTTGTTAAAAAAACATACTAAATTTAATTTGCACCTAGAAAACATATTAATCGCTTTATACAACCAACAAGTGTATCATAAAATATATAATAGATCTGAACTTACTCATAATATTGTAAGGTATTTTACAAAACTCGTCATTAAAATGTCCAGAATAAGCTACATTGTACAGCGGTTATAACATAATCTGTTTGGGGTGAAATAGGAAAACTTATTTCATGCAATTCCACTGGAGATTTAAATTTCTCAAATTAAGTAAATGGTTTTATTATTTATCGGCATATACAGTACTAAGCAATAATTATTTGTAAAATTGGACACTGACAAAAATATTATTGTGTTTTATTAGGATAATAAATGTGATATATTTGATAATGTAATTTTATTGGGAAAAAATACTGTAACTTTTTAAATCTTGTTAAAAAATTTAAATATATATTTTTTAAAATATTCATAATATATGCGTATATCACAAGGCTTATTCTTGTTTCAATTCATGCACAGTTTATCGATATTAATTCAAGACATCACTATCACACCTCTGTTTAGACTTAAAACTGATATTCGCGTGTAACACAATTTTTTATATTCATATTTTTTTTGATTTTCACGGTGATCGACCGCTACGATAACATTGATTTTTCGCCACGGACACGCACCGCCTCGCTTACTCCTGATTTACAACCGCATCATAATTCGATAAGTATTTTTAATTTGAATAAATTATGTTTTAAGCGTGCTATCGGTGCGTAATGGCCGCTTTAATCACAACCGTGGTCGCTTTATGCTAGAATGTCACAGTCGCAAGGCTCCACGCACTCGCACGAAAGCTTGTGGCGATTAAAAAAAATAAACGATAAAGATGTCACGTGATCTCATATTTCGGCGCCGCGCCGATCGCCTTTTGAGATTGCCTTTTTTACGAGTATAAAATCGTTTACTGCCTTTTTTTTGTTATTTTTTTCGGCCCTTTTTAAAGTTCGCTACTGGATTTAAAATGTCCTTATTTATAATATTGCGTTCGCGGACAATTTATAGTCGCCCGCTTTAAGTTAAACGGCCTTCGTGATTAGATAAGTGCCTTTTTATTTAAGTTATATATTTATTTGCAATAAAATTTCTATTTTGGGTTTAAGCGTAATCTAGAATACAGATTATAAATAGGCAACACCTACTTTTGTAGCTGAAAAATTTTACTTCATCACGCGAATATTTAAATAAGTGTATTCAAATGTAGCTGTAATCTTTAAAGTTACAAAACAAACTGTACAAAATTTTTACTTTAATCTTTTCGTATGTATTTCACAAGTCGCAAAATAATTAATTATTATGGTTTCTTTACCCAAGTAACTTTTATAAAATAAGTTGTTGAAGGTAAAAATAATTATTTATATCTTTTGTTTCAGGATTTTGCGTCGCAAAATGCCGCATACAGGTAAGCAAGTTGAAAACAAACATCAATTCCGACGCCCACGCACGCACCGGCGAAATGCAACGTTTATAAACGTATTCAGAACTTAATTAACTTAAACGGCGACATTAAGAAGCCGAAAGCTTATCCATACAGGAATTTACCTCACGCATTGAAATCATAAGCGTTTCAAAGAACTCTTATCGAGTAGGCCCATTACTAGTAATTAAGAGAATCGAGTTGAATCTCGTATCGAGATAATATCGGATCCGTATCGGCCCACCCGGCGGAGGTTCCTAATTCATTATACATGCTTAAAGTTACATTAGCGCTTCGAGGTGGCTGTACACGCTACTTCCTTAGTAGCTCATTATGAGATAAAACTATTTGTTTATGGTTTTCACTATCATATTTTGGTTATGGTGTTTTGGGGCTTATATGTTAAGATTAAATTTGTAGTATTATATTAAGGTAAGAAATTAAAATATTCTTTTATAGCTTCACATGGTAGGCTGAGGGAACCTAGTGCCAAAGACATTCTATTAAGATGATTCTCATTTAGAAATTCCGTTCTCCACATTCCGCCTAATACTTGATGCATTGCGTGTTGAGTGCAGTTACGAGGGCGAGGAAATGAAAATATTAAATATTGAATTCCCTTAAGTGAGAATGAAACCCACAACGGTTCCGTTTACAATGGCACGCTTGTGTAACGCGATGTTCAAAATTTAAAGATGATGTGATAAAATTATAGATGATATTGATATCTATAAAAGGATATACCTACCTATTTAATAACTATAAAATTGAAATTACAATAAATATTTTGGACATAATAATAAAAAAACTGCTATAATTGTTTATGAATATATAATTTAATCTTTAGCAATGATCTTTATTAGTCTTAAAATTAAACGTTTTTAGAATTCCAAATCCAAATAACGTTTATAGACTTCTGTTTTAAAAACACCTCATAACATATATATTTTTATTTGTTTAAATAACAAGAAAATATTTTTTTTAATATTAATAACTTACCCTTTCTGCTTCACCATAGCCGATTAAACATAGACTCATCTTTCCAATTACTTTACAATTAAATGTCAATTTCATAAAATTGTTATCAATGCAACCAACAAGAAATTAATTTAAAAAATATAATTAAACTAATTTTAAATAAAAAAAGATAGTAAAAACTACTTTAATTTTTAACGTTCAATACTGATAATAAATAAACAGGTATACATATATTAAATAACACCGAACGAATCCAGTTCGAGTTTTATAGCCACTAGTGACTGTTCGAAATCATGTCTTCGATCTATACAAATTACATCCTAGATACCATTCATACTAAACTGGTATAGAAAACTTTAATTATGACCAATAAAGTTCGAAATTTATCTTAATATCTCATAGTTAGTGCCATAAAGTGATTTTATCGCGTCAAAATATAAAATTTGGAATATTAAGTTCCAAATAGAATAGTTCTATAGCAGTTATACATGTGTAGAACACACACGGTGCTTCCGGCTCAGCATAAATGATATTTTAACTAATAGTAATATATAGGTAAATGTCATGAAGACTTCTCAAATCTCTATATTTCAATTCAATTCAATTAAAAATATTCTTTATTAAAATATGCAATTATTATAAGCACTATTTTGAATCGTCTAATGAACATATGAACAAAAAGCTACCACCGGTTCGGAAGGCAGTTCTGCTGAGAAGAGCCGGCAACAAACTCAACAGTTGCTCTTTTCAAAATCAATGGTAGAATCTATTACATTAGTTGACAGCTATCCTGCATTACATTCAATAGACATTAATTCCATACATGTTTATCTTCTAAATATTCTTGAACAGTGTAATAAGCTTTATTTGTTAGAATTTTTTTTACAGATATTTTAAATTTTGGAAGTGGCAAACTAAGAATACACTGCGGAATTTATTATATACACGTACGCTCAGGCCCATGATTAAAAAAAAATTAAAAATTAAAAAACATGTGCAATTTATATAAAATTAAATAGGCCACTAATTTAATCATTTCTAATTTGGTTAGGTAGATACATACATACAAAGCTTCACGCTCTATCCCTAGCGGGGTAGTCAGAGAAAACGGAGCGCAAAACTCTAAGGTCTCTACATATCTCTTTCGCCTCGTCCACTCTCATCAGCCTCTTCGTACATGTCCTTCGGGCGGCCTGTGATTCAAGGGAATGCTATTGTGTGTATTCTCCTTTATAACCGTAGTTTGTCATACAAAAGTTGCCTAATGTTTAACTGTTATTAATTTCGCACTTTCTATAATTCAGACTCGAAAAAAAAAATGGGAATAGAACACGGAATACATATCCAACTGTACCCCATGAGTTAATAATAAATATATTTTTAATTACATAAGCTACAGTATCTTAAGTTCGTACTAAGTATCTTTTTTTCTTTACACTTACAATCCCAAGTGTCACTTACATCGTGAGATTTTACATCTCCGGTTGTCTATCGACTTGTTCGAAATGTTTTATGCCAAATTAACCATGGGACCATCAGACGATTATGTTGTTGGTGACATGAACTTTATTTTTTTTATTAAATATATAAACTTGTCCATTTTATGCATTTGAAAGTCAAAAAATATACCACGTATGTATATACGTATGTTTATATTAATTACATAATATACAAATAAATTAAAGGAATCATTTGAAATAAATAGAAATTATATTACTAGAAACTACTCTGTAATAATTCTCTAGAATAGAAGTAATTCAGAATAAAATGAGACAGTACCTATAAAATTCTTAAAATATATTGACGACAAAATATAGAAGAGTTAGCAGAGGGAACCCAGTTTCAAAATACAAAGGTATTCCGTTATCCACTTCTGTCTAACGAGACATAATGTGTGGCGGAACTTAACGCGGTTACGGTGTATATCCTGATCTTTACCAGAACAGGAAAATAAATATAATTCATTGTCTCATGTAGGATTGAACTACGAATGAACGCTGTCCGCACATAAATTTAATAATATATTTACATATCTTGTCATATCCATACTATGTAGTACTAGCAGTGCGGTGCATCAAATGAGGACGACATGGAGGCATCACATTTAATTTTCTAGATGGCCGTTTACAACTGTGTTACAATTTAACATCATAAACTTTTATGTCACCGACTGAAAAATGAAAGGTTATATATAAAAATATGTGGAAATGATACATAATTTCTTTAAATAATATATATAGTTAAACAAAACAATAAAAATTATATCTAGATCGATAGATTTTTATAGGTATCAATCATTCAATATAAGAAAATACTTTAGTATTGTTTTGATTATCCTCTCAGCGTCTCATTCACTTGAAAATTTGCACAGGGTTTCGGATCTAATAACAATATGACCTTGCCACGAAGACCGGGATAATGGGAAAATTGTGTAGCGTGTCTTTATTTTTGTTTTTTAATGTTTAGCTTCACGCTGTATCCCGGTTCCCGCATATAGCAAGGGTAGACGGAGAAAACGTAATTTTAAGATACCCCGCTCCCCACCTTCTGCCATCTTTTTGGATGCGTGTTGAATGGCGCAACTACACGCCACGATTCTTTCCCTCATAATTCATTCCCTCGACTGGGAATCGAACCCGTTTTACAGTATTTTGTTTGATTAATACTTTGTCCAAATATTTGCATTTATTTATTACAACCACTATAAATTAAGTTATCAGAAAAATTAATATAGTAAAATTTTAAATGAAGTACTAAAAGCCAGTTCGGTGTCCGGAACATAGGCGCAATGAAATGTGAAAAGGTATCGGGGCGACAAGCCAATAACGCATGTGATCTAATTAGATTTTTTTTTTAATTTATATCAGAATATCCCAAGACTTGGGTGGTTTTATTAAACCTATTCTATATTTTGAAATATTTCATTCATAATAACGTAAAGTTTAAAAAAAATATTAAATTATCTTATATCATACTGTCATGAGTAATTTGCCGTGTTCCAAAATATATATTTTTAATTTTAATGAATGAATAAAAAATCATTTCCTGTCGGGCAAAACCGAGCCAATAATAATACTTTTTTGATGACGGTCAATTTTTCTTGGCAAGGATCATTTCCGAATCCACTGTAGAGCATTGGGTCCGTTTATAACTGTAAATGCGGTAGTCATAAACTCTGACTTCTTTTTTTTTATTCTCCTTAGGGAAGGAAAGCAGAGAATAGAGACGTTAGATTCTTTCTATCTTTACTGATATGTGCAATAAAGCAAGCAAGAAAAGCTTGAAGTTCAAAAAGTTTTTTAAAAAAAAGCAGCTCGAAAATTAATTATTTCGAAATAATAATTCTTAAATTTATACTCATGGCAGCCATTTAATATGTCTATAAATATTTAACTAAAAACTCGGGAACTCTACATTTATAGTAATAAATCCAAAATATTACGTTTCCTCATAATAAATATATTAGCAACTTTTTGCGAGTAGCCATTAAGATAACATCGCTACCACATAGAGTAACGAGATCTTTTAATTAAGGTTTTGAATAAGACAGGTCGAACTAATTATAGCTAATTTGTCTTTATAATCATCCCACTTTACAATTTATAAAAACCATGCATACTAATTGTAGCATTTGCTAAGATATATGTTTTTGTTATTTACACGAAAATATTAGAATAATACATTGAAATCGGTAAAAAGTAAAAAAATATCGCGAGGTAGCGTCTGACGCGACGGTTATGCATTTGACTCTCACTAGGGAGAATTAATTATTTTCCTCGCTCTATTAAGAAGACAAAGCTCGGCGTTGTGTTCCGCAACTCAACTATGTGTCGAAAATCGGGCGGATAATGGGGAATGGAGTGTCTTAACTCTGATAGACAAAGCACTGCGTTGGGCCATTTAACACTCCTTGTTTTAACACTAAGTTTTTATGATTTATAGAAAGTTTTCTCATTAAAAAGTGTTAGTTATTCTTGTGTTACTGAAACTTTTTTTATCAATGCAAGTATATCAACGTCTGTCGTAAAGTTATAATAGTATTTAATCGAACGCCCAATCTCGACGATATCCAGTACAGAAGCCGGCGATGCTATCGCTGTATTTTATATCGAGATGAAACTCGTATCACTCTTAAACTACTTTCCCTAATGTCGTTTAGTTTTATATATTTTGATTAATTTTACCGCTCTAAATCATTTCTCGATTTATGAACATATTCGTTTTATTACATTCCTTTTTAAGTTGTTTTTGATAAGAAGGCGTTATTAGCTCTGCAGCAAGTTCATTGGGATGGGCTTCCAGCCTCCCCTTATATTTATCTGTAGCTGACAGGATTTCTTCCTTTATGGTGTTCATTTTTAGTTCTTTATGTATTTTGGCATTGGTAACAAGCCATGGTACTTTACATATAAATCTGAGTAGTTTTATTATTTTAACGATGATTTTTTGACAAGGTTTTTGTTGTTCGTGTTAAAAAATGGTGTTTATATTTGGGTTATATTTTTATTTCAAAATCTACATAATTGCAAAATATGGAAAGGTTAATTTATAAAGATTTTATAAAATTGCTGATAATTTAGATATTCAAGTAATCTTCGTAGCTCTTGGTTTCAAAAATTTCATGTCTTCATAGTCGACGCTGTGTTTCGCCCAAGTTGTTGCGAAGCCCGATCCTGATAATTTATTATCAAAATGTTACTTGGTTTTTTATATAATTCCACTTTAACTAACATATAACACTTGCAAACTTTAAAAAATCGTAATAACACATATCGTTATATATAATCGTATTAAACATATTTAAGGTTAGGTTAATTATTTATTTTTACACCTTTCCACTATATGTATGTATTTATTTTCGGCGAATTGAGAAAACATAGGCAGTTATACATTATAAACTTTAAATGTAAGTAATGAATAAATAATATAAATTATTTTCAAGTAATTTACATGGTCATATATATTTTTACATTAAATCTTGATTGTATTCACTAGATAGAGTCATGTTACCATCAAACTACTAAAGGAATAATGTATGGACCATACCATTAATAAATTACAATAAATGTTACTTATCACTCACTATCGTAGTTATCTATAATATCAGGTCTAAAGGTACCGACTGTATAAAATCTCAATTTTTTTACAGCATTTGCATATTCTTCACAACGACATCGATCCATATTTAAAATAAACTTTATAAAATTCTGGCATTACTTTGCAGCCGATATTACTGAAATAAATTTCACATTGACATCTATATGACATATTATATTTTTTTAACATAAAAATTATGTGATAAATCTATAAAAGCTTTCTAAATATTAACTGTCGTCAAAGCTATAATAAAGAACAAAACCTTGTAACTGATAAAATATCAAAGATACAAAATTGATTTTTTTTTAATTTAATTTCACTGCGGAACATAAAATTAAATGGTGATTATAAAGAGTTGAAATTAAAAGCCGTAATTAAACGTATAATATATATAATGAATTAATGTCCATTTAAATATACTTTTATTTGGTATGGAGGTACTTACGAGTATGTATATGTTATCTGTGTTCACCTTAAAATATATAAACTTTTCTTACTAAAAGTTTTCTTTGAGACCAGAGACTCATAGATAAGAAGAAAAAAAAGTGGCTTCACACGTTCGTTTCGTACGTTTCCGCACTGTCAGGTGGGCGACAGCACCTAGTAGCAAGACACTCCGCTCACCACTTTCTTTCCAAATTCTAGACATTAATCCATTTCAGTTCCGGAGTTTAAAGCGGAGCTGCAGCTTGGCCATTGACATCACAACGGTCAATGACAGATTTCTTTACTTTTTGACTCATAATACTAACATCAGTATGTCCAACATAACAAGACCTCGTATATTTTCGATCCAAGCAACGAAAACTGAATAAAGCGCTTCTATCGATTAAGATTTCCGAAGGGCTGTCATTTATTGGCAATTTGGCCAGTACGCGGAATCCAAAACGACCGCTCCCGTTCCCCAACACCGACACCGTAGCAATCGACGGGGTCGTAAAATCAGTCACAAGCTGTAAACCCCGCAATAACCTGTACGATATACGATCGATATTCGTTCAGAAAAAACCGTTTAAATAACATTTTACGACGCGATTGTAAAACTGGGAGCATATTAGCGATGATCACGCTTCAATCCGCTCCTTTAAGAATCTCTTCTCGTAAGCTATGTCGTAAACATTCGTCGTTGGTACGCACTTATTATAAGTGAAGTATAAAAGCCATAGATTATGCAACTTTGTTAAATTGTTGTATGGATGTTTTAATTATTTGTTTACTTAGTTTTTTGTGTCAAATCTTGGTGATTAATTAATTATGCTTTCTTATATTTTAAAAGTTTTCTATATTCTTCATTTTTATAAATCTTATACACATTATGAGGTCAATCCTAGCGCAATTGCACGTTTGGCCATAGACAATGCAGTGTTAGTGCCAAGGCTGTTATACGACAGCTAAATATGGGTATTACAGAAGAAGAATGAAAGAAAGATGAATGCAAAAGCATGAAGACCCACTGGAGGGCATGTATGAAAAGGTTGATAATAGTGGACGAAGCGAAAGAGGTATGCAGAGAACGTAGCCTTTGGCGCTTCATTCTCTCTGACAATCCTGCTAAGGATACTGCGTGAATCTTGTAGTAGTAGTAGATAGTAAAAAAACATTTATTTTTGAGCCTCAAATAGAACTTTCGAAGCAACCGTAAACAAGTTTTAAGTAGAGAGCAATCGTAAAGCAAAGAAGCAATTGGCAGCGTCCATATCGAGGCGGCGATACTATATGACAATAACCGTGAAATAGTGTCGGTGAAAGAAATAGCAATTAACATAAATTGCTGCGAACAAATTACAACTCTAATTTTATGTTATTAAAGTTGTAAATCGCGCTCAGTTTTATTGTTTTACAACGGTCTTAACGGTAGCGGTAAAAGCATTTAATCCCACACTCGACACTGAAATCAAAGAAGTAATAGTAAATTGATTTTTGTTCTGGATAAACATAAACGTTGAGTGGCGGCCGTCTGATGAAGCTTTATATCGATTTAATTATTTAGACCTATTTATATGTTCGTAAAGGCTTTTTTCTGCTTTTCTATTAAAACTTTTCAATCTATAAAGAAATACATTTATAATTGACAATTTTCTTAATATTTCATGCTAAAGTAGGAAGAGTTGGCATTTGTTAGCACTTTATTTTACAAATGATACTTATGGGTTCATTTACCATTCGAGGAGATTGTTTTTTATCATATTTGTGTTTCCTCAGTTTAGCTGAAGAAGCCATGACCATGGGTTCTCATAGTTACCGCTATTTCTATATACTAGCATCTAAAAGCTCTTATTGATCTGAATAATACAGAAAACATAAATAATAAGGATAAACTTAAACTAGAAAATAGACGGCACAATTGAAAACAAGGAACGAAGTTAAAGTCACCGCTATCTCTCCATCTTTGTTCAACGTTTTCCATAATTAGCCATCAGGTAGGCAGGTAGCATTTGGATTTGGCAATCAAATAAGTATTAGTCCAAAATGGGACAGGTGGACTGCGAAATAACTCAATGTTCTTTTGTTTCGATTGACAGAATTATTTCATCCACCCAGTGAAAGTAATTTATGATAATGATCTTATATGAAGTAGTTTGTAACATGTTAATCTAAAATATTTTATTGTTATAAGTTTTTGTTTGTACAGTACACATTTTAAATCGTAAATGAAAATATTGATTAAGCGACTAATTAAAATAATATGGAAATATCCTTTAAAATGTTTTCAGAATAATATTTTTCTTTGTAAAGTTTTTTACACTATCATCTGGAACTCTAATCTGTTCTATGAAATAAAAAAAAAACCTATTTGACTTTGACAGTTAATTCTGCGTCTAATATAAATACTTACTATTACTATAATCAAATTATAGCAACACTGAGACAATGGAATAAAACTATGTTTTTTCCTCCCATCTTCAAAAGGAATCTCTTTTTTCAGGTCAAGCAGGCGTGAATCAGCTAGGAGGCGTGTTTGTGAATGGCCGGCCCCTTCCCGACGTCGTACGGAAACGGATCGTCGAACTTGCCATATTGGGGGTACGACCGTGTGACATCAGCAGGCAGCTACTCGTCTCGCATGGATGTGTATCGAAGATACTGACGAGATTCTATGAAACTGGGTCAATAAGACCGGGCTCCATTGGCGGTAGCAAAACTAAGGTAAGTGCTAATTAAATGTTGTATAATTTGATTAAGTAATTGATTGATGTAAAAAGCGATTTTCAATATGTATATGTAACATGACTATTTTAGACTACTTGAATTTACTTCGGAATTATACACTACTTGAATTTACTTCGGAATAAGACTTTAGTATATTTTGTTTAGTTTAGTGTTTACGAAGTAACGATAGAATTGAAATTGAAGTAAAAAATAGATTTACATGTTGATAGTATCTTTCTAGATAATAAAACTTATGAAACGATTATATTTAAACGAAAACAATTAGTCGCAGAATTAAAAGCAATACTCGTTCATCGAGATTTTATGGCATTCAAACCAATAAGATATTCTTCGCGGCCTTCGTGGCACAGTGGCAAAACCGTGTGAGTTGTGTGTGTAACGGAACGGATATGGATTTGATTACCATTCAAGAGCATACATTAAATAATATTTTCATTTCTTAGCTCTGCTATTGAAAAAAAATTACATATACATAAATAATACAATTGAAAACTTCAAAGAGCAATAAAAAGAATATGAAAATTTCTTATTGACTTATAAATAAATCTTCAAAAAAAATTGTAAAAACGACGATAAAAACCAAATAAACATTGCAACCGGGGCGTTGTAGCGGCGCATCGAGTCACGGCGGCAATCAGGTGTAATTATAAACTATAAAATGACCTGCCTTTCGGCTTCTTCTGGTGGTCTTTCGACACGCCCGAGAGGCAGCGGCGACTCTGAGGGTTCCGTACTAATTGTACTAACGTCGGGCGTTGTAACGTGACCGATTTAGACTGTTGTAAAAGTTCGTTATGTTGTTTTAATGAAACATTCGTTTTCAAATTGGTTTTAAGTATAAAATTGAGTATTATGTATTAGAAAGGCTGTTATAGTACGATATAATTCTGTTATTTTTTTCAGCTTTACGCTGTATCCCACATGGGTAGTAAAGGGAACCTAGTGTTGAGAATTCTGGAGGTATTGCGTGTTTAGTGGCAGAACTCAACGCCGCACTTTGCCTCGACACCAGAGCAAAGAAATGAAAATATGAAATATTTAATTTCCACGACAAGATGTATAATAGAGCTAGATATTTCGTAACTTCTCACGTACATACCCCAGTATACCGAGCATGTATAAAAATCGCTTACCGATCGTCTTCGACCTCACTAAATTCGGTACGCTAATAAAATCTCCATTTTGTTGTACCACAAACGAACGCCGACGTCAGAAATTGATTGTAACAAAATACTTCGAATCACCGAATACTTTTATTGATGCTGTTATGGGGAGCCTTAATTGACTACTAATCAACTTGCTATTGCATGGATATGAGGTTAATATCATATATATTGACGGATGTTGCCATATAAAGATAAGATTGACTTAGATTTTCGTTATTTTTTTTTGTTATGACAACACTAAATAATTTTGCACGAATGACAATCAATTGTCGTTTTGTAAGTATTTAGTATTTACTCAATTATTTACCTGTGTTTGATAATAGAGACTACGATTTTTACGTAACGATTTTCGGTTAAGCACTTAAATTAAACAAAGTCATAAAATAATGTTATACTATTTCCAAATTAAAATTACGGTTTTGAATAATTCTTAGAAAAACAAAAATAAGAAAAATATGTATGCTTAAATGCTTATATTGGTTGGAATTTATTAAATTGAAACCATTAAGTAACCTTTGATGATGAAGAATATAGAATAATTAATTGCCAGAATATTTTATTAAAAGAAATCTCCAAAAAAGTCGTGAGCGATTTTACGTATAATTATTCAATCTAAATATTCACAAACCTTCGATTCGATTTTCAAAGTTAGTAAAGACACCTTGGATTAGGTACAGTTGTTATAAAATAGGAATTTTATACCAAATATATCATTGTAGAGTTACATATCCAAAGCATAATATATGTACCTATCCATTTATAGCAAGTCACTTAGTAGTCACTTGAATAAGTAAGTATTCAAAGGACTTTAAAATCCTATTACAATCTCAATTCTACAAGCGTAAACCTAAATCTTGTCAGTAATTCTGATTGTAGAGCATTGAAGAGCATATAGAGAAGAGATATAGAGAGCTAGGTCTATCATGTCCATGTATCTACTAAAGCTATATATGTATACATTAGATTGTTTTAGCTTCACGTTGTATCCCACACATAGCAGGATAGGTAGAGGGAACAAGGGAACCTAGTATTAAGAGTAAACTAAGTTCCTCATTTTTCACCGAATTCTGGAGACATTGCGTGTGGGTTGACGAAACTTTGCTTCGTTACCAGAAAATATTAAATATTTCATTCCTCCGTCTGACAATCGAACCCACAAGCGTCGCGTTTACAGACATACGTTTATGACCCTGCACAACCACGGCCTAATGTAATAGACTTGCTTTATTTGATATCATAACAATTCGATGTCTCACTTTATCAAATAATATCCGCTTGTGAATATCCAAAAAATATGCAATGTTTTTTTCCAATACAATTGAAGTATACACAATATACCGTAAGTAAATTAACGATTAGACTAATTGATTTAAAACACTATGATTTAAGTCTATGATTTATATTAACAAGTTAACATCTCGCTAAAACGTACCAATTATCCGGTAGAAGTATATCGCTTAAGAGCCGAGACTAATCGCAACGGTGGGAAAACACGCTATAGACATATTAATATACGCCACAAGTACTCACCGTTGTACACTTTTATACGAAAATCCCATGAAAATTCACAATTATATGCTAGCTTTGTTATAGTTTCGGTAATTTATTCGTTAAGTACTTCTAAAATCAGCATTTGGAGGATTTGTAGGAGGACCTTGTATGGATTACAACTTCAAGGCTTACTAGTTTTATATAAGATATTTGTATTTTTTTTTTAATTTTTAGAATCAGTAAATATTATTAAAGTTTAACTATAGATATGGCGCTTGATGAGGGAGGCCTACGTTCAGCAGTGAACGGCGATAGGCTGATGAAAAAAATATATACTTACCTATACACATTTAATTTTTATTTTTTTAAGAATTATAAATTATTAAAAAGAAAAATTATTAAAAATGTAATAAATGTATAATTGAAATGATTAAAAATGTAGTTATATTTATACTCATATTCAAATAATAAAAATGAAAGCTTTAGGGCAACAACTTTACCTATTTTTTAATTTCTTTAAGTAGTTTACCAATTTTTTATATTTTCTTTAAATTTTCTAAAACAAATTTTCTTTATTATAAAAACTTTTGTTTTACGTATATCTAACTACAGATAATAGGAGAATATGAGCGGCGTAACGATTACAACGATACGACATGCTTTTTCTCCCCGCGGTAATTACAGAAGCGTTTATAGTCTACATCGGTTGGGCTTCCATTTGTTATAATTTATAATTGAGCTTGATTTGATTTTTAGTTTCTATCTGCACGAAGCAGTTATCTCACGATATTAATTTTTATAACCTTACGTTTAATTTTTCCACTTTGTTGTTATTTTGATTGCCGATGCTATGTTATATTCGATTACTAAATTATTCGATTCGTCATAGTTCAGAATCGATTAAACGCTTTCTTGTCTATCTGTGGATTGCCAGTACCTATACAGGTAAATGATAAAATATGTGCGTAAATAAGGGATTAAGCTTTTTAAGGCGAAACTTAGTTTGTATGACTAGCATCTTAAGCAACATTGTGCTTTATATTATAGGCTTTTACCATTTTATGTAGAAAGTAAACTTTTGGCTACAGAGAAAGCTATTAAGAACCCATCTACTGGTACTTGCACGCATCATTGTAGTTTCATTGCTTAGAAGAATATTTGTTCCTGTTTTTGTAAATGGCAGTTATTATCACGTAACATACAATATGTATGTTCTCTGTCATGTAATTGTATTTAATTTTAATTATTAAGATAGATGATATAAGATGATAATATAAGATTTTTTTAAAATGCCCACATTATGCAAAATAGGGAAAAAAGATCCCGGATTTCGGTCAAAATTAAAAACTCTTAAATACATATCAGCCTATTATTGTGTAACATTTAAATAAGTAATACAATTTTCCTACTTTTGATCCTTTAGATATGGATAGATAAAGGTTTGTTTTCACTAACCAACAAATATTCTTTCTAAGTATATAAATGGTACCTGGTCTACCTTAAATATAATCTACTATATGGATATGTAGAGATCAAATGAAAATAATATAACTGACTATAGCAATGTTGCATAATGCTGTAGGTTGTGGGCACTGTCACTATCATTTCTTCGCTCAGGCGTCGAAGAATAGCGCGGCGTTCACTCAACACGCAATGCCTTCAACGCCACAAAAAAAAATGGGGATCGAAGTGTCTTTACACTAGATTCCCGCGGCCTATTCTGCTAGGCGCGGGCTGCAGTGTGTCGCTGACTATCCTGTAGTTTCACATCTGTGACTCCAACAAAATATGTTTATGGTACATATATAAGTGCGTCTCCATTCAGAGAGGTTTAGCGGAGGTGCCATATTTTGCGCGTTCTTATGTTCCCCGCTATCCACGTTTTACGACCGAGAGTTATGGTCTTTATGATCGATGACCACCATTTATGGTCATTTATGGTCAAATGACCGTAATTAGAGACGGCACCGCTTTATGGTCACAGGGCGGTTCGCTATTGACCACTTTTACACTGAATTTGTGTGCTCATCGAATAGCCCCTGTATAAACATGGCATATCATTTTTTAATATTCAAAATTGAATAATGTTATTTCAAAATAAATAGAGTTTAAGTTGTTTAGCTGTATTCTAGTACGTTGATAATTCTAAAATCTTAAAATAATAAATTACCCTTTTTATAGTAAAAACAAATTAAATATACGGTAAATTATTACGGACAGATATATAATAATCGAGTTGAAAAACCCTCGAATGGATTTCCATACTTAATATTTAACTTATTTTACAATTTGAATACTTACACATATTATATGCGTAAGTATTCAAATTGTAGGAATTATGTGAATACTTATTTTCTTTACTTTTCTTTTTATTTTTAATTCGAGTAGTAATGACAAAAATTAAATTAAGTCACACTGTTTCCCACATACAGCGGGGTAGACAGAGGGAACCTAGCGTTAAGACACTCCGTTCTCCACTTTCCGCTTTCCCACTTTTCCCTTCCCTGAGTTCTTGTGCTTGCTTGCTTTCTTGTCTTGTACTATTAAACAAAGTTGGCCATAGTAGATACGTATAAAAATGAATACGGTTTTTTATAAATAAATGTCTCTGAATAAAGATTAAAGTGTTTGACAGTTTGAAGTAAAAAATATAATTGTACCTATTGGCTTATGTTTAGACAACTAACATGCAAGTAGTATTGACAATGACATTATATTTACAAATAAAAACATCGTATAACTGGGACCTACTTATTTACTTCACATGTATCTATATTATTAGCTATCAATCAATCTATGTATGAAAATATTGCAACGCCATTTTGAAAAAAATACACATATTATATCGATGACAATACAAATTTTTGAATTATTGAACCAGCTGATGTCCTCGCCAGGAACAATGGAACAAAAGATAATGGATTTAAATAAAGTTTTTTTTTGTTCTGTTTATTATACATTTGCCATATTATTTAGTAGTGTTCCTCATAATTGTAGTAATCCTAAATAATATTACAAAAATATATTTAAAATAAATTAAACCCACAACCACCATCAGCAAATGCGCCATCCCAAACACTAAGACGTCTTCTAATTCAATACGCAGTTATATATGTATGTAAATATATATATTTTATGGAGTAACATAAACATTTTCAATATGAAAATTATTTTCTTAGCGTAGCGTTACTACCAATTAGTAAGCTGGCATGCACTTGCGAACTCCTTCACCATGACTTCATTGTAAGGTTACACATGGATGTTATGCGCTATTTACTTTTTATTTTCTGTTTTACTATTTTGATTAAATTTTGTAGGTAAATATTTTGATCACGAATCACGCTGTACCCTGCATTTAGCAGGGTAGATAAGGAAACGTAATATCCTAGGGTTGAGACACTCCATTCCTATTGAGAGACTTCCGTTCTCCACTTTCCCGAATTCTGAAGGCAATGCAAGGAAATGATAATATTAAATATTCAATTTCCTCGAGTGGGAAGTGGAAGTTTTGGAACTTACGATAAACAATTTTGATATTAAAAATTTAGGTATGATATAACAATTTTCGATTACATAAAAAAAATATATTATAAAGGATTTGGTTTAGGCGCGGAAAGTAACTTATTAACGTAAACGATCTCTATAATTTCTAAATCATTATATATTATAGAGAATAGAGTTAAATTAAAAACAAAACTAATGACATCATACGTCATAAATAAAGTATCCCAAAATATGTATAATTTATTGTGTACATCTACAAAAGTAACATAGTTTCTATTGCTATTTAAGTAGCAAGCTATAAAAAAATAACTTCCCCATTCACCGAAGTTCACTCAGAATTAACCCTGCCCAATTAAATTCACCCCACGACCGGACACGTACATTATCTAAATAACATGTTAATAGATCGCAGCGGGGCTAAGCTTCAACATTTAAAGGCCTATTTGCGGGATCTTTATTTGATATCTTGCGTCAATTTATTTTTAGTTTTTCAATTGCTGTAAAAATGCAGCACAAACTAACGGTTGTGTTACTTTCTATCACAATTTTAATTGTGACAATTTTCTTAATATATTTAGTTTTTATCAACGAAAATCATCATAGTTAGAGCAATCCCGCCTCATGTTGTTAAAGTGTTTTAAATTACAGATTATAATTAATTTTTATTCTAAAAATTTGACATAGCCATAAATACAAACATGCCATAGATAAAAAATAATATTATGTTACCCTCAAATTACGATTATGACGGTATAACACGACAATAATAATGTTTTCCGTACATGTATTTAATTTGGATATCAACGGAATTATAGCTCAAATTGTCCACTATGACAAATAGTTCGATTCACATGAATTTAAAAACTATATATTATTGAAAACTGATAAAGATCGCCACAATGACATGCCAAAGTGACATTAACAGTAATGTCAAACAAAATGAAATATCAGGCATTAGGCACGTTAGGCGTGTTTAATTGCGCAAGCAACACCGACTTGCTTGTTTTAAAGCTAGCAATACCTTTATCTTTTTATTTTTCTGTGTATCTTTATATATTTTTAATCGGATATTATTAATAATATTCATAGTTTATATGGGTTTAAGGAAAATACATAAGTATATTATATATACATGTATATGAAATTCTTTTAATATTATCTATTCATATTATGCGTTAAGTTTCGCCACTCAACACGCAATGCCTCGAAAATGAGGAATGCAGTGTCTTAACACTAGGTTTCCTCTGCCTGCCCTGCTATTAATATTTATGCATTTTAATAAATCAAAGAAACATGACAAAAACAATCGCAAACAACACACGATCATTGTAAACAAGTAGGTGCTGTATTAAACAAACAATTCATGCGTGACAAATCTTAAAATATATCGTAATTACATTTTAATGGATTCAGATTATTTTAATTTTTCCTGTAATGATGCATATTTTCTCAATCACATATCTAACTTTTATATGTTTACGAGGTGCGTAATTGCGATGTCAATTCGCACTTAACTATATATTTTACACGTCGTAACCCCCTTTAGTTATAAAAACCGTTCATTGTATAGCTGGATCATAGATTGGATTCCAAGAATATACACTTTATTTTGAGACATATTTAAAAACTTCTGACTTTTTGCGTATTAATAAATATAACTTATAAAATAAAATGTTTAATTTAAAATATTAATATTTTGTAAATAATATATGATAAATTTTAAAATAATATTAGTCATCAAAAACAAAATGTACAAATCGAAATAATTAGGAATTTTCCAGGTACAATTGTAGCATCGGGATAATTTGTAACACCGTGTTGGGTCATGGGAGCGTCGAGCACCTGTCAACTGTCACCGCTATCTGTTAATGCCTTAATAACCACGTAGGGTTGTGGAAAAAAATAAATTTGTTTTATTGTCAGTGTTGTGATTGTGGACGATAACTTTTTGAACATTCCTTTTATTGTTTTATTTTTTAAATTTAGAATATATACGACCGTAGAGACGCGGCTACCGTCGCGGTGGATGATTGACGTTGCTTATCCTGTTATAGGATATTATCTTAGATCTTGTCTATGGCTGATTAATTATTCAGCGTTGGGAATCATCTTCATGGGTAACTCCCTTACTTATAATGAATTAGTAATAACTGTGTACTTTTCCTTAATCTATTAATAATGATTTTGTGTTTATTTATTATTAACCACAAATCTTCATAAAACACACACCTATCTATATCATAATAATATTTTATAATTTTACGATGAATTTCCCAGAAAATTATTTCCTTATATGGAAAACATTAACGAGTTGCAGATATTTACATTTTTTTCACGTCACGCTGTACCCTGCACAAAGCAGATAGGGTAGGCAAAGGGAACCTAGTGATGAGACACTCCGTTTCCCATTTTACGTCGAATGGGAATCGAACCCACATCTTGCAGTTTCACATGCGCACACTTGTGCCCCTGCGATACAACTGATAAATATATTTTAACATAAAATATAATATATAGATATATATTTAATATATCTAACACTAAATACAGATACAGCACTAATGACGTAGTGTGCACCGACCATTGCCATTCCCGTAACTTAAGTCGGATTTGCACCGATAATATTCGCTTTATGGTCGGCTCACGTGGATTATATTGTCAATATTATTACTCGCCTCTTAATACCGTAAAGCTGGTTCATAAAACATATTGGAAATTATATGCGATACGTCGCACTATTGGTTGGTGGACGCTATCTATATGGTGTCCAGCCGAGTGGTGAATGGATACTTAAAATGTAGAAATTGAAATATTGCTAGGGTAAATTGTTATAATTTAGACTAACTATAGATGGACTCTAATTATCATTGTCAAGATTCGTTATTTTTTTGTGTGCAAAGTATTATTATAGCGATCATTCTCTAGAATTACAACAAATCTTCGTGAAATGAAATGAAAGTTTGTTAATTTACTAAAACTTGGTTCATCCGTAATGTTATTTATTGGAAAGTGTCTCTGTAAACACATATAAGGCCCTTTTATTGCTCTTTTGCACGCTTCAAAATTTCTCCCTCATATACCTAGGTGAGGAGAGAGAACCTAGTGTTAAGACACTCCGTTTTCATCTTTCCGGTCGAATTTGATGCATTGAGTATTGAGCAGAAAACGACGACGCTGCACTTTATTTCCCCCTATTGGAATAGTAAAAATAATTTATGCTTTCAATGAATATCGAGCCCAAAATAATGGCATTTACATACAGATGCTGTCCAACTTTATATACTTATAAATCACGATTACGTCATAAAAAATTTTGCCTATATACGTATATACTCGTATAAAATAGCTTCCAATCCAGAAACAAACCAAAATTATTTATATATATAAAACATGTGGACACCATGTAAAAATTATTTATTACGTTCGCAACATCTCACTTGTAAACTAAACTATATTTTATTCAGCATTTATTAATATGAAGTCAAGGATTATCGTAAAACTTGGTAAAGAGTCTTTTCTCATAATTCATACTAGAATATTACAAATGTGATCGCTCTACCTATTTGCTCTACCTATCTCTGATCACAGATAATGATATAACTTATTGTTCGTAAATAAAGTCCCAAAAATTCAGAGTGTTTCAAGTTAAATTATACTGTCAGAAGACAAAGTTATATAGCCCATTTCGCTAAGAATTAGCTTATGTATGCAAATTCAAAGAACGCCATTTTCGACAACGACTGGAAATTTAAATAATATATTTAAATTAGTATTATCTAATTCTATTATAATATTTTTATGATTTAATTCTAATTTTATATAATTATTCAGAATAATCGGAGGACTAAATCAGTGTAATTGTATGTGCACGATGTAAAAAAGGCCCTTAAATTAATTACCACAGATAACAAATTAAAATTAAGTTGCGTTTAATGGAGGAAATTACAACTAATTAAATTATATTTAAGAATATAAATGCTCATGATTAACGCCTAGCGAATGCTTCTTCACCTAATTAGACAAAACGTAAGAAAATGAAGGGTTAATAGTCAAAATAATTTGTTCCATATAATTAAATAAATTTAGACCTAGTAACAAATTTAAATATGAATAGTAATAGAAAAAATATAAATATCAAAAACATTGCGGCCTCAATGAGGCCTTTTTACAGGCTCTATCTACTTGGGTGTCTTTAATGTTATGATTTGCTTAGCTTATGTACAAAAAAGTGATGACTGGATATTAACTTTTATAATGATGGTATTAATTCGTTCTATATAAGTAGGTAAGTTATTGCGTTTGATGAAGAATGTCAACACGATATATTATTTTATATAATTTATAAGTATCTTATTATTTCTAACACAAATACCTATATCAAAGTAAAATTCGTCTAGCGAAGAATATATATTATATTTTTCTCTTGTATAATACCTCCCGTATATGTGTAATCATAGGAAGAATTAACAAATATCAAATACGTTTTATTTAGGATAAACAAAGAAAGAGACGCTACATTTTATTTAGAACTACAGTTTCAAAAGGAACAGAATATGTATCGAAACAAAAAGTATAAATTGTATATGATGCATTCGGATAAATCCTATAATCGGGTATTTCTAATAATTACTTTTACGTACTAAACGCAGAAGTATTTTCTGTGTTGGCAACATTTAAGTTACATAGCGAAGGATCCTAAGATATCCTAATCGATCTAACCAAAATATTTCTGCGTTTGGTATGTAGGTACATAATAGTCATTATTAGAAATAGTCGATTATCATTACCAGTGTGCACCTTGTATAGGATATATGTGACACAAATATCTGAATCCTAACAGAACCATAAATTATACGAACAATTTTCTTCGACCTTCGTAATTATCTACTTAATGAAAGACCACATTTACCTCTCATCGCGGAACTCACTCGTAAAGACTACAGTGTCGCATAAGTTCGTTTTTTACAAAAGTCACCTAGACAAGCACCTGTAGCCATTAAGCCAATAACGGAGAATCTTCCTCGAATTAATATCGAATCAATCCGTCATTAAAGCAACGGGTCTCACGCCCCGGCAAATTATCTTTCACCCCATCAGGTGGAAAGTCTAATAGAAATCGGTAATAAGAAACGCTAATCGTGCACGCGCTTGACAGTTACTAGCGCCATTTTGTTGCGTAGCGGATTGCGCGAAATAGTGTTGGGCCGTGTGCGCATTAGATGATGAGCTTACGTTTTCTTTTATTTATTTTTTTACTTTGGATTTCACTTCTCATGCAACATACCAGCAAGCATTAATGAGAATGGACTGATTATTCTGTTATTTTTGTAACTTCGGCATTGACGAACGAATTTAATAAGTTTGGCTCCGTTGATTACATTTTAAAAGAATCTGTGTAATTAATAGGTTAACAATTAAAAAATCAGATAAAGTTAAATGTAGGAAGATTATTAATATCAATAAAAGTTTAACTTAGGAACATTTTGTTGCTTTTGCATTTTAAACCTCTTAAAAATATATTACAAATACAAAGTAAATATAAGTGAATTTAAGTTAATTAATTTAAAGAAGATGATATGCCATTAAATATTAAAATTGCCAAACTATTTCCCGAAGTAGTTCACGATATAAACTGTTCACTAGAGTTAAATACGAACCTATCGCAAAAACCGATATTGGATGTGTCAAGCGATGATGGATGCGCTCGCGCAAAAAGCGTCGCGTCCAACGGAACGGTCACGCGCATCGCCACTGCGCATTTCATCATAGCTTTGTTTACCGTAATGCTGCTATATTTTCTAACTTCTACACTATTTTAATAGATATTTATAGCACCTAATATGCAAATATAAAATATTCCTTACTACATTTTATACTCTTTTTTTCAAAAGCCACGATATAAAAAAGATCATAATTTTCCTATTTCTTCTTTTTTAACATAGTCCTTAGCGTTCATTTTATTGTAAAATGTATTGGTAATAAAATAATCTTGTAATAAAATATATGGCACATGTGTTACACGCAAACTGAAGTTACCTAAGTGAAGTTTATAGAATTTTGGTACACCTCTAATTTTTCTAATCGAACCCCAAAAATGCAGATAAAATAAGATAGTAGGCAGTGGTTAATTTGAATCTGATCGATACCACTTAACAACAACTAATGAGCAAAGCCGTCGGACTAAACAAGTCATTACGGACCGCACCTGTTCTTTCGCACGAACTTTCATTTCCCTATATTGCTGTGTGGAGTGTTCAAGATATGTGATATGAATGTCTACACTAATAAACTTTGGAATTTCATATTGTTAATAAACGTTTTGCCCAAACTTGTCTGTTAGCAGAAGATAAAAATGATAAATGTATTGAAAAAATTATTATATTTTTGGCCAGAATTTACGTCGTATAATCTACTTACCGTTGGTTATTGCTATATTCCAGTAACTTAAACGTAATTAACTTATTTAACGTAAACTTAAAGTAATATATATATAATATTACTTAATATGTAAAACTTATTTACTATTCATAGATTAAAAAATCTATAAAAGAAATCCTCGTACACAATTTTTTTTTTAATAATTTCAACACTGAAGTTATACTTTATATCCATAGAAAAATCTGCCCAATAAAATCACAACTTTTACTTATACTATTATATAACTTATATAATATTAATTTTATAATTACATTCTATGTTTTTTTTTTCATAAAATGAAAAGTAACGTAAAATTTTACCCGACGTTGAAGGATATTTAAAAATATTTTGACAGCATTTTTTAAAAATATAATTATATAGGGATGCGCACCCATCTATTCCATAGTGCATAAAAACAAGGCGGCGTAAAACGTTGAATAGGATATCGATTGTGGATCTAATGGCATAATAACTAGTTTCCCGCCAAAATTAACGCCTCCGGATCATTGCAGGTTCTTTAACACACACGTAGTCGAAAGCTACTATTTACATATTATTTTTGACAGGCCTTAAAAGTATTATAATTGTTTAAAATGTGCGTGAGGAAGTTACAAAAAGTCCAATTCGTAATGGATTTCTTAACAGATGGTGAGATGATTGTTAAAAAATTAAACGTTGCTTAGAACACGTTATTAATAGATAAATGGCACATTTGTATTAGAATTTAAAATACAATTAATAACATTGAAATAATCTGCATTAACAAAAAGTAAATATACCTATATTTAATACATAGTTAACTATTAACGCTTCTATTATTGCCATCTGAATCGGACAATAGACTCACATTTTATAATATTAGTAGGATAGGATTCCAAATTATAGATACAGGTAGATACATAGTACTTAAATATATTAGTTCTAAACTCACGTTATAAACTCACGTATTTCTAATATTGCCATAGTGTCATTGAAATTTTAATTTCATTTCAACATTAAAAACAAATTACTTTTTATCATCACTAAATAAGACGTTTCTTGATAAACAGACAAATGGATATACGTTATTATTACACAGCCATTACGCATATACCTACATCACTGGTATCCGCCATGTGCACGTGATAATTGTGCTTTTATGAACATACGTATCGCCACTCTCAAATTACATATCATCCGTGAAGAATTAATTTTGATTAAATTTTAACTGCAGTACGATTAACAGTTGAAATTATTGCCTGATGAATTGCTAAAATTGTATTTTTTTTTAATTTATTACTATCAAATATGCATACAAATATATTTTGACATTGATACAGGCACTACAAAAAACCACTAAGGTTTGTTCGACTGGCATAGTTCGTCTAAATATATTAATATATTTAGACGAACTATGCTATATTTAAATAATGTATATTTACTCAAACTCCCTTCCCTCCTCCCAGTAATAATATTGAGTGATCAATAAATAAAAAAAAATGTCATAGGCGGCTTACATCAGTCCATAACTATACCACATAGCTTCACACTGTGCCCACAACTAGCAGGGTAGATAGAGGCAAGATAGAGTAAGGCACTGTCGTGAATATTTCATTCCCCCGAGTGGGAATCGATCTTACAATCGTTGCATTTACAGTAACACGCTTGTGTCACTACGCTACGACTGCCTCAACTATATACTCGTACAAATAATTATCTTAAAGTTTGTTTTTTTTTTGCATTCATTGTGTCCTGGACTAGAATAATATATATAATACATAAATGCTTTGTACACAATATCGATAATTATTAATGTTGAAATTGTGAACATTTTCTAACGTAACATTATCTATTTCTTTTCAGCAAGTAGCCACACCGACTGTTGTGAAAAAGATACTTCGGCTAAAGCAAGAAAATCCAGGCATGTTCGCGTGGGAAATCCGCGAAAGACTACTCAGTGCGAGAGTGTGCGAACCGCACTCGATACCTTCTGTGTCGTCTGTAAACAGGATCTTGCGAAATAGTGGACTGGCGTGGAGTGAAGATGAAGCGAGAGGTGGCCATGGTAAGCTATGAAGTTGAAATAGAATAGTACTACTAATTAATACTAATAATACTACAAATGTTTAACCAAGAAAGTAAAAAAAATTAAAACGTTGTAATGATAATGAACATATCTAGAGGTACTTCGGAGGTACAGGTTGTACTATGCCTTGACTTTAATATCAAACTAATATGTTTGTGTAAATATTTTTTTCTATTTCATATATTTAATTTCTTAAGTTAATAAAAGATTTGGAAGACCTCTGGCTGGTCAAATTCTTACGTGCTGGATTATAATATTAAAAATCAGGAAAACAAAAAAATAATTCAAGAATAAGTGTTGTAACCGTAAAAGAATATTAAACGTAATGAATAAAATCATTTCAAATCACTTCCTCGCACCTGACTAGTGGATGCACATAGTTGATGAACTACGCGCATAATATTATGATTTTGAGGAGTAATCAATTAGTAGTGTGTCAAATTAATAACATCAGTAGCTCTGAAGCGTAGTACTTTTTTGTATTAAGTACGTGTTTACCTGTAAATGTATACCTTTGCATTACTATTACCATTTTAATAAACAAATTATTTAGAGACACTAGACGTCCAAAGCTGTCTATTCTTCGTTCGTAAAGAAGGTTAATATATTTTCGATTCTTTTTAAGCAAGATTGATAAATATAAATAAGATAAAAATCGCTAAATTGATCCAAACTAATGATAGTTGGGAGGACTCTTTTCTGACCTGTTCTAGAATAGTATCCCTGTCCATAGATACTAACAAAAATACAGATATTAGAGTTGAATGTCATCTCAGTTATCAATTAAGATCGATATCAATATTAACAAATAACGTAATTTAATCCGCACTAACAACCATTGTTGAAATGGAAATATATTACAAATGTTATTAACCATGTTTTTTATTTATTACTATTACATTTTTATGTATGTACATGATGTGTCTATACTACGTATACCAACTATACATTAATTAAAATAATACATACTATAAGCGCTACATTTTAGGCACCTTGTCTATGTCCTGGCTTCTGAACCCTAATTTTTTTTTAAAGGCCATGGTTATAATTTAAAAAGAACATAATTTCAGGTACAATAAAAGACCATTTGATACTTAAGTTTCATATATTTGATAAAAACTAACATAAAATTACAAATGAAAACATGTAAAAAGATTAATTTCCTAAAGATAATTGTGGTAAATTGGGCGGTTAGCGAATTATTACATCGTTCAATTATTATATTGCAATAAATTACGTGTATCATAAAACAGGTGTTCTGTATCTGACACGATCACATATACTGTTACTAGGTTTTTTTTGATAATTTTAGCAAACTGTTGATGGTTATCTGGACACCTTAGAAATACTAGATTTTAAATTAAGCTTTAATTAATAACAAAGCTGAGATAGCAATCGTTACTTGAAAAATTGAGAATGTTAATATAATTTTACTTAGACAGTATTAAATATTATCGATAAGCCAATTATTGCTCAGTTCATAAAAAATCTAAGATTAATTTTGATTTTAAGTTAATTAAGAAAAACAAGACAGGAACAAGACAGGTACGGACGATCAAAGACTGTGGCGTACAAGAATTTATTCTATTATATTTATTAAGAATTCAGGTCGAAAGCAGGTTCGATTCTTTTGGATTAAGAGTTCAGTCGCAAATCTAGTATTGTATGGGTTTTGTTATTTTTTTTTATAATATCTTTTTAGGCACAGTGCGCTGTACTTTGCACGGTATTCTACAGAAATCGGCAGAGTTAAAAATAGTCTTAATACTAGACTTTTTTATGCGTCCCCTATTCTAGTCTCCTCTATGTGTAGATAGGTTCGGACAAAATAGCCAACAGATATACATGCCGAACCTATTTAAAAATTCGTATATTATATAATTATTGTATTATCTTCCTTTTATTTAATATTATCCTCTTATATTTATTTATTTTTTTGTTTCAGAACCTTTTCCGCCCCAAGAAATTCCTCCAAATATGGTAGATTATATGAAAACTACGCTGCCCACACCATTGCAACAAACATCTCCATATTTTGCTCATACATCGGTCAGAGTCCCACAACCTACTGAACCTCACGCTTACGATCGGCGCCTCGCAACGTCGTGGCTATTGGCGAATCAAGTTCAAGCTCAAGGACTTTTAAAGCCATATCCCATATCCCCGTGGCAAAGAGTAATGATGCCATACCACGACTCTAAAAATTTCACCCCTTACGCACTCAATTTACATAGTGACCTCTTAAATAGAATAAATCCTGAAGAAGTCAAATCAGAAAACTCCGAACATATCTCTGTTGAAGCAAGCGATGATAGTACTGATCGGCCTGACACTGACGAACAAGAAAAACGGCCCAGAGAAAAAGAAAAGAAAAAAAACCCATATTCAATAGAGGAACTATTGAAAAAGCCGGACAAAATGGCTAATTCTAACCCGATTGGTTTTCAAAATTATCTTCGCCAGCCAAGCGGTAGTATGATCGAATATAATCAAGAAAAAACTTCAAGTGACAGAAGCTCTCCCGCCAGTTATTGTTCTGTCAACAGCGGCGTGTCAAACGACTGCTTCGCAGACACAACCAGTTCAGAAATTAAAGCTGGAAATTAACTCTAGTCAAAATTCAATACTAATAATATTTTATTACATGAAAATATAAAATAGTAAGAAATATTTTGAAATTAGACTCTAAATTCTGTGGTATTGAATAAATTAGTGCTGTAATAAAATAATAAATACATAAATCATATTTTAAGATGTTTAGTTTAATAATTTAAGTTGTTATGTAGAAGTACAAAAATGTAAATAGTATCTATATTAGTTTTAAAATAGTTAGTAATATGTAGATAGCAAAAGTATAAAGTAGACTAACATGTAACCTATATTTTTGCCGCTATTTAAAATATATATATTTTCCCTTGTCAAATTGGATCAATAAAAAAATTATTATAATAAAAAAATATTATAGCAAATATCAAATTTGCTGTTAAATATTTTAAACGTAATATATTTTATTTTTGGTAAATCAATCATTAAATTATTAAATAATAATAACAGTAACTGCATAATTTAAATTTATGATATTATTATTATTATTATTTTTTATTAAAATTATATTTGTAATAGTGGCAGTATGTAACGTGACTCTGTGATATTGTACAATATTAGAAGCCCCAATAGTTCGAGCATATTGAGTGTAAATTTTAAAAATATAAATTCCTTGCATGTGGATTAAATGTATAGCTTACTGTACTTATAATAAAATATTAGATTAGTTATGATAGTTCATTTTAGTATTGTTTTTCCTTAATGTTATATGATTATATTAATAACAATTTTTAGACCTCAATATGATTCAATCAATCTCGACATTTATAGCACTAATATAGTTAGAATATATTTATTATATTAAACAAAAAAACCATATTTATATTACAAAACGCCATATACTTATTACATGTATGCATAATCTATAGGTTATTGTTTAAGTAAACAGCACAATAAACCAAATATTAAAAACTAAAGTTATTTTTTACCCCTAATTCTTTTTTCGAAGGACTCAAATAAAAACTACGTAAAATAATTACACATTAAATGTTTTAATATTGCTTGTAATTGCTAGAAACGAATGCAAATATCACGGTAATTGACGTATTATGGAAATGCCATAGAAAATCCAATAATTTAATGCAAAAGCTCATTCCCTGGTGTAAAAGACATACTATAAGGTATGTAATTTTTATTCCCTACAATACTTTTTCATTTGAATATAAAAACTAGAAAGTGTATAAAAAGTTGAAAACAAAATATTAATCTATACTAATATAATAAAAAAATCACCTGTACATTGGAACTAATCTATTTACCGTATTTACGACAAACTAACTTTGAACACATGAATATATCATTTTTTATTGACATAAGTATAAAAGATCTGACTTTTTTCAAAAATTACATGTGTAATAGACCAATAAAATAAATTACAATTTAAAAGCATCTAAAAGCGATAGTTTAGTCTCCAGTGGTTTCCACCAGCCCGGTCGAGAGCCGCAAGTTCGAGTCCCGTAGGGGAAGCCCTTGCCGCTGACAATATCATACCACAATTGTTAGAAGAATACTAGTTATTTTAATGATTCTTACAATATCAACAACTACAACTCCCAATGGGACGTTTCATTTTTCTTACATATGCAATTTATAATTGTGTTTTTACTAAATTAACTATTTTTTCATTGTTCAAGAATTAATTTTTATATTTATACATATTAGTATAATATAGTCAGGCAGCAAGAAGCAGCAGCAAAATTATAGATATTTGTCAATTATCTACGGTCATAAAAATAAATTATACCGTATACCGTAAATTTAAAAGTAAGATAAAAATACTTTAATAAGTATATTAAAGTAGTTTTTATGAACTAGTTAATAATAACAATAATTTTTAGACGATTTTAAATATGTTTTGTAATATGTAACTGTCAGTGTCAAATGTCATAAAAAAGTTGACAACTAACAACTCATAATAACCTTTATCAATTTCTCTAAATATTTTTAAATGCATTCTCCTATTGTGTAATATAATTTTTAATTTACCTTACAATCTCCTTCGTGGGTTCTCCATACAACGTGATATTGGCGAAATGATTAGTGCTCAACTGGCACGCTCAAAACGCCATAAATTAAGAACTAAACTCGACTAAATATTTTTATAATCGTGTTTATATTATCATAATATATTTTCTATATATTATAACTTTTACTTGATGTACAGTTTACTAAAAAAATACCGAAGCTAGATTTATTATCTACCACTTCACTGTGAAATATTTAAGTATTTGTGTTTTTTAACATAAAACATTCTTGGAACACGAATAACTAGAATTAACCTTAAAAATAAATTATATTATGGACGTAGACAATCTGACCAAACAGGTAGGTTTTAAAGATACCCTTTTAAAATGTACAATGTTATTACTGTTTATTTATAAATAGTATTTTAAGAATCTTAATACACATTGCATTCAAAGTAACTCTATATCGCAACATTCTTTTTGTAATAGTGTGTGCTATGAAAATAATCATCAGCTTCAGACTGCATGCAGCAGGGTAGGCAGAAGGAGCATAGTGTTAGGACACTCCATTCCCCAATTTCTGCCAAAATCTGTAGGCATTGTGTGTTTAGTGGCAGAAATGAACACCGCACTTTGCCTCAACTCCAAAACAAAGAAATAAAAATATTAAAACCATATGAAAATAATAAAGTTATAGAATATTTTTTCTTCTAATATATAACAAATAGTGATGATAAAAACATTTATTTTAAAAAAATATATTTATAAGATTACTTACATGTAACTATTTGCAGATAGAAGAAGTAGAGGCTCTTAGTTCAATATATGGAGATGATTGGATAATTGACAATGAATCATCTCGTTCATATAGCATTAAAGTTAAAGATGAAACAAATGAAGTTATTTTGTATGTAACCATGCCTGAAAGTTACCCAACACAAAGTCCTCCAAAATATGAATTATCAGCGCCTTGGATGGACAGAAAGGCAAAAGAGAATTTGCATTATTGCTTAGATGAAATATACTTGTAAGTATATAAAATAGTATGACTTATATTGATAGTGCCATTCATGAAAATGGATCCCACTTTGTCTCTTAATCCGTTATAGTATTTCACTAGTGCCTCAGTTTATTTAGACAGGTAAGATGCTCTACTAAATTTTATTTAAGTTGCTTGATATACACAGCTAGAAAATTATATATAATAAGATAAGAAAAGGTATGGAACAAGTGTTTGTGTTATAGTATTAAAAAAATATATATATCTTCATCATCAGCATGACTGTCCACTGATCGACACATATGGATCTCTTATGATATTGTACTGAGCATTTTTATCTAATTTCTTCCAACCACTGTCAGCTAGTTTAAGGCTGCTCAGGAGTTTGATGTATTTCTGAAGGATTAAATTTGAAGAATTTTTCATTTGTTTGCCAGTCTTCATGCTTTATTTACTCAACATGTAAAGCCTCAGAAATTCAGTAGAAAGTGAGGAATCTTTTTAACACTGGGTTCCCTGTGGTACAAATAATTCTTATGGATTCCTTATTATGATTATGAGTTCTTAATTGTTTGTTTTCAGAGAGAATTTAGGAGAAACAATTATATTCCAATGGGTTGAAAAAATAAGAGAAGTTTTGCAAACAATAAAGCCAATTGAACCTGCCAAGAAGCCAGATAAACAGTTGTATGAAGAACAACTTATTGATATTTCACAAGTTGGTTATATTCAAATTTTATATACTTATATATATATTTTAAATTCATTCTGTATCCTGCTATATGCATAGTAGGTAGATAGAAACCTAGCGCTAAGATACTTCATTTAGAAGTGACTTCAATCTAAAAATTAGGTGGTGCAGGAAGGTGGTGGTGTAGACTAAACTTAATACCAAGTTTTGTCTTGTTACCAGAACAAGAAAATGAAAATAGTTCAGTCCCCATTCCCAGGGAATCAAACTGTCACATGTTGTGCCACTGTGGCACTATAGCCTCAAATATAAAAAATATTTTTTTATATTCTTTAACTACAGAAAATATATAATAATAATCATATTATAAATAAATAGTGAACAGAGTGACTTAACACTAGGTTCACTCTGCTTACCTTTTCTCTCTCTCTCCCTTTTATATAAAATTGTAAAATGTAATATAAATGATGTAATGGAACTTGAACCTACAACTTGTGATATACACAATTGTATTAAAATTCCATATGTGGTATAAAAAAATACTTTCCCACTAATTTATATTTAAATATTTTTATGATACAGATTTTGATGTGGTTTTCACTAACAAACATGGTAGTGTAAGATAAATTTTATACATATTACAAGAAATGCACAATATTTAATCCAAACCAATATATATGGTGTAATAAATAACATATTTTGTGCGGCTATCTGAAATAGTGCTATTTCTAATGACATTTACTTTAAAACTTAAGTTTACTTATCAAACTACAGTATCAAAGAAAAAATCTATGTACAGACATGATTTTTTCTAGATCACTTTTTTACTTTATTGCCATTTTTATCATTCTTAAAGGGCGGCGTTGAGTTCCGCCTCTCAACACGCAATGCCCTAAGAATTTAGCGGAACGAAAGTGTCTTAACACAAGGATCCCAGATTCCCTCTGCCTACACTGCTATGTGCGAAATACAGCGTGAAGTAGATCTCGTATAATAAAGATATTTAAACACTTTTTATTTTATATATTAAATCATTTTTTAATTGCAGCTAGAAATAAACTGTCCAGAAATAATACATGGAGAAGTAATTGTTGATAGGAAAAGTTCATTTCAAGGTCATGCCGCTGAAGTCAATAGTACAGATGATATTTCGTAAGATTATATATTTTTTTAATAAAAGAAGGATGCTGTACCCTTTTTCCCGCATAGCTGGATAGGCAGAGGGCATCAAGTGTTAAGACACTCCGTTCCTCATTTTGCGCTCAGTTTTCGAGACTGCATTCACATATATATGTGTATAAGTTAATGTGAACTGAAAACAATGGTATTTAATCTGTTAATACTATTTAGAATATACTAATACTGATTATTATAATAGTTTTCAAATAATTTTAAATGAAAAACTTGGTAATTTCAATATTCATTTTAACTTAAGTATTTCCATTGACTGCCTTTTGAAATCCTGCTAGCCACTGCCCCCCAACGTTACTGCAATAAATATAATTTGATTTCCAGTGCAGTCCTGGCAAAATTAAGACAAAATAAGAAAATATTAAACGCAACGCACAATATGTACGCATATAGAATAGAGAGGAAAACCGAAAAAGGCACGACCATGTTGCAAGATTGCGACGACGATGGTGAAACACACGCTGGAGGCAGGATGTTACATTTGCTGCAGATACTCGATCAGAAGAATACATTAGTTGTAGTGTCTAGATGGTATGTATATATAAGAAAATTATAAGTCACGGAGAAACAAACTTATATTTCCGATTGAAATTGGTCCGATACCCTTAACAGGCCCACTCACTCTTGATCGAATCTTTTTGGTATCGAGAGAATAATCCTAATTTTTCGGTTTTATACTGGATAGTTTTTGTCGCCAATAATTTTCTTTCATATTCCCCGCTTTCAACACACAATGTCTCAAATTCATGAATAGTGGAATTATTAACTCTCAGCTTACCCTGCTATATGCAGGATACAATGTGACGCTAAAATGAGAATAATAAATTGTTAAGTATAATTAATCTCCTATTATATAAATGTAAATATTTCAAATAATTTTACATACGGTTTCATAGAGCAATCTGCAGTTTCTCTAAATAGTTTCTGTTTATTTAATTATTAACAGAGTAACTCGTCAATCGACTCTATGTACGTTTCATAAAAAACTAGAGAACCAATTGATGCGAACAAAGCGCGTTGTCAATAGCAACGTGTATGTCACTTCAAAAAAACGGTGTAAAGTGTATTGTAGTGAGTGTATTGTAATTGTGAAACATGTAATATACACAATATTGCATATATATTATAAATTTTATGTATTATTTGTATGTTAGAAAAAATATTAACATACAGTCTTCTGTGTATAAAGTATAGTTGTGTCAAATTTGGTTAATGTGCACAAAATTTTTGCTTTACGCATTAATATAATATAGAAAAATAAATTATAGGTACGGAGGAATCCAACTAGGTCCAGACAGATTTCGTCATATTAACAACGCAACCCGACAAGTTATACAGCAAGCTGGATTATTAAAAAAATGACAATCATAACTTAAAAAAAGAAAACACAAGATCGATATAGGGAAACGAAAATAATTATGTATACACACATGGCTATCAGTGTAATACTGGCCTTAATATTGAAATAATAATTGTATATCAATAATGAAATATTATTACAATAGAATGTTTAAAATAAATAATTAAAATTAGTTAATGTCCTTTAATGTTAGATATTCACAATAGCTAGGTATAATAGCTTTTGAATTACTGTCATTTTCGCACTAACTACACAAGTGCAACGTTGAGTCCCGCCACTCAACACGTAATGTCTCGAAAATTGGGTGGCAGCTATTACAGTAATATTTTGTAGTGTAAACTAAATTCTCTCAATGTAAAGTACATTGAGTTGTATGTGGGATAAAATTTAAACTTCAAAGTCTCTTCGAATCGATTCAGTTCCTAATTTTTTTTGTAAAATCAGAAGTTTTATCTGTTATTTAAAATGTTTCGATATTGTTTAATCGAGGTACGACTACATTAAACTAATTAATTAAACAGATTAAAGAACTTAACGCCCCCTATTTTTACGCATTAACATTTTTATTTTTAATTATTCAGAAATTAATTGTATTTTATATAAAAAATAAACTTAATAAATTTAACAACATATTATTTTAATGCTTATAGGTTATCTTTATATATACGATCTATATATAAATATGTTTAAAGTTATGTAAAAAATATGTTCCATTTGGAGAAAATATGAATTATGAATGTTTATATGTTACTCTCTGATGGACTTCATTTTAGCTCTTAGACGTGTATTCTTAATCTAATAGAGTTTTAATTATATATAATATATCAGTGTTGTCAGACGTCCTGATTTTGACGGGACATTCCGATTTTTAGCCCTTAAATTAAATATCCAGAGAGGGACAAGTATGGTCCCGCTTTTCCTGGATTATTCCACGTAGTCACATTTTTTTAAATTATTTAATTTTATAAGATATTAGCAATTTAGAAAGATAACTGAAAACTTACTGTCTTACAGAGTAAACCAAACTGTTAAATAGTTATATGTAGTGATGTTTTGCTATTTAAAATATTTTAAATTGTTACCTATCAAACAATAACTGGATAAGTACTAAAAACTACTGTTATTTATATTTTATCTACGCCCTACGATTTTTACTTAAAACATTTTAAAAACCCGCTTTACCAGAATTCTGGAACTAAATATTAAGGCTGTTGTAGAGCAGCAGCACATGATTATGTTTGCGATTCCCACTAGAAGAATTATTTCCATCTCCTGGTTAAAAACACGCGTCGTTGAGTCCCGCCTGTCAACACGTGATGTCTCGAAAAATTGGACGGTAAGTGGGAGCGCATTGCGTGACACTAAAAACAAAAAAAATGCCTAATTATATTCTCTTAGTGATTGAATAATGACTATTGAGTTCAATTAATCGACAGTGAATAGAAATAAAAATTTCTCAGCTATGGAGTATATCTACATCTTTTATAATAATATTAAATATATTAAACTTTTTAAAAATTATCTAAAAATGTGGTTTTTTTTTAACTCTTAAGGTTTTTTTTATAAGGTTTTGTAATTATTGTTATAGGTGCACCTATAAATAATAGGAAAAATATTTTATATTATATCTTTAATGTACATGTTTAAGGAATAGAGTTTTGACTTGTGGTTTGTATAACTGTAAAATAAACTGCTTCATGATTGTGATTTTTTTAAACTTTTGACTCGTGTCTGTCTTCACAATCATCACAAACTATTTGTCAGATTATACATTATCAATTCGGAGGGAAATAGTAAATTGTATAATATGTATTAAGTCAGAATGTTATATACCAACATTATCTTCTATTACGTGCGTTATTATCTGTCGTTTTTACTGTGATACATTTTTTATCCATAAATTTTAGCAGGTCCTGAAAAAATATAAATATAATTTATACTGTTATAAGTATTACATAACATATACATATTAATAATGTGCATGTCATTACTATATGCGCATAATAATATTTTTACAACATTTTTTTATGTTTCTAAATAAGATACAAAAGAGTATTCCTCCTTGTTTATTAAAATATTTTAAAATTAACATACAATATACATACCTTTGGATTATATCGATATCCAATCGCTACTAACTCCTTATGAATAACATCAATATTGACCGGTTCGTATTGTAATATCGATTCTCGCAAATATTGATGGCAAGTTACATAATTGTGGAAGGCTATGTGTAGAGGCACTCTGCACGAGTGCACCTGGCGAATTAAATTTAATATAAGTGTAATATATTTTTAAAAAGTAATATATTATATTTTTGTAAAGTATTATGTAATATATATTTTTTTAAATATTTAAAATATTATGTTAATAATTTTTTTTTTCCAATACATCTATATATCATATTGTGAGAAAGAATGTATCTAGCTATTAGTCTTTTTAATATCATTTTTAGATACATTAAGTATTAAGTGGCGAAACCTAATGCATCTTTTTAAGTATATACTTTCTTAGTGAAAAATTCAATTCACACATACACACAATGTGTGTGTTTTGTGGATGTGGACAGAACACAAAGATGTGTATCAGTACACACGCACACATAGTATTTAGGACGCATTAGTAAAAGTGCACAAGCACTCGGAGTACTCAAGAACGCACTTAGTATGTTACTAACGTACTTTTATTGTTCACCATCAACCATATGATCTACTATTTATTACAAACAAACCTTAGACTTTTCTCTTGTTTGGAACACCCAGTCTTCTGGTTCACAGTGGATCTCTATAATTTCTGGCAAATCCTTAGTCTGTGTATACAATAAACTATTAATTTCTTCAATATTTCCTAGATTACATGATTTTAAAGGACTCTTTGTAATTTGGTGTTTCTTTGGACTTTTTTTGGGTGATTTTTGCTTTGGTGTATCATATTTAAGTCTTTTTGCTGGAGAAGAAGTTCCCTCGTATGTCTCCACCACAGGATGCGTTTGATTGTAAAGATATGTTAGAAGTTGGATGGCTGAAAGAGAATACAATATAAATGTTATTAAAATTCGGAGTGTCGTTGAGATCAATCGTGGTGCAGGGGCACAAGCGTGTGACTGTAAGCGCGACAGGTTCGATTCCCACTCGAGGAAATGAAATACGTAATATTTTCATTTCCTATCTGGTGTCAAAGCGAAGCACGCGGTTGAATTCTGCCACTCAACATGCAATGCCTCCAGATTTCGGCAGAAAGCGGGGAGCAATGTGTCTTAATACTAGACTCCCTCTGCCTACCCTGCTATATGCGGGATATAGAGAGAAGCTTAAAAAAGATCAACATAATATTTATGTATAATATATAAATATTAATTAAGATATATCTATAAAATATATAAATAGAAAACAAACCTCTTTTTCTTTTAAATGGCTTAAGTCCATGTCTTTTTAATTCTTCATTTCTTTCAGGCGACGACATCGACGAATAATCAGCCATTGGCGTGACGTCACGAGTTTTAATTATATAATCATTATTTGGAGTTTCCACTACTGCACTTCTTACATCTTGACTTAATGCTTTTACTGGCGTCGTATTATGAGATAAGTGATCAGATTTTGTCTTTACACTAGTGCCTTTTATATTTAAATCATTTTCACTCATAGATCTATTTAAAGGTGGTTTTTTCGTTGTTTCATCTATATCATCATAACCGTCAGCATCGTAACTATCGAATCTTGACTGATGTAATGAATAATTAAATTCTTTATCTGACACTTCAAATATTTCTGAATTTTTACTACAATTAGACGCTTCCTTATCGTGCAGAGACGAAGATTTACTTATATTACTATTGACATTTTGTACAACAATAACATCGTCGTAATCTACAGAAATATTATCTATCTTGCCAAGATTATTTTTAATTTGTACTTCCGTTGATTCTACATCTGATGTTTGAGTTAAATCAATTTCATTTTCATCATTGTGTTTTACATTTGGTAAATTTCCATCATCATAATCGTAAATATATGAATGTTCAAAAACATAATCATTGTAGTTTTCTGATGGACTAACATGATTTGCTTCATTGATATTTTCGTCTGTAACATTCAGTATGTTCCCTGTATCAGTTTCTTCTGTATTATTTTCCTGTGCTACGCTGGAAATTTCATTCATTCCAGTATCACATTTAAATATTTGCAAATGTTCATGTATTTCTTTATAGCTACCGGATAAATTATTTTCATCGTTGGTTGATAATTTACAATTTTCCATTTCATTTATATTACTACTAGAGGATTTTTTATGCAAATTGGAATTTTCTACACATATTAAATTACTTTTAGTTAAACAATCTTGTATACTCATTTTGACGATGTTACTCTCATCAGAGCTACTATTACTTTTGCCAATTTCTTCATTATCATCAAAATTATCATAATCATAAATATATGAATGTTCAAATACATGATCTGTGTAAGTTGGACTACAAATATTTTCCTCCGTTGGAATAGTATTATTCGTTTCTGTGGTTACAGTTTCTGAAGATTCCGTTGCACTCAACACTGAATTATTATTTTGAAATTCATTACATATACTAACACCTTGATCTTTTATGGTGTTATTATCAGAAGCAATTGACTTATCACAAGATATAAAAATGTCTCTCTTATCATTATTATCATTAATTATTATAGTCTCATCTAATGATTCATTTTCAATCTCTTTATCTTCTACTATTATTGTTTCAACATCAGAATTTGAAACTTCTGTTAGATCCAATGTTTCTATATCGTCTTTGTTTGATGTTGTTTTATTATTACTATTCTTGTTATCTTTAGACTTATTAAATGGTACAAATTGTAGAGTAAGATCTATATTTTCAACGATCATTTGTTTTGAGCTTATGACACATTCAGTAATATCCATATAGCCATTAGATTTTCTTTTACTTATATTATTTACTTTTGATTTAAATGGCTCAATATTATTAATTGCAACACACTTTGTTAAATCCATAAAACATGTTTCATTGCCTTTCTTATCATAAAGAGCATCAGTAGTATTAGCCGAATTAGTGTATTCCAGTATAGTTATATCTTCATCAAAAATATCTGGAGAAATATTTTTTTGAACTAAAATCATACTTTGTGTAGTAGAAAGTCCATTTATATCTGATATATTTTTAAAATTTGAACTACTTGTAGAATTTGATTGACTAATAATATTTGCCACTTCTACATCATCATCTATGCAAAGTTCTATATTTTCTGCACCCATGATTGTTTCTGTTAATTTTATATGCTTAGTATTTTTATTTTTAATAATATCTTTTATGTTTCCTAGGTTACCAGTTAATATTAAATCTAATTCTTCTTGCTTGAGATTTGTATCAGTAAATTTAAAATTATTTACTTCAATTGTAGGGCTCAAAGGTCGCCCTGGAATCTGTGACCAGTCTCTTAGTAAACAAATGTTATGCGAAATTTCCAAGCCCAAATCATTCACATAAAATATTTCATTATTTTTGATATTTTGAAATGGAATATTTGTTGCTTTATAAAATAGTTCTGACTGTTTGCAATCACAATGAACAGCCTCTTCTAGTGATTTGTAAAAATTTGTTTCTAATATTTTTAAATATTTATCTGTTATTATTTGTTTTTTCTCTTGTTCTGACAGAAGAAGTAATTTATATTGTTTTTTTAATCTTTTTCTTTTGTTAGTATTAATTTTTGCATTTGGTACTTTGAAACCATATTCCTGTAAAGTTAATTTTATTTTAGCTGTTCTTTCTTGTGAAGATAAATGTTTTTCTGCTTGTGTATTATGCCCATCTGTTGATGGTTCACTTTGTAGTGATTTAGATAAAGCTATAGCTAGTTGCAATTGGTCAGAATCAACATCTAAGCCACCCTTTTTACAAATTTCACTGAAATTTTTTGTATAAGATACCAGCTCATTTTCTTTACCTTTTACAAAAACTCTAATATCTTTTTGAGTTTTATTCTTTTTCAATGGTTTGCTTTTAATACTTTTAGCTTTGGCTTTTTGTGTGTTTTTTGGACCAGTATTACACTTCTTTTTTTTTTGAAAGTCTGAAAAGCTTTCATCCATAACAGTTCCTTTTGAAAAATATTTGCTAACAACCTTGCATGATTCACTGGCAACAATTAAAAAACAAGGTACATAACTAATATATTTATTTACACTACACTTTACAGTTATAAAATAGTTTTTTTTTTATTTTTACATCCTACCTAAGCTTGATTCTTTTCATATTATTTGTATGGCAAATCTGGCCTAGCTTCTTCCTTCAGAGATTTTCTTATGTTATCACCAGTTCTATTTGGTAAGCCACTAGCAATCATAATCTTCCTTTCCACTTCTTCAATTGGATCTTCATAAACTACAGCTATTGATTTTCTCAAACTATTTGTAATTCCTGAGAATCTGTAACATTGATACATTTAAAGCAAGAAAATTCAAGAGAAATATTAAAGCGAAATCAGTCGTCGCGTAGGGGCACAAGGGGTTAAATGTAAACCCGACAGATTGTGGGTGCGATCCCCACTCGAAGAAATGAAACATTTAATATTTTTATTTATTCACCCTGGTGACTTTGAGTACCGACACTCAACACGTTATGTCACCGGAATGAGGCGGAAAGTCGGAAGCAGAGTGTCTTGTGAACGTGAAGCCGTGAAAAAATTCAAGAGAACAAACAGATATCACATTCAAATTTAAAAAAATACGTAAGTTAGATGAACTTACTGGTAGAAGGCACCGAATAACACCCCAACACTTAAAATACCAAGTCCAATCACTATACTAACTCTACCAGCCGGCGTTCCATTTAATTTTCTAGGTTTCCTTTTAGATGTATCAATTCCAATCGCCATTTTTTGTGTTAACAAAAGTGACAGCTGGTAGCTGTCAAAGTCAATTAATATATCGACGATGGTAACAACAGATCAGTAGACAGACATTTTATTTTAGAAAATTTTAATAATTCTGTAATTTTATTAAATTAATAAATGATTTTAAAGTAAATTAATAAATGATTTTAAAGTAAATTAATAAATATCGGTTAAATGAGAGTAAATAAAATTCACGGGGTTAATGAACACAAATTTAAGATAACTTTTATCTCATTCCAATTCTGTCTGATTTTCGTTACTAAATATAGTGTTTTTTTTCTTTTTGGTTAAAAGCAAAATAATTATACACTTGAAAACTGAATTTACAGGAGGTCGGGAGAGGTAAAATAAAAAAATAAGTTTGCAATTTGAATGTCGCTGCCGAGATATATTGGACTTCGATACTTTTTATTCGGGAAAAGTTGATATTTTTTATATCATTAAACATAGTATATGTTCCTTGATCATTAACGTTGCTTTTAGTTGTTCATTGTTCACATATATAAAGTTTTGAGCATTGTTGAAATCTAATTTAAAGTCTAAAAAAGGTCTCTATTCGCTCTATTTAATAGTTTAATAAAAATATTAAATGTCAAAGACCAATAATAAATGTGGCGTTTAGACTTTAGAAGAGTCTAGCAAGTAGTTAGTGTTGCCAAAATATCGATTGTTGCGCAATCGATAGTTTTAATCTAAAAATCCTATACGATCGATAAAATAATCGATAATTTCGATACTATCGATACTATCGATAGTTTAGAAGCATACAATACTATCGGCTAAGTGCAATACTATCGATAGTATCGATACTATTGAATGTCTAGGAAACAATAGTATCGATACTATCGATTGCTTTGGACTATCGATTGTATGCTAATTCGCGATAGTATTGAGTATTTATCATTCTCATTTTTGAAAGAGGATGGCGACGCTTTATTTATTGATGATAAATATGATGAATATTTATTTTGAACAAACTGAACTGCCCGGTCGATGTCAGAATCTGTTCTGAACCCCAGCTTTTTGAAATGGATTTAGTAGCGTTGAAATTATGCAAGGAGATGTCCCTTCATATGGCTTCAATCTAGACGTAACAGTTACAGTTCCATGTTCACTTTTCTTAAAGTATGTCAACATTGATGATTTTCTCCTTTTGATTGATTGAACCTGATCTTCCAATTTAACACAAGTAAGGGATATATAAATGTTTACAACACAGTCTCTGTAAACACTGATAAGTCGCTAATACGAACCACGAATCAACAACCCTCCAAATGAACATCGACAGTTAAGTAAACATTTTTCCAATTTTTTTACACAATTTAAAAAAGATTTAAAAAAACTACAAATTTGGCTAGTGGAACACCGAAGCTATTAACGAATAAGCAATTAGGTAGGTACTTCAACTTCGTTTCTAATACTATGATGATTGGTTACTATATATGAAAATAGTAAACGATACTATCGCAACTTAGCATGCGATCGATAGTTACTATCCATTATTGTAAATGGATAGTATCGATACTATCGTTGCCTAGAAATTCAATAGTATCGAAGTATCGATATCTTTTTAACTGGGAGATCGAGATCGAGAGATTACTATCGATAATATCAATAGTATTGCATTTTTCCGATAGTATTGTACTCTTTTGAACCATCGATAGTTTCGATACTATCGAAAATATCGATACTATCGATAGAATATCGAAAGCCTATCGATAGTCGACTATCGATCGGCAACACTACCAGTACTTCTGTAATTAATATGTAATGAAATAAATAACAAATAAATAAACATCATGTCCTTATTGCAAAAACTATCGTATAAAGAATACAAATATGCGTCCGAATTCAATTTGGAATTCTGTCAAATAATTGCTAGCTTAGCTGATTTGAAGTAAGTAATACATAAAAGAAATTAATCAAAAAATATAACTTTCTTAATACCCTTGTTGTTTTATTGCAGTATTACTTTTAACGAAACAAAAAAACCAGGTGAATTATTAGTGAAATACTTAGATCGATATGGCTGTTCCTTGCAAGAGTATAAAAATTATATTAACATTGCACTTAATACTAAAGCAATTAAAACTTATTATGAACCCACATCGAAGATTGCGATACTAATAGCAAATGAAAAATATGAAAATTTGTCTAAATTGGCCACACCATCTATAGATTGTGATACACTAGCAGGTAGTCTACGAGATTTGGGTTTTGTTATAATTATAATAAAGGACACTAAAAGTGTTGACTTAAAACTTATATTAACACAATTATTTAGTGTTATTAGTCAAGATTCATATTGTAAGTACTTGAAATAGTTAAACCAATATATTATATTCAATATTAAGTTCATTAATTATTGAATTATTATTGTCTAATGGTTATATTACAGGTTTATTTTTTTATGCTGGCCATGGATGTGAACTATTAAATACAAAATGTATATTAGGCACAGATTGCCCTAAAGAAAATATTAATATTGCACACTGTATTACTGAAAATTGGATATTAAGAGAGATTTCAAAATGTAAACCAGATTTATGTTTATTTATTATGGATATGTGTAGAATTAATTTAGATAGGTATGTTATTATTCTTTTTGTTTTGAAATTATTTAATGTATAACAAGACAAAAGGGGTGAGGTTTGAGTTCCACCACTCAGCACAGTGTCTCAAAAAATAGGCAGGAAACATAGTTTCTTAAAAAAATATAAAAATAATTACAAAAACCTAAAGCCATTGTGGCACAGTGGGACAGCATTTGACTACAAATACAGTGATGGCATCACAGTGCATGAGTTCAGCACTCAACATGCAATGTCTCAAATTGAAATGGTGAGTTCTTACCATAAGGCTATATGTAAAAAAATATTTAAATACTTTTCTACAAATATTTTATTTTAGAAAATCAAACCCCAATATATACACAGAAATGTATGATTTAGAAAATTATATGATACACAACAACCTTATTATTGTTTATTCTACACAATCCTCACAAAGTGCTTACGAAGTTCTACAAATAGAATGTTCCAGAACTATAGACAATAATGTTACATATGAACTTAAAACTGATGATATGGACAGAATAGTGCCTGGTGCGAGTCAGTATATAAGTGGACTTTGCAGGAGATTAAAGGATACTTTAGATATAAACTCGCTTTTGGATAAAGTACATGAAGGTTTGACTTTTTTATTTATACATATTTGCGTTAAAAAATATGTTTTTAAATTTAGTGAATAATGATGACAGGCTATCGTAACGCAGCGGCACATGCGTGTGACTGGATGCGGCGGTCAGTAGTGGATTAAATTTCCATTTGGAGGAATGAAATATTTAATATTTTTGTTTTACTCTGGTAACTCTCTGGTTTGATTGCAATTTAACTTAGCACGGCATTGACTTCCGACACTCAAACTCACCCTTTGAAATGTAGCCTGCTGTATTTAATACAATATGAAGCCGAAAAATTTTATTGTTTTAAATTATAAATTATTATTTCATAATTTATGTATTCAATTTTAGATGTGGAAAATTCTATCAAAAAGCAAAGGCCAATTAAAGTTCAATGTGGTGTGTCTAAAAGGTCTTTATATGATCCTGTAAAAGGTAATTTACAATTATAAATAAAACATCATTGAAGTCGTCGATTTCGAGTTCGATTCCGACTTGGGGGAATGAAAAATTTATATTATTATTAATAACAAAAAAAAATACTATGGTGGATAATTTTGTTAAAAAATTAAAAGCATTGAAAATCAAAGGTATTGTGCCTTCGAATCTCACTCTTCTTTCTATCGGAAATAAACTCCAAACCACCGTGTTTACCACTTTTTATGGCGTCGCATGTTTGTCTTGTTACCAGAGTGAGGAAATGAAAATTATTCATTCCCCCGAGTTGAAATTGAACCCACAACTCTGACATTTACAGTTCTTAGTTTTTATAGTATTTAGTAGTTTGTTTTATATTTTCAGGTGACACTAATGAATTTTTGTTAAGATTAGAAGAAGTTTTGGAACAATATAAGGATAATTGTGAAGTGCTATCATAAAAGGTTTTTTTTAAATATTAGATAAATGGGTCATTTGAGCGAAATTCAGAAATTCTACTAGCTGTAATGTAGCTGTAATGCTACTAGAGAAATTCAGAATTTGTTAGAAAGTCTTATAGGTATTATGTATCCACTATAGCATACTTAATAACAAAATATTTAATCATTGCTTAACTTTTGTAACTTCTTAGAGAATATCAATAAGGACATGAATTTCGTAATTTCGCTAGAATTATCCAAATATAGAACTTACACAAACTGAGCCCCGACTTCCTCTGCATTATATAACTTTTTTATTTCTAAACTTATAGAAATTAAATATGCATTAAATGTTATCGGAAGGTTGCCAATATACAACAGTGAAAATCTATATTTAAATAGTTTAGCCGTTTCTGAGATAAGCGTCCACAGACATGCATGGTTTGGATTATCTCTACATGGAAGATGATAGATGATGATGATGATGGAGAATAATCTTCTGAAGAGACAGCAATCAGTAGAGTTGTTATAATATTGGTATTGGTAATAGTTTCCTTAAAATATTTTTCTTATTAAAAAACATTTATATAGTTTTTAAAAATATATTTTTTAATAAATAAAACAAAATGTATAAACAAACAATATTGTATTTGTCTCATAAGCATTTGCTCCTATATCTATTTATTATCTACAGCATTATATTGATCTCTTAACAATTGTTTGTGGTTGAAAATGATTGACTATATTAATCCACCAGCTATCCTCTACATCCTTAGTGAATTCTCTTATAAATCTGTAGTTTAGTATAAATATTTTATCTTGGAACTCTGGTTGTGCTCTATAAAATAAATATTATTTACAATGAGTATCAAGAACTATAAATAAATAGATGGTTTCAAAAATACAGTACAGTCAACAAGACGCTGTCACCCTCAAGTTAGGTTTTCTGAAATATTGCATATTGTATAATTGAGAAGAAAATACTCTTAGTACTACTAGTAGTATTATGAGAAATTTTAAAATCAAAGCCACCTAAAGCTAGTTAGCTTCTGAAGTTTCAGAGCAGCCACAACTTGTTCACCATACTTTATGAAATCAAATACATGATAAAGAAAAATATTATTTAAATTATTTGAACTAATGAAAATGTTGAATGATTAATATTGTGTAAAAATACACTTACCCTAAAGAGATAGGTGGGAGGTCTCCTGTTTCTTGCATTTGTTTCAATCCTCTTAAAACATGATAGCACATAGTTATTTCAACCCATCTTTTGTTTGAATCATCAAACATTACTCCTACCTATCATAATTGAAAATAATATTTAAAAATGTATATAAGTGAAATTAATGTATGGTAAAGATTAACCATTTATGTATGTTAAATGTTATGAGGGTTCACAGCATTAATGATAAATGTTCTTTAATTACTGTTTTGAGATAATAGGGCTTTAAGTTTACAGTTTAAGGACTTGTGGGGATACTATAAGTATTAGTACTTTGGCAAGAAGCTTATGATAAGCTTCTAGTCCTTAGTTCCAGGTCTACAGATTTTTTAAAAAAATGTATGTCTTTATAGTTTTCTATGGATATAGGCAGCCTGCCTTTATAAGTTACATCAGTTAACCAAATTTAAAATCACAGTCATTAATACCATTCTACATAAAGCAAAGACAGGATGGTGTATTATGCACAGCCACAAATGATTTTGTAAATGTTTAACATTACCTTGAGCAGGCTTACACTACATCAGATATATCGAGAATAACAAAACCATTAGTAGGATCTGAAGACAATGAGTCAGTCAGTGAACCCAAGAATATTAACTTTCTCTTTAATTCTATTTGTATATATAATTTACCTGGTATGGGAAAGCATAAAAAATATCTTCTTTACTTATAGATAGCATTTGCCTTTGCGAAACTGACAACTTGGATACTGCATCCTTTAGAGTAGCAATAGCCTCTTTATCCACAAGCCCTTCTAAAGATTTAAAATCACTTTTCTGTAGGCTTTCTGAAACAACCTGGAAACAATTATGTATTATTTAATATTTTTTATATATATAAAATAATATAGTGGGACGCCTATCAAGCTCAAGTTCCACTATGTAAAAATTTTCAAGTTTTCTAAAAACATCTTGTTTTTTTTCTGTGCTTAGTGTAGAAAAACACTTGTAAATGTTAATAAATAAATTTTATTTATATTAAAAGATAAATTATTCATTAAAATTAACTTTTTGATTGAGTTATAGAAAAAATCAGTCACTGTGCCATAAATTAAACAAGATATCTTAATAAAACCATACCTCAACTGCGTGTTTTGAAGCTTCAACAAACTCTTTTAAGCTAAATTCTGTTTCAAAGTAAGGTCTTATGATAAAATTTGCATATATCCAATTTTTTAAAAATTTTATGAAAGAAGGCCACACAACTGCCGGAAACTCCATTAACTGCGGTAGTTTTCTTGTTTCCGTGCGATCTTCGCAGTAGTTTCGATGTTGTATAATAGGACATTTTGAAGCAATAGGTCTTTGTAAATATTTATACGAAAACCTATCACATAACCTAAATGTGCGATTTGTCAAGACTGTCCTAGCAACTAAGTTCATATTAAACTATATAATATAGGAATATGAGTTTTACTAATTAACACAGTAAAACTAAAACATAAGTTAGAAAACAAATTAAAATATACATAGGTTACATTTATATTTTAGTTTTTATTTTTCTGACAGCTTTACGTTTTAGCATATTATTAGTCTGTGCTCTGTAAAATGCGATGACTATAAAAAGAATATCGAACATATATAGCGATATCTAGGGGTACCAGTATGGTACGGCATTGCTCTTAGGCCCGTAATTATAAACCCTGAGACCGATCTTAAGATGCCATTTTTATTCATAAATTAATTTTCATTCATAGATTCAATCCATGATTGAAAACGGCATCTAAGATGGATCTCAGATTTGAGAATAATTTATAAATACGGGCTTTAATTTTCAATGCTTAATCATTTATTTAGGAACATAATTATATTAAAATTGGCTTACTATGATAAAAATTAATATAATTTATCTGACTTAGAGTATTATTTAAATTATATTCTGTTTATTATTCCCCAAAAAGTTTTTAAGACTGGGTAGTAGCTATTTTGAAATTATTACTTCAAAGTTCAAATTTAATGGAATTTATTAATGATTTTAGGTTATAGCAAATCAGAGATTGTCAGTTTAGATTCTAAACTTTAGAACGTTTTGTAGTTTGTCAACGTCAAATTGAACTAGTTTTTCCTTTTTCGACAGCTGGAGCTGAGTATATTTCATATTTTCGTTGCTACAAAAAGCCTTCGTTTCATAAAAATATATGGTCATGACAATAAGTTTATATTTTTAATACACATTAATATTTTAATAAACATTCAAAATGGATGACCAAGCCTGTCCACGTTGTAAAACAACAAAATACAGAAATCCATCTTTAAAGTTGATGGTGAACGTTTGTGGCCATGCTTTATGCGAAAGTTGCGTAGATTTATTATTTTTAAAAGGTAAATTTGGCATTTTTAACTATAACTGTTATATAAAGTTAGCTCCTACTGATATATGTATTGTATGTGTATAACAAATAATATTTTTGTACTTTCATATAAAAACAAATTTCAGGATCCGGTTCTTGCCCAGAATGTAATGTACCACTGCGAAGAAGTAATTTTCGGGTTCAATTGTTTGAAGACTCTATGGTTGAAAAAGAAATGGATATAAGGAAAAGGGTCTTGAAAGATTTTAATAAAAAGGAGGAGGATTTTGCAACTTTAAGAGAATATAATGATTATTTGGAAGAAATTGAAACTATTATATTTAATTTAGTAAATAATATAGATATTGTAGGCACAAACAAAAGGATAGAACAGTATAAAAAGGATAATAAAGAAATAATTATGAAAAACAAAGCTAAGATAGGTAAGACTATTTACACACTTATTAAAATATTTTCCCTTGTACCCATCTGTAAATGTGTCAATCGTGAGTTTGATGTTCTCTCAGTGATTGTATTATTTTCATTTCTTTGCTCTGGAGAGGAGAAAAAGCATTTGGCTGTATTTTTTATTTATATTTATTTTTTATCACTTAATAGAATGTCTTGAAATTTTTTTAATGTGTGGGGAAGGAAGAGGCTTAACACTTAGTTCTTCTGTCTACACCTTCTTTGCTTGGGATACTACTGGATGTTGAAAAAAAAATATTGACAATAATAAAAAAACTTTCAGGTCGTGAAGAATTAGAATTAGAAGAAATATTGGAAATAGAAAAACAAACAAATGATTTACGGAGAGCAGAAAGTATAAAAATGCAGGAAGAAGCTAAAAAACAGAAAATAAGAGAAAAAGAAGCTTTAATAGATGAGTTGATATTTGCTGAAGGGGATGCCAAGGATATTTTAAATACATTTGCTCAAACCGTAGCTAGTAAACAAGAAGAAATTGCTCCAGTTTTACCTAAAGTATATATTTTAATAGATCAATATAATTTTTTTAACTTTGCTTATAATAAAAGTTTAATTATTACAAACTAATTATTATTATCTTGTGATGTCTATTTATTATTCTAGCCAAATTTTAATAGGTATAAATATTTATTGTTATTTTTTTTATTATTTGTCCCAGGTGACACAATTCTCAAGTGGAGTGAAATTCACCAGAGGTTCTGGACAACATCCTCTGCTATTAATAGAGGAAGGACCTTTATACAACTACGAGGCTCCCATTGTACCAGACAGAGTGGGCCCTGACCCACCATCTGTTGTAGACATACTTAATAATGGTTATTTGCATCATGTTAGGTATGTTTTCTTAATTATATTATGTTCATGCGGTACTCCAAATTCCACAGTGGCTTGTAAAGTGTGCGCAAGCAGTTAGTGTTATTTCTTAATTAATCATCATCCTAATAAATCAATATTATGTTATAGGGGAGAAACAGAAACAGAAAAAGCTGGTGGTTATTCCTCGACTTTACCTTGTCTCAGAGCTTTGCAAGATGCTCTGTCGGGCCTCTACTACACCAGCTGACACACAGAGCAGATTGTCGACACTATTGTACTTGATTAAATCATTAAATGTCGTGTTTTGTTTGGTTTGTTTAATTATTTTGTTTGGTTAAGTATATGTTTAAAATTCATATTGATCAGTATACTTAAGTTAATATGTTATATCTTGAATTTATTGACATTGAAGCTCATCAGGTATAATTAACATTAGTAATATAATTTCTTTTATAAAAGAAATTATGTTTCTAGAAAATTTCTAAAAGAAATTGTAATTAATGTATTACAGCTGTAATCTATTACTTGTATATACATTTTAATATAATTTGTCTAAAATAAATGGGCCAACTACCTGTCAGAGTAATATAAAACCTGATAGATCACTATCAGGCCTATGCCACCCCATACTACACAATATACTATTTCACTTGATTAGACCATTAAATGTCATGTTTTGTTTGATTTTGTTTTTTTGTTTTTGTCATGTCTGAATGAATATTGTAGAGCCATGTAGTCCTTTTTTATTATTTGAATAGTGTTTTTTCTTTTTTAATGTGTATTTTAGCATTGAAGCTTATCGAATATAAACAAAATCTAATATATATTTTTGTAACTTCACACTGTGCCCCAAGCATAGCGGTGTAGATAGAGGGAATATGGTGTTAAAACACTGTTCCCCATTAAGATACTTTCGTTCCACACAGTGGCAGAACTGAACGCCGCACTTTGCCTCGTTTCCAGAGCGAGAACATGAAAATATCGACCAATAACCTGTCGCGTTTTCAGTCGCACTCTGGTACCTCTGCGCCACGAGCTTACAAATTTTTCAGTTATTCATTTTAATGATCTTTACACTCTTAATATATTATGAATAATTGCTTAATATATTATCTCTTTATAAGCCCTCTGTAAAATTACATAAAAGTAATAAATGATTTAGCTTGCAATTTATCATAATTCTCTTATAAGTAAATAGACAGCTTCACGTTGTATTTCGTATATTGCAGAGAAAGCAGAGGGCCTAGACACTCCGTTCTCCCCTTTCCACCGAATTTACGAGGTATTTCGTGTTGAGTGGGAATCGAATCCATGACCACTGTGTTTGTTCCCTTGCGCCGTGATGGCCTCTTATAAAGCTGTTGTATAAGTATATATGACATCCAAAGGGCGCTTTTACAGCAAGTGATTTGTAAGGTTGACATCCGTTATTTTTATAGTCTGTGCCAGGCAATTTCTTTATTACATTTTCTTCAGTGTATCTAAATACTTACACCTTACCTATTTTTGAGAGGGGATATAAATGTGTGTTTATATATATGAATGGATGATCACACATGTGAGTACACATGTGTAGATGAATGTGGATAACACATAACATGTGGATATCAGGTCCGATCGATGGATGTCAGATCACATAACCAACACGCAATGCCTTCAGAATTCGGAGGAAAGTGAGGAACGGAAGTGTGATAATGGGTAACAGTGTTTTTTAACACTAATTTCCCGTGATCCATTCGCCTACCCTGCGATGTGCGGGATACAGCGTAAGCTGAAAATGTAAATACGTTAATAATTTATTTCACTAAGCTAATAAAATAACTGTATCATCATTTTATAGACTAAGTAATCGAAGAAAATTATATTTGTGATTATGATTGACTTCTTTGGTAATAATAAAATATATAAAATTAATCAAGTCGTTTTTTTAGTAGATATTCTTATGAATTTTCTACCTCATTTAGATAAGAAATCACCCAAGCGTATATTAGCATAAACTGCATGTTGAATAATACTTATTATAATAATATCTTCTTGATACATCATTTTAAGATTCAAAAACAATGTCTCGGGTGTTTGGTATGGGAATGTCGAATGTCTCTTTTCTGACTCTATCAATAATAAAAAAATATTCAAATAAACAAAAACCCTGACTGCATAAAACTAAAAGTAAAAGAAAAGAGCAGTCTATATTTTTCAACTGTCTCGATGTGCCTCAATGGTTTTCGTTCAGTTTTAATTTTCATTTTATATGTCATATGATATGAGCAAATTAAGATTAGGTACATCTTTAAAATTGATTTGGAACTACGGTACCTACGTTATAATCAAAAATATTTCTAAAATATTTTCGTTTTGTGTTCCCTATTTATTATTATATATAGCTCCATATTGATTTCATATTATTTACTTTACAAAATATAAGTGGATGTGGTTATCGGCTTGTCTTTATTACACGTTTAACGCGACCCACGACGTACCTATAGAGGATCCATGTATGGGAATGTTTGTCTCTTTACAGCTGTCCACTGAAGTGCTTTAGCTTAAATTTTATATAAAACTCAATATTTAAAATCTTTAGCAAAATAACTTTAAATTGGTAAAAAGCGTAGAATAAAATATCATTTTTTTATATTCCTTACAAAAATTTGTTACATAAAAAATATAATGGAGCCAATTGTGGCTCAGGAGAAGAAACGAGTGACTGTTAAAACGACAGGGTGTGGCTTTAATTTCCAATTGAGGAAATTGAATAATTAATATTTTTTCGTTCTGGTGTCGAGGCAAAAGCGCGGCGTTGGGTTCCGCCACTCAACACGTTATGCCTTCAGAATTCAGCGGAAAGAGGGGAGCAGAGTGTCTCAACACTAGGCTCCCTCTGCCTACTCTGAATCCATACGGTATACAGCATGAAGCTAAAAAAATAACCTGCAAGTATTTTCCTTGCAAATTCAATTTTAACGAAAATCTTATAGATATAAATATCTAATATGAAAAATCAAAAGTTTTATTTTCCTAGAAACAGACGGTACTTAAACCGCTCATTGTACGCGGCTATCGCTCGTACAATATTTGCTTTGCGTTTGTCGGAATGAAATGCATATCACAATATACGTATTTACTTTCTTGTAAATGGTTAAAGTTAACGTATAAATGTTAAATATTTTAACCGTTAAGCTTTGAATGTTAAAGGGCGCTATATTTCGCATGTTTACAATTTTGAATTATTACTTGTACTAGGTATTTTAAAGTGGAATAAAGATAGCTATTAAATTTTATAATACAAAATGTATGGTAAAAAACATTTTTTAGAGTTATTTTAAAATGTTTTTAGGTCTTTGAATCTACCTACCATGTTATGTAGAGTTTAATTCTTATTAAAATCTTTGTTCTGCAGTTGAAAACAAAGATGTTGCAAATATTTTGCCTAGAAGATTTTTAACTTAAAACTTTAACCAAAATTTTATTCATACATAGACATAAAAAAAATAAAATTAAACCAATAAATATTTTCTGCTTATAATTTTTATTCTATAACTGTATACAGTGTCTAACGAAGATAGAAAATATTATGTTTTTATCCAATTTTGATAATTTTAAATGGCTGTAGTAGGTACTCTTACGATTACATGAGCAAGTATACAAAATTGTGAAAAAGGACAATTATGAACTTTTAAAACCATATAAAATGTCACATACAGTATATTTTTTAAATTAATCGAATTAATTTATCTAATAACATATATAATTTAATAAATATCATACATTAACTTATCTATTTATAAGTGATTGTCTATAAGATATTTTTTATTTTTTAATTTTCTTTACTAAAAGGTAGGCTTTCATTACTAGAGTTTTGTTGAAGTTTGCTGCAGGCTGTTGATTAAGGATTATTGTAAAGACAACGCCTTCGTCACTTAACGATAATATAAAAATATTAATATAATTAAAAAGCCTTAATTATTCCTATTTATACAGATATAATATATAATAAGCGTTTAATTAAACAAAGTTTATATATAGAATATAAAGTGATTTACTTTCATTAATATAAAATATTTTACATAAACAGCAAAAAAAAACACGAGAAAATACCATTTAACAATTAATTTCGCTGCATTTCTCCTACATAGTGTTGCGACCTATCTATACATATAGTTTTTAATTAAACTTTGCCAGTTAAGTCCGTGCGTTGCAGACTGAACTTTGATACTAGCCGTAGTAAATTCTATACAATATTAGTATTACCGGTCGCTATCTCTTATTGCTTCACAATATTAAGCACTGTCTACTATCTACACTGTACCTTCGACCCCTACTGCAATAGCGACAAAACGTATACTTTAACGTTCATTGCTGGTTTTCAATGAAAATAAACAAAAATTTCAATTCAAAATATTCGATGTATTATAAATAATGATAATAGTAGTAGATTTTGTAGGGATACTACAGTGCACGATTCTAGTGGTTACCGTGTGGTAATAAGAAGTCAATATTAGCGCTGGGCGGGCGGATTTGACGTGGCTACGTTTGTATGGAATGAGATTGTTTATAAAATTTAAATGAAAAGAGAATTGTTGAAACGGTTAATTTATAATTGATTTAATTGAAATTATTTACGCAACTATATCCCGCACACAACAGGTTAGGCAGAGGAACTTAGTGTTAAAAGACTTCGTTCCCCACTCTCTGCCGAATTGCGTGTTGAGTGGCAGAACTTAACGCCGCGCTTTGCCTCGACACCAGAGCGACGAAATGGAAATATCAACGTAATAAAAACAAGTATATTCCATACAAAATAACAGCATCGCTCGGGGCAGCCCGATAACAGGACAAGTTTACACAGGGCCAATTAGACAACGCCCGCGGCGGCGGGACACCGACAGCGCTGTGTTTTCAGATGCTAATTGTATCCTAGCTGCTTCACGTGCTATTGTAGTATGGGAACTGATATTTTGTAGACCCTAAGATTATTTAAGTGATATATTTTATTAATAGGAAATAGAGTTAGTAAACAGGGTAGATACAGATAAACTAGTGTTCAGATACTCCGTTTGTCGGTTTCCGGAAAGTAAACTGTTATTTTTAGTATTTACTTCTCTCTTTTTCGTTTTTTTTTTATTTGGTATACAGAAATTAGACATGTTTTTTGTATCCCACGAAGAGTTTTAAGTAACATTTGATATTAATATGATTGATTTGAATATGATTTTATGGGTCTATTTAACGTGTTAAAAAACTATTTACAAGGAAACAAAATTTAATTTTCGGCTATGATTTTAAAAGAAAGAACAAAATTTTTTTCAAGATATCACATGAAAATTTTATCCTTATACGCTACATAAAGAAATCGCTACATATATCAATATAGCTAAAAATTAAAAAAAATTCTAAGATGATTCTAAATATGTAAGTAGATGTAGACGTACTTGGTCTCTATTTGATACACTTTGATACACTGGCTTACGAATGACTCATAGTTTTTTTATGTAATACATATTTTCTATTATCAATACATTAAAATATTACTTTAGACATTACTTAAAGAAAACTTCTATAACTATACTGTGGGTACAGTCTCTATATTTATACATATCCTTAAAAGAGTTCATTAATTTCTTTAAGTTACCAACTTGACTATTTGTAATATGAAACAATAATTTACAAAATATATTTTTACAGATTTAATATACGCCAAACAAATTTTAATGGGAAAATATATTATTTAATTATAAGGGGATGTAGCTCAGTGGTAGAGCGTTCGCTTTGCATGTGAAAGGCCCCGGGTTCGATCCCCGGCATCTCCATATATTTTTATTATCATTGACAAAACTTACTAATAAGATTTCTTATATAAAAATGTATTTCTTGTAAACTTACATAAATATTAGTATTTTTTTTCTTACTTCAGACATAAAATATTTCATAATAATGTCGAAAATAATCTAATTGTACAAGACGTTATGTTGATAATTAAAAAATGCACATAATATAAATAATGATTTGTATCTAAATCATTATTAGGTATAACTATTTTTTTTCCTCTTTCTAGTTTGTTAAAATCTATACTAATATAATAAAGCGGAAGAGTTTGTTTGTTTGTTTGAACGCTAAGATCTCTGGATCTACTGGTCCGATTTACTTTGTTTTTGGTTTGTATGAAAGCTGCATTCTTCAGAAGTGCTATAGGCTATACGAGTATAACATTACATTACACATTTATACTAATATATTAAAATACTTATTTCTAATTTGACATGCAATTCTGCCATGTTAATAACAACCGTCGTCGCTACGCGACTGTTACCGCGACATTTTTATATTCATCCTTATGAAAATAAATATAATAGTCACTCTTAACATTTTATCTCGATTGAAATTATAGTTTACTGTATAACATTCTAATAAATAATTAAGGAGATATCATTAATTCGTAATGACCTAGTCTTCGGGCGGCATAGTGTGAGTATGACCGACGCGAACGGACAGATGACGTTGACGGTTTTATAAATTTTCATACATTTTCAAAGTATTGTTAATTTTATGTAATTATTTGCTATTTATAATTAATTTAAACTACACTTTGGTTCTTTTCTTGGTGCAGTGTAAAGTTTGGTCCTGGGATTTTATTTGATATTGCTCGCAAAAATTATCCTATTTAATATAGAAAAATGTTTACTTATTTCATAGAGTCGATATCTATGTACCCACGCACGGAAAACTTTAGATACTTTTTAAGAATATCCTTTAGTTACTTTTACTTCGGTTGTTGTTGGTCCGGGTCCGCTAGTATTTAATAAAAGTACAAAATATTTATAAAGAGAAAGCTGCACGCTATCTTTTCCACATTGAATCTGTTTTAATCCATCAGTATGCATTATTTGCATTAGGTATTTAATCAGATAAACAAATAAAAAAGATAAAAACAAATTTCCAAACCATAAAAACAATACAATACAATATAAAAGTTCCGTTTAAATGAACTAACGCTAATAATATTCCCATAACGCGGTGTCATGTATACACAGTAGGTACAGTACATTGTTATTGAACACCAAATTATGGTATATCCCCATTCATTCAAATGGATCCTTTGTTTAAACTTCGAACGGGTTTCTGAACGCAACCCGATGCAAAATGGCGTCTTATAAACGTCATACCATCATGGCGATTGGCGGGAACGGTTATTGTTCTAGACGTCAGTAATTGCAAGGATTTAGCTTTATATGTAATGGTCTGTATTTTGTCTGGGTTTTCGTTTTGTGTATTTTGAATAGACTAAAAATGTGGTTAATTTTGTTTGCTTTCGGCTGTGTGTGTTGGACCTGGTAAAAAAATCTTTTTATTCTATTTTTTGTAGTAGAATCTATTCAATTATGGATCTATTCGATCCTTAAGTCTTTATCTTTTAATTAAACATTTTTCCTGTAGTATAAAATATATTATAAAAACAAAGTCCAAAAATGGGTTCAGAAATAAAAGAAAAATTAATTACATGGTAAATTAGTGACTATTAGTCATGATAACCTGATTACTCGATATAATAAATATATTTTTAAAATGTAGCTCAACTTTAAAGCCAGAAGTTTTTGTAACGGTTTTATTGTATCATAAATTAGCCGTTTAATAGAGTTGAACAGATTAATAAGCACTAAAAACGTACAATTTCGACTGACAAGTTTACACTGGGTTTTATAAAGACGGATGGTTCAGCGTTGTGCCGATGAGTGATTTGAAAATACCACGATGATTGAGCGCTGATACAAGCCAGTATTCTGATAAATAAATAAATGGTGTAGGGATGCGTTTATTTTGAGTTAAATCTTATATCGATAGAATAATATTGAAGTTTTTTTAAACATTGATAATATTAAAAGAAAACCCCTGCACAAAAGTTAATACAAATGCACAAAAGTTTTTTTTTACGTAATTTTATATTTTTTTTATAAATAGTTACGAGAAATCCTAATTAGCAGGATTTTCTAATATTATAATTTTATAATCCAACAACTTTACTATAATTGTACATTTTCTTACAAAAAATATAACATCGACATTTAATCTCCTTCTCTACATCTTAGTAGACGTAAGCGTTGCACGTTTACCCAAACCAAATGTTTTTATTCGGCCAGGCTCCACAGTGATGACGTTTGCGCCAGGCCACCGAGATCAATTTCAAAAATATAAAAACGCCAATGTATCTGTTGACTGTATTCTTTTTTCAAAGTCATAGTCACTATTATAATTTTCGGTGGAAATATTGCTTTTAAACAATTTTTCTTTTAAAAAAAGATGAAGAAATAAATAGTGGGCCTAAAAGAGGGGGGGGGGGGAGCTTTACTTATATTATCTTTGTGCAAAGTAAATAATATATTATATAACAGTAATTTAGTAATCTCGTTGTAAACATTAGATTTTTCAAGAAAGTCTTGTTCTCATCCACTTTTGTTTTAAAGTCGAAAGCCAAAAGAAGAAATTATTATAATCCTGCCGAAACCAGTTTAATATAAAATGGGATAAATAAAAATGTTTCATTTTTCATCATGTTAACATAAGTATGACTACAATTCAACAATAAATTTCGTTCGAGTAAATTTATGTTCTGTAATGGGCCAATATTGCCCATGAAAGTATATAAATTATATATGGTTATTCATCGACCACGCTCCAGTTATTTATTACTGTATTGTTTCACTTTTCTTTTTATAATATTTGAAATGAAAGAATTATACTTAATTGAATATATACTTACCCGCAGGTCATGGGAACGAATACGAGAAGAAGTACTACTGCGTACAGGTTACTTGCGTTATTTTATATACCTTAAATTAATTTATAGCGCGGCGTTGAGCTCTGCCACTCAACTCGCAATTAAGTGCTATCGCTCGCAAATCTCAATGTCTTTAAAATTTGTTGGAATCTGGGAAACGTAGTGTCTTAACACTGGATTCTGTATAGCCTAGACTGTTTTCCGTATGACAGCAAAAATATATTTTTTTATAGCAGAGGTACTTTCTTTTGCTTCAATTATAAGCAAATAAGACAAAACAAAATATTATAACCAGAGACAACCTCCAGCAAAGTAAACAAAGGAATAAAGATTGGTCTATGAATAAAATAAAAATAGTATGAGATGATATCGACGGAATGAGCTGAGTATGGAATATGCCGACTTATTATACCTACTCTAATAACACGATCGTATTAGCTCCTGGGGCAGATCTAAGAAACACTAGACAAGTATTCGCTATACTTTTTAGCGTCATGCTGTATCCCGCACACAGCGGTGTAAGTAGAGGGAACATAGTGTTAAGACACTCCGATGTATAAAAAATGACTTAAATAAACTTCATATTTATATGAGCGTTGAGGTGAAGAACAACCCTGAAGTACGGACATAGAACTTCCGTTAAGGACACTCCCTTCTCTACTTTCACTGTCAATGCGTGTTTAGTGGCGAAAATCAACGCCGCAATTCATTTCACTAATTAAAGTTTTTCAATAAAAAAATAATAGATGGAAACTTAATGCATTAATAGCAATATAATAAATAATGTCATGTCTATCACTTTCGTAAGCATTTTTGCCAATGTCTTTAAGGCATTTATAGATTATTCATTTGTATCTCGCAGTATCGATTCTTTTATGTTATTGTTTGTCTGACATTTCGTCTACTCTCTCGATATGGAACGTAATTGCGGGGCAAGTACATGAAATTTAGACAAATACTTACATATTTTCAATAGTGTCTTCTTTCAAGTATATCTGAATTTTAATTTGCAGCCGTTGTAAAATTTCTTATGCTTCAATTAATTTTGTTTTATCAATAAGTTTTTAATTTAGTACTTTTCCATTGAACAATAATAGGGTGGGCAGGAACTTGGGAACCTAGTGTTAAGACACAAAGTGAATGAAAAAAATCTTGGTAATATCATTAATAACTTAAATAATAACATAATTTTGGCATTGCGAATATTACGGGCGAATCTTTAAAATAATAAAAAAAATCTGTTTTTTTTAAAACAATGTACGTAAAAAACTCTCCTACGAGGATATAGTAGTATTCTATATATATTTATCTATAGACTGTATATGGCTTTATAATTTGAAAAGTTTATTAGGTCATTTTATGCGTCTTGTTAATATGTAGCTGTAGGGCAGAGGCCCCTTTTAATGAGAACGTCTGGATTGTAAACATGGGGGCAATTATTTCGATTAGCTATAAAAAATAATGGCAGGCTAATAATCCTAGCATAGCTGTTACGTATGAGATTCTAAAAATATATTTCAGTATAAATTTATATAGAACTAGTAAATTGTATATTAAATATTTTTTAGACGACCTTTTGATACTTTGTGAAGCCGATTTCCTTTCAATTTTTGTATAAAAAATACGTATTTTTATTTTTTCAATTTTTTTTATAATTACTATACAAACATTTATACGGCCATCGTAGCGCAGTGGCCCAACTGCTGTGAGGTGTGGGTACGATCGCTGCTCCAGAGAATATGAATATATACTCCGTTACGTGTTACCATTGAACGTACAATATTTCGAAAATTAGGAAATGCTTGGGGAACGGAGTGTCTTAACACCAGGTTCCCTTTTTCCTACCCTGCTATGTGTGAATAAGCTTGAGCGATTTTAAAATTATATATTATACCTAAATATAAGAATGAGATAACAAAATTACATCATCGCTTAATTGTCCACAGATTAAATTACTCTATAATTGTATTTAACTCGCATGATTTATGTCAAATCTCTTGTTGACCTGTATTTTAGGGATCCGTAGCCCTAATAGAAAATTTCTTAATAATCAGGATAAATAATTTATAAATTCATTTAATATAACTATCTATCATACGCAGGTTACCGACATAGCTCTCAAAATCTGCAAGCTGAAGTGGCAATGCAGGCCTTATTGTCAGGAAGACCGACAACCGATGGAAGAAAGGTCCTCGAATGGCGACTATGTCTAGGCAAAAGGAGTACAGGCCGCCCTCCAACCAGATGGACCGACGACCTTAAGAAGATAGAGGGAACCCGCTGGATTCAAAGGGTGCAGGACCGGACGGAGCGGCGGGCATTGGGGGAGGCCTATGTCCAGCAGCGGACTTTAAAAGGCTAATGGATGATCTATCATAAAGAGTAAGAAATGCTATTATCATTTTTGTTTATTTTTTTTATTTAAAAGTGAATGTTACTTTTTTAGTGGTCTAGACCTAGAGTACCTAATGTTAAAGCTTTTTAAAAATAATATTTCATTCCGTAGTTAGTCATATATTGTGAACTTACTGTAAATGAGAATGGTACCTGCATAAATATAAAAATATTTTCGTCGCGAAAATATTGCTAAAAACATATTAGACTACCAAATCTGGGTCATCATAATTTTAACGAATACTTTAGAAAAGTCTAAAATTTTTAACAATTTTAGAGTCTAAAATTATTTTGATTTCCTTCCTCAATTATTTTAACGAGAACTTTTTCAAATATTATTTCGGAATGCATGAAAGTATAGTAGTTCGCCTAAGATTTATTTGGATAGTATTGCTTTTATAAATTGTAAATCTATTATTTTAATAGTTACTACAGTATATTACGTTAATGCTACAATAGTAATAGTCTAATAGTACTTAGGTAAAATATTAAAAAAAAATAAAAAAATCTTATACCAATCTCACTCAATACATAAAATTATTTACAGTGACAACTGGCATGTCCTAGACTTAAACTGTAAATATTTAAATTAGATCTTCTCTTTGAACTGTATTTAGCACGGCGCTTGTAACCTAAACCCTTTTTATGACCAAATCGTAAGTTAAAACATTATTAGTGATAATATTTGTTCGTAGCTAAATGTACAGAAATATAAATATATGAAAAAATCATGTACTTAAGTTATTTAGTGAGTTACTTACTTTTATTATATGGTTACGTACATATATTATAGGTGATTATTAATTCTGAATTAACATTATTTTAATGAAAAAAGATGCAAAGAACATAACAATGGCGTACTCTACTTTTCAGGTATTTTTGTATAACTATGCCACTTTTATAACATATATTTCTTATATGAGATAATTAGTTTTTTTGCCAATTAATTACAAAAAACGTTTTGAATCTATTAACCACTGTACCATTAGGTACTTCTACGAGTATGTTCATATAGAGCGACGCATGATGCAATGTTTAATTCCTGTAGCCTACACAAATTCTGTAACCTTAATGAAATAATGTTCAAAACAATTTAAAATTGTCATTTTAACCTTTCCTGAATTGAAGACAATTGAAATAATAGCTATTTGTGGCAAGCAATGCTACTAATGTTAGATGGATTACGTATTAATGTGACATATTTCATATATTCCTGTAGAAAAAAATATTTTACTTGAGTGATTGTAATGCGACGGTTGTGAATTCGATCCCCACTCGAGGAAATGAAATATTTATTTACATTTATATTTTTATTTCTTCGCTTTGGTGTCGAGGCAAAGAGCGGTGTTGAGTTCCAACACTCATCACGCAATGGCTCCAAAATTCGTCATAAAGTAGGGGACGGAGTGTCTTAACACTAGGTTCTCTCTGCCTACCCTGCTGTGTGCAACGTGAAGTCAGCTTCACGTTGCACACAGCAGGACATGAGTGTATTGTATTACTTGTTCAGACTCTAGGTTGTGGTGAATGATGAGGACATCTCTATAGCTATTTTAGCTTAAATACATGTTAGTTCCATTGCATTTTTGGTGGTCGAAAACAATAAAAAAGAGTGTCTTTATTTCAAATAAAACGTAATGAGATTAAATTCTTTCCTCAAATTGTTTCTCAAAATTACACAGCTTTGATGTAAAAAGTGTTAATGTATCGGTTCGCCCGCCAACTGTTGTTATAAATAAATAGAAAAAATGTTGTCATTCGAATGTGAACTTTATTAGATCGACGAATAGTTCAATTTAGTTCAGAGTGTTTGAAATGCGCAAAAAATGCATTAGGCCGGTACAGTTAAGACGGGATGCTGCACACTGATACTGGCATTCTTTTTAAGTTTTAGATAAAATGTCAATTTAATAATATAAGCAAAAAATATATTGTAATTTAAAAAAACTATGACCATATAATAGCAATCAGTTGATATTATCTGTGGTGATGGTGGCGAGTAAAAAGTCTATCAATATTATTTGCTTTGGATTCTGTTATTCAACAAGTAAAACGCAATGGCTCAACGAAAACGCTCTAGCCCTGTATATCGTGAAGCAGATTTTTTCATACAACTGCACAGCCTTAAATAATAACACGTTAAGTTAAAACAAAAAGAGAAAACAGAAATAAATACATAATAAATGATAATAAAAAACAAATAATATTAGTTTAGTGTGCAACCACCTCATAAGCGGGCGGTACGTTTGATCTGTTGCAATTACAGCTTTACAGTGATCGTAAACAGCAGAATGCCAGGTAAGGCTTATTGTTGTTCTACCCTCAACATTTAAATCCACCGCAAAATTTACAACCCTTATTCCTTTCACAATAAGGCTCTCTTTCGCATGAATTAATTAGAGTAAAAACTATTTTGCAAGCTGTATAGGGAATATTTTGATATCAATTAAGCTTTAAAACTATAAAGTGTGGGTTTATTTTTCTCTAGAACAGTTTGTAGTAGAATTTTGCTGACTGTGCAGGTAAATTTTGTTTTGTGGTAAGCAATTATAGGTCTTGTGGTTTACGGATAAGGTATATGTTTGTATTTTATAATCATTTGTAATATATACTAAGTCGGTTTCGTCCAATTGTAATGAAATTAGAGCGTGATGCGTGAAAATTGCATGCTTTTTGCAACGTTACCTGTCCCATACACAATGTTCGATAAATTTTGTTTCTTAAAAGAAAATTGTAGTGTAATACGTTTTTTTTTCAATTTCACGCGGTATCCCGCATATATCAGAGTAGGGTAGTCAGGCTAGTGGTTAGACATTACGTTCCCTCAAATTCCTTACTTTCCGTCAATTTTCGAGGTAGATTGGCGGAACTTAACGCCGCGCCTACCTTTAGCCTTGGTACCAGAGCGAAGAAATGAGAATGTTAATAAATAATAATTCATTCCCTCGAGTGGGAATCGAACCCGCAATCGTCGCGTTACAGTCACACGCTTTTACCCCTGCACCACGACGGCCTTACTCTCATTCAATATTTTTGTTTTCACACTTGTTGTGCAATATGACGAATAAAAATATAAAAAATACTGTTATCTGGAAAAAATGTATGAAAACGTGATAATTTTTTTTTTGTGTGATTTGAAGCAGAAACTTTATGCACGTTTAGCATTAATTTAGGCACTGTTCTACAATAGTGTTTATTTTTAACCGACTTCTGTAAGAAAAGGAGGTTATCAATTCGACTGTATTTTTTTTTATATATGTTGATTAGCTTGACACCGACTTCAAAATTATAAAATCTTTGTAAAATTATTTTTCACTTTTTAGTTCGTTGTTAGAAGTCGGTTTTTCTTTTGATTAAAAATTAATTTATATAATTACTGTAAAACTGTATGTAATTTATTAGATAGTGTATTTATATATTGAATTGGATGTAATGTATGTATATGTATCATGTCATATACAATTTTCATATGGGACATATCTAGATGTGTTCTTTCTTTTATAATAAAGGCCGCTGTGGTACAGTGAAACAGCGTGTGATTTGAAACGCGATGCTAAATGATTACATACAAAGCACGGCGTTTAATTCCGCCACCTAACTATTTAGGTGGAAATTGGAGAAAGCAGTGTTACATTAGGTTCCCTCTACTTAACCTGCCAAACTAACATATTTTAAAGATAATTTGATTATTCTTTAACAATTTATAGCTTTAAAGTCTTTGTCTACGCGTAGTATTTTTATTGTCGTTTTCGCCATGACGAGCCTACATTGTCTTATTCTTTGTTTATTTGTTCGCAAAAGATAATTTTAAAACGTGAGTATTGTATAGACTTTGGAGCGGTTAAACGAGTAAATATGTCAGCGTTAACCTTATCTCCAACTTAATGCGAATCTGTAGTTACTTGCAATATGTACAGTTGACAGAAAAAATAAAAGTTTTCTTTTATAATAATCAGGTAATATTAAGAGAACAATATGAAATGTTAATTGTGATTGTTATTTTATTTCATACGAGTCGCCTTCAATTTTGCTTGCGTGAATTTTAAAATGGAAAATGCCGTTCCTGTAAGAACTTCGCAATCCCTTTTCTTAGTCCTCCTCTATATACCCTCACTTATCTATATGAAAAATTTCAACTTTCTAGGTCCATTTGTGCATTCGGTATCTGCTATTCATTCATTAACAATTTATAATTTAGATTTAGTGCTTTTATTAAGCTTCACGATGTATCCCGCATATAGCAGGATGTGCAGAAGGAAGGTTTAGTACCTAATATAAAAGACTCTTCGCGTAATGTGTGTGATGAAAACAACACAATTTATTTTTTTTTACAATTAATTTTCCTGCTATTAAAAATCTGCTATTAGTATTTTTATATTTCTTTTGCATTTAATTTTTAAAAAAGATTATTTAAAATATAAAATTAAACACGTAAATAAATATATTTATTTAATATTATAGTGCGAATGTTTTGTATGTAAGCCTTCGCTATAATTTATTAAGCCTAAGCTTTTTTTCATCTAGACAAAGATTAATTACATTTTATATTGAAAGTAATTTAAAAGAAATACAGGTATAAGTAAATGGATAAGTTTCACAACTTAGGGGCAGGATTTAACCGTTTTTTGCAATAAATAACATGTAAGCACTACGTCTCTTTAATCGTCTTTATATCAAATATTTTTACTTATTATCCTTTTAAGGTGGGCTTGCTATAAATAATAATATTATTATTATTTTTAACTTCACGCTTTGTACCATACATGGCAGGTAGAGGGGACTTGGAAACACTGGTGTTCAAATATTCCGTTCTCATTAAGACAATTTCGTTCTTCACTTTGGAATCATTGCATGTAGAGTGGCGGAACTCAACGCCGCGTTTTGCCTCGTTACCAGAGCGACAATATATAAGAAAGTGAAAATATAAAACATATAATTTCACCGAGTGAGAATGGAACCTACAACCTGTTACGTTTACAGTCGCACGCTTGTGAACCTGCGCCACCACTGACCTCAAATATAAATATGAGTAATATAATACATTCGCTTAATTATCTTACTTTCTTTTCATAATATAATAGTAGTAGATTTGATACATTTAAAATTATTTCCTTTTACTGTAAGTCGTTTTACTTTAAAGAATTGAATTAAAATAAATTTAAAGATATTTCCGTATAACAATATTAGCAACAGCTATACTACATATAAGTATGTACGTGCATACGCTTATAAAATGGAGAGGGCACGTCTGTCTCGTTAAAAAAATAATTTATTCAAAGTAATGTAGGCTTCTTAGTAAGGGTTAAGGATGAACTAGTGCAGTATTGCATGCACGCCCTCCAAGCCGACCCTTCCCCTACAACGAATCCTATGGAATACTTACAAACGACTTAGAGCGAGCCAGTCTGGTTTTGTATTTCCGACCGCGCGCATCGCAGGCGCGCCTCTACATCTACACTTTCGACTTTCAACGTTTCTATTGAATCCCGCTTTTTAAACTATTTCCGAAATATACATTTATATTTCTTTTTTTTGTCAGGTTCAAAAAGTTTCTGTCAAAAAGTTTTGTTTTGAAGTTTTTTTTTGTGATTATTTTGTGTTTTTTTTTCCTTATTCTCGAGCTCCTTCGCGACATGTTAATAAAATTTTGGTTGTTTTTCAAATTTTGTGCCGTGATGTGTTGAAGATTGGGTGGAGGAGTAGTTTTTGTGGTACAGTACTTTTCCGGCATAATGAAGCTTTTTTGGAAAGTTTTGTGCTTCATACTTTTGATGGTAGAGGCTGTAAAGGGCAATTGGTGGTAAGTGAGCCTATACTTATATGGCATTTACAGTTATTTATTAATTAATTTTTATTGCATTTATAATCAAGATAATCACATATTATTTACCGGTATTCGCATCTCGTTTTTATCGACAAAAAAGTAATTTATTATAAAACTTGTTTCTTGCAAACTTTTTTCTACCTCCAATATAAATTAAAAGCGGAAATGAATCACTGCACGAGCGTTGAAGTAAATACTTCAAGAGACTTCAAGAAAGATGAAAATAGCTGGCAACTTTTTGGGTTATCTAAAAGTAGTATTGCCCAATGTAAATAATTATGTTTACATTTCGCTAGTAGAGTGTTTGACATGTGGTTCGAGAACAAAACGCGATTTATGAGTGATGCATTGCAACGGATATTTTGGAAATTATAGAGTGTACTTTTATAACAAAAATGTAATTATGAAAGCGTTATTACTTTATGTAATATCTTTATTTTAGATCTTTTGCGGTGTAGGCAGAGATAGCTGACAAAACCTAGTGATAGGTCACTGCGTTCTCCACTTTTTAAGACATTTGATTGGCGGAACCCAATATTTTTTTATTATTAATATTTAAATATACTACATTCTCTCAAAAGAAATTTAAGCCTAAAATAGAAAATTTAAATAATCTACGTATTATGTACTTATTTTAATGAAAGCAAATAAGCAAAGTTAATGGTTGTTTTATCAGAACGTTAAATGGCAACTAAAAGCTTGTCTTTATGACTTCCTCAGACTGTCGGGGTATTTTAGAATAATTCTATGGACGAGAACAAATAATTAAATGTTGTAATTTTACAGTAAACGTACATGACCTATAATCATTTTAAATATTATAATAGTAGATTATTATTATTAATCCGTTTTATTAAAAATAATACAAGCCTATTCCATATCACCTATTCCAGCCTCAGATATACATATAATGCATGAAAAATAAAAAAATATATATAGCAAATAGGGCAGAGAAAAGTAAGGAAGCAATATTCATTTCTCCACTTTTCATTAACTGATGCCAAGTATTGAGCGCCGGTATTTAAAACCAACTTTAGAGTAACAAGACCCAGGATACACTTTTAGTATATATTTTTTTTATTATTTATTTATTACGATAAATTGCACATAGTCCTACAAAATGTTTATTTAATTTGCCTGGAGGATATGTACGCACTTATCAATATCCTTTCAATTATACTAAAACCTACAATTAAAGTTGAATTAGGTACCTCTCAATTGTGATAAATGCGATAATATGCGATATAGGGGTTGACAGAGACACTCCGTTGTCTACGCAACTGCCGAATTTGAGACGTGAATATTTTTTTTACTTTTAATTTTTTTTAAGTATTATTGCACGCCTAGGATAGGTAAATATTTATTTCGAAAACTTGTAAAAAATTCAACATAGCCCGATTTGATCGTTCTGAGAACGTATGGCTTAGTAGTGAGAGCGCTTGGAAGGTTTTCGAGAGTCGTAAGTTCAAATAAGTCCAGATATACGGATATATGAAAAGATACCTAAGTAGTGATAAAAGAAAAGAATGTAATTAACATATGGAATCATCTTTGTATATAAGATACACCTAAATATATTTATAGCGACATAGTACGTAAATATTTCCATGTAAGAATTTTTTTTTTACTTCTAATTAATATTTTTTTACCTGGCTTAGCTAATAATAGGTACTATATATTAATTAAAACGGAGTATTTTAACACTTATTCATTATACAAAAAATAGTTGTATAACAGATTCTTTTAAAGTATGAAGGATAGTCTAGGTTCAATCACAGCTGCATTCCACACGCTCACGTTCAAAGGGATGTCACGGCAAGTTTGCTCAACGTTTCTATTGTTTAAAATAATTCTTGTCCAAACATAGTATATGTAAGGTTAACTTTCAACTTACAGAGGTGGTCACGTCCTGTTTACACGTTGCACACATTTTGTAATGCGATTTCTCCTAAACTCTAATACTGTGGACTAACTAATGTAATAAAAATAAAAGCATTAGAAGTTTAGAATTAGATAAATTATTAGCTTATTCCGCCTCTTCTTCTTCTTCTTCCTGGCATTAATCCCGGCTATTACCAGGGTCTGCCTTCCTACTTAACCTACTCCACTTTGCACGACCTTATGCGTTATTCCGCCTCTCACACGAAAAGTATAAAGAACGGAGTGTAATAACATTATTCTCTATGCGCTATGAGAGAGGAAGCAAGAAGCTTAAATAAAAAAAAGTAGGTACTTTTATTTTTAAAAAAATATTTAAATTAAGCCCGTGGCGGCTCAGCGGCACATCGTCTAACTGTAAACGGATTGAATCATTTTCTTTTGCTTGCTTTGATTTCCGCCACTTCGGCGTGGAGAACGGAGTGTTTTAGCACTACGTTCCATCCACCTACTCTGCTATGTACGTAGTATCTGTGCGGAATGAAAGAGTAGAATACGGCTATTGTAATGCGTTTTTGGACTAGTACCCAACACGCATTGATTAAGTATCGACCAAATAAAAAAAAGTATTATTACTTATGAAATAAATTTAGGAAAATATTTAATGTCATAATTTTATAGGCAATTATATAGGTTATTAGATAAGACTGGATTCGTTAAATTACCTTTTTAATGGATCTACATTTTAACTAGTTACGGCCAATGAACTGACATTTTATTTTATGCATTTATTGCAGATAATATAATAAAATTGTAAATTACGAGTTTAATTTTGTGGCGCAGGGGCACAACAGTATGGTCAACGCGACAGGTTGACCGTATAGGTTCGATTCCAACTCTAGGAAATGAAATATATATCCTCCTTCTGTTGACAAGGCAAAACTCGGCTTTGAGTTACGCCGCTCAACACGCAATGTTTCGAAAAATCTGCAGTGTGTCGTGTGTGTAGGCTGCTGCTGCCTACCCTACTGTAATACGCAGGATACAGCGTGAAGCTAAAAAAATATATAAAAATTATATTTCATTATCGACGACGTTGATAATCGAATATATAGATATTACTAACTTCTTAATACAAAATATCTTTATACCTACTGCACATTAATTGCACACAATGAATCACAAGAATTAACACATTTCACATGGATAAGTAAGAAGAACAGTCTTATTCCACAAAGAAGAAACTACTTAGCATTCCATAGACCCACCGTGTAGACACCAGGCCTGTCGCGTTGAAGGAGTTTAGAGGAATGCTTGGCACTTGCGACCCAAGAACTTTTTAGCGCTTTACAAAACATTAAGACTCTGATACCAGACAAACTGTGACGTTGAATTCCGCCAATCAATAGTAATGTCTCGAAAATTAGGTGGTGCATGGGGAATAGTGTCTTAACACTTACTTCTATGTTTCTACCTTGCTATGCGAAAAAGCGTTAAGCTCTTTTTCTATCATATAAGTTATTAAAATATTAGTACAATAATTTCTTTTCAGTAATTTCTTCGCTCTAGCATGAGGGCACAAAGTCCGGCGATAACCACAGCTGAAAGTGGAGAATGGGGTCTCTTAACACTATGTTCCGTCTGCCTAGCCTGCTATGCGGGATACGGCGTGAAGCTCATTTAATATAATTTAATTTTTAATAATACTAACAGAACCGTAAATCAACCACTAACACCGGTAATTATGTAGAGGCACCGTCATATATTTCTTCCTTTCTTTTCGCGGCAAATGTTTTGTATATCTTTCAACGTATATAACATCGGTCATACAAACATGTTTGTCAACTGGTCTTTGATGTAGGCGATTTCCGCGCACTAAAATTATTTATACCCTAGCACCGGCACCGGTACGGAATAACTTAACTTAACACCGAGCTTTGTAAACAATACTATGTTCAGTTAAAGTTTAAAAATAAAATATATGAAGACACTAAAACTGTAGTGTTTAAGATGTTTGATCTCACGAAAGGTCATCATGGTGCGTTGGAAATATGGACCTGTGATGGTTGTCGATTCAAGTCCCATTCCAAAAAAATATATCTCTAAATAATTTTGTTGCTCTTGCATTAATAAGAAGCAAGGCAGCGTTCAGCTTCGTTATTCTAAATGTATTGTATGGAAATTGGACAGAGAACGGAGTGTCTAAACACTAGGTTTTTATTGTCAGCCGTGAAACTTGCAGATCTTACGAACAATGTAGGCGATATAGTTAAAGGGCAATGAAGAGCTTTGTATGTTAATCATGATCCATCAATGCAACTAAGAAATTGATTCGATCGTTTCTTTGCCTCTTAATGTCTTAATGTATTAAACAGCCTCAGCTGATCTGCTGGTGCTGATAAAATCCAATATATCTCAATATAATGGATTTTTTGTGCTTAGCTTTAAATTGTGTACCTACCGCTGCGGTAGGCAGAGGAAACCTAATTCTGAGACACTCCATTCTCCATTTCTTGTCGAAGTCTCGTGATATCGCAATAGCGGAACCCAACTCCATGCTTTGTCTTGTTACCAGAGGAGGAAATTATATATTAAATTAATAATTTCTCTGAGCGGGAATCAATAACGGAAGTATCTTAATGGGAATTCTTAACACTATATTCCCAGGTTCCCTCTGCTTAACCTGTGTGCGGGTTACGGCGTGTAACTAAAAAAGATATCATTAGTTTTCGACAATGACCCTTTTTAGGTTCCGCCATATAATAGGCACATAAAAAAATGCGGAAAATGAGAATGATAATAGAAACAAATAAGGGTAATTAGTGCAATTGGCCAAAGTTTGCACATATTTGATAATTCTAAAGATATTCTAAAGATATTGTTTTTTTTTTAAACCTAGACATCATAAACCTTGCAAAAAACAGCTTTTTGTATATAACATATGAAGGAGATAGAATATATTACATTATGCATTCATACTATAGCATCTGCTACTGTAGCCTAGATCGTTGCCAATGTCAGCGCGGAATAACTATATATAACGGTACTAATTTGTTTTAATAATACTTCTAAATAGATAAAAATAGTCTTAAAGAAATATTCTAATTTTGTTTATTGTGTTTTGCGAGGAAGGAAGAGAGAGAGAGAATTTAGTGACAAGATTTACCTTTCTTAATTTTTTTAGGCTACTAGCTGAACTATCAAATGGTACTAAATAAAAAAAAATAAAAAAAAAACTCTTACGCCTTAGGACGCCTACAATGCCCAACGTACAATAATCTTATTTATTTTCTTAATTTTCTTTCTTTTTTTTAAATATGGACAAAAAACAAAAGATATAATTATAGATTTATTAAAAACGCTGCTATGATATTATAATAAACTTATTATACTATTTTCTTATTCAGTATTTAATGGTGTTATCAAAAATTTTTATTAACTTCTAAAACTTTTTTTTAGAAAACTGAAATGAGTTGTGAACGAAAAATTTTTTCTAGTTTTACACTGTACATAGAGCAGTAGGCAGAGGGAACCTAGTGGATGTTTCGTGGCGGAACTCAACTCCGCGCTTTGTTTTGTTTACATTTCCTGTACATAATTTACTCTGTCGAGTGGGGATCGAATCAGAGTATCGAAGAAGTATCTTAATTAAACAATAAAAAATATTTAATTGTAATAATATTGCCTTCATTGTATATTTTTCAACCTATAACCATATTTTTGATATAAAAACAAAATTAACACATGTTCTCAATAGTAAAATCCACATGAGCGAACTAGTACAAAATAAATGAAGTGTCAAATAATAGTAAGCCGAGTCACATGCGCGCGCGCCGCTTTGATCTCGAACTATACTGCGAAAGATGTTTTCTTAATTACGGGAAATTATGTCCTTGTTGCTTAAAATATGATCTAATTAGTATGGTTCGTTGCGCGAAACGTCAGTCAAGTGGGGCGAGGTGATCTACGCGGTGTTATATAAAAGGGTTTTTACTATATTCTCAGAATTATAAACAAATAATAATAATAATTCAGAGGCTATCGTGGCGTAGTTATCTATCGTTTGTGTATAAGGGTGTGTGAGTAACGCGACGGTTATAGGTTCGATCCCACTCCACGGAATGGATTATTAATATTTTGTTTCGCCACTCAACACGCAATGCTACGATAAATTTGGCAGAAACTAGAGAACGGAGTGTCTCTGTCTACCCTACTATGGGCAAAACCGTATTAAAATTTTAAATAAAGCGCGATTTGAATCTTCTATGTATAGGAGGGTATAGCCATTCACACTTGTGAATATTAAGATACTTTAAAGTACCTACTTATAAATATATTTGATTGTAATTGTCGCATAAGCAGAGAAATGCTTTTAAAAGATTTTATATTTTTGAAATGTTTTTCCACAAACAGGAAAGAAAAATATGTTTTTTATAAAATGTCGGAAAATTATCATCAGCAAACATTCTTTGCAGCTTCACTCTATATCGCATCTGCGGGGTATGCAGAGGGAGCCTAGTATTAAGACACACTGCTCCCCACTTTTCACCGAATTTTGGAAGTATTACGTGTTGAGTGGTGGAATACAACACCGCGTTTTTAAATATTTCATTTGCTCGAGCGGGAATCGAACCGACAACCTGTCACGTTTACAGTCACGCGCTAGTGTCCCTGCGCCACTAGTTTTTACCTTCTTTGTAGGATAAAAACAACTGTAGGTACCGCAAACATCAATTGTATCCCCCTTTATTAATTTCCTTTACCCAAGTGACATTCAAATGTAGTATCATCGTTTGAACGTATGCTATTATTGTCATCTGTTTTAAGTATAATCTATCGTTTGAACTGAAAGCCATAAATTACACGTGTTGCATTGCCGTTGCAGGAATATTGTGAACTTGCATCGTTAAATATGCTGTTTTTTTATAGCTTCACGCTGTATACCCCATATAGCAGGGTAGGCTGATGAAGATTGGCGTTAAGACTCTCCGCTCCTTAATTCCCACCGAATTCTGGAGGCACTGTCCGTTGAGGTGCGGAATTTAGCGCCGCGCTTTGCCTCGTCGCCAGAGCGAAGAAATGAAAATATTTAATATTTAATTTACGTTTACAGTGGCACGCTTGTGTCTCTACGCCATGAAGGTCTTAAATCTATTTAGATAAAACTATTTATTTCTGTCGCCTGGTAATGTTTTAAATAGGTATTAAAAAGTAAGTAGAGAATGGATTAAAATCCGCCACTCAACACACAATGCCTCAAGAATTTGGAGCAAAGCACGGAGAACGGAAGTGTCTGAAGGGGAAGCGGAGTATCTTCACTCTAGGTCTCCAGGTTCCCTCTATTTACTGGATAAGATAAAGCGTGAAGCTAAAAACATCTAAATAGAACATCTAAATGTAAGAAACTCATATTTATTCGAGTGTTTTTAAACAAACCCACAAACATCATGTATACTTCTATAATGCAATCATGTTAATCTATAATTCTATACTATCCATATTTTTTAACTAATACGTTGAAGCTGAAGGGTTTGTATTGCTTATTCGTTAGTATGTGCTAAATTCAAAAACTATTATTTGAAATGGAAAGTTTAGTATAGAGTTTGATAGTCCATTTATAGAGGTAGGCTATATTATTTGGGTATAGGGAAATAATAAAGAAAAATATATATTATACTAATACTAGACAAGGTGAGTACTTCCACGAAAACACATCTTACTAATTTTCATTTAATCAAGCAGGTAAAGCCGCAGGTCAAGATAGTTTCAAATAATTTAGTCCATAATAAATTTCGTTTATAGAAGGTCCCTGCACTATCAATTAACTAAATAATTAACTAAATTATTTTACAATACGTACAAAATTCCCATCACGTTTTAAGACATCACGGGAACCCGCCATTAAGCCATCATAAAACCCACTTGATAATTATTCGCGATAGGGAATTCAAACCGGTTAATTAAAATTATATTTTAGTACGAGGAGGCGGGACGGTAGGCGTAAACAATTATGTTCAATGAAATATGTATTATTTTCATTATTTATTTCTCATTTGTATTAAATTGAACGAATTTTAATGTGTATTGCCTTTTTGAGGTATGTAAATACCATTTTATAAAATGTCACAAGCTATTACCTTATATGGAAGTAATATGCTAGTTTTCTTTATATGGCAAGTTTGGGTGGATTAATTCAAAACACAACTCAAAAAAATGTTTATGTATTGCATTCATTTAATTATTTACAATTTCGTTTCTTTTATTGTAAACGTTTGAAATAATTAAAAAAAAAAGATGACGAGAGCTGTTTTAGATTAAGGTTCCTCACTAAACAAATCGAAGTGCGGCGTTGGGTTCCGCCGTTGAAACGTAACGTTTACTCTTAAGGGAATTTAGTATTTGTCTTGGCCTAAATAAATAATGTTCATAAGAAATACACTATATTTATTATTATCAACATTATTTTACTCAAAGCATATGCAAATAATTTCACGCTGTATCTCGCGCTCAGCGGGGTATGCGGAGCGAACCTAGTGTTAAACACTCCTTTTGCACTTTCCATTAAAAATGATCAATTTTTATGATAAAAACCTTAAAAAAAAAACAATATTTTTTACGTTCAAATAAAGTAAATTTTTAGGTGTTCTTGTTGAAACTACAATAGGTTTAAATGCCATATTAACCGTACAACAAAGTATGTATATTTTTATACATACATGGCAAAGACTAAACATATTATGACTTTTAATAATAAAAAAAACAAAGTTCAATACGTGATATTTAAGATTTAAAAATAGTTATTACTCACCAGTGCTGTATAAAATCTAGGCACTTAACTGTTATAATTGTAGAACAACGAACTACTTTGTTTTATATATTAAACGTTTGACATTGTACATGTGTGGACACGATTAGGCAACTTTTAGAATATGAACAAATGTCAGTCATTGATAAGGAGCCAGGGGAGATACATTATAAAGTTGTGGCCAGTCGTGGCGTAAAGGCACAACGACGGCAGGATCTGCTGCTCAACACGCAATGCCTTCAAAATTTGGTGGAAAGTGGAGAACGGGAGCGTCTTGATAGGAAGGAAGTATCTTAACACTAGGTTCCCAAGTTACCTGTTGCCTACTTCTACTGAAAAACTTAAGGGATGTTTTAATTTTTTATATTGACGTTTATGCCTACATACAGCGAGAGGCGAAGCAGACTAGGCAGTCGCCAATTTTATACTTAATTATATTTAAGATCGCTTTAAGCCCCCTTCTTTATATTTATAACAACCGTATAAATGGGTAGTACATCCACACATGTGCTCTTCTGTCCAGATTGCGTTCAATTCAATTTTCCAAAGTAATATTTCACACAAAACACGCCGGATAAAATCATTTATAAAGGCGTCACTAAACATTTACATATCGGTGCTAGCTTGAGGGTTGGCACCTTTCTAATTTTTTATCATTACTTATAAAATTGAGATTTACATTTTAAAAAGTGTTTATGTCTATGTGGCATACTATCTGGAAAACTAAGCATAAAACTAAGCATTTCTGATAGAATTTTTATGGTGAAGTTATTCTAATTATAGTACGAATATACAGATATAAACACTTAATTTAACTTAAGTGAAAGTAAATGTGCTGTCAAAATAAATTTTATTTTGTTTTATTTGTCATTTTATTATTTGAATGACCTATATTCTAGCTTATAAATGAAAACTATTTAGAACATTTTTATAATTGAACAATTTTTTTTTTTATAAAAATAAATAGCTATTAATCATTTAAATGTTTCTTTGAAAAATTTAAATCAACTCATTTATTAATTGTTTTTCACTATCGTAGTGGCAACTGGCAACCTTTACACGTACGAGTACAGCCCGAGGGCTAGTACACACCGCTCGGCTAATTTGGTGATGTTATACAAGTCTCAGTCTTTACCCTGTCTATTACAATATTGGACTATAAAGTGAAGTAAGTTAGTGTAATGATATCGATAGAATTATGTATTATATTTTATTATTATCAAAAAATTGCAATTGCAAAAAATATATATTTTTTTCCTATAAATAAGTAGAAGGAATTAATTATTGTAGTGCTTTTCCGTTGATTTCTTCAAAATTGCATGTTCAGCCGCATAACCTAAGGCTGCGTTTTATATCATCATTTATTAATTAAATATTTTTTTCTATCATTTATTATCGCAAATGGCGCAGTGGTACAAATGTTTGACTGTCGAGCGACGGTCTTTGTGTGTTCGATTCTCACTCGGAGGAATTAAATATTTAACGATTTCATTTCCTCACTCTGGTAACTAAATAAAGTGTGGTGTTGAGTTACACCACTCTGCACGCATTGGTTCGAGCAGCACATATAGCACGAAACTGAAAAATAATCATATAAATTTGTATAATATTACAAAATATCGACAACACTCATCACTATCCATATGAATATTTAATTTAACCCCTTCCGTGTTTATTTATTGGTCGTATATTTCATAGCCCGGGGCGATGCACACGCTGGGGTGCGGAATATGCAACTGAGGGTCGAAACAAACTCTATTATTACACCGACGTTGTTAGAACAGTTCGTGTATTACAAATGTTTTCAAACAATGTAAAATTTGAGAAAAAATTTTAATATTAAAACAATGTTCGTACTTTTTCTTAATTAATTAATTTCGTATATAAGAGGATAGACTGAGGCCACTACTTTCTATTTTTCGAAACATCGTTTGTTGAGTGCCGGAACACCGCGCGTTTCTTATTCCTTAGATAATTTCAATAAAATTCGCTGTCTATCTTATATAATTTGCGTTATATGAAAAATTTACCATAACATTAAGCGCTTTATAGACATTTAAAATGTAATTTCTAAAAAAAATATATGTATTTTGACTTCACTTCTAAGGGCATTGAGGCTTAAATAAACATGAGGAATGTTACTTAAAGCTTCAAATTAAGTCAAATCAATCTAAATTCGAAGCTTTTTCTGCCATTTGGATTATGTATGTTTCTATATTCCCAGTCGTAATACAGGGCCAAAAGCTTGTAGCTGTTGCAACAGATCGTAAGTTCGATTACCACTCGAGGAAGTGAAATATTTTGATTTCTTCGCCCTGGTGTCGAGACAAGGCGCGGAGTTATGTTCCGCCACTCACCACGCTCAGTATTCAGAGGAAAGTGTAGAGTGGGATGTCTTACCAGTAGGCTCCCTCTGCCTATCCTGATACTTGCGAGATTTTATTTCTTTCATAGGAATTAGAAAGATTTATTTATAATCAATCTGCATATAATTATAATGTATACATGTTACACATATTCTAGGAAAATTTAGTTGTTTGTGATTTTCAGGAATTTAACTCGCTTCGTTTGAGTTATTACTCTTCAGTAACATGATATTTCACATTGCAAGTTTATTCTCACGGTTTTCTTAGAACATTGAGATAATACGCCAAAACTTCTCGGAAAATTTGCTTTATATGAGATTTATTTACATGCAATTTACATTTTATATAAATAAATGTGAAAAATAAATATAATATTAAACAATATTTAACGTCTATTATCAATTATTAAGTAACTTTTTATCTAAAATTTTTATTTTTATTAAACTTTATACTTTTAAATTTATATTTAATCAAGATGCAGTCACTATCTGCATGACTGGACGGTTTTGGGTTTTAGAAATTCTTCTAATAGGATAACGGAATTAGGTTCTCTTGGTCAATCCTGTAAAATGTGGCATTTGCGTTATTTATTTATAGAGTGACTGTAAACGCGGTAGTTTGTGGATTAGATTCCTATTCGATGAATGGAATATTTACTATTTTCATTTCTTCGCTCTAGCGCAATGTTGATTTCTGCCACTCTAAACGCAATGCCTCCAAAGTTCGGCTAAAAATGGGGAATAGAAGTGTCTTAATGGTAACGGAGTGTCTTAACACTGGATTTTCGGCTTAGCAGCTGTCTATCCTACTATAAGCGGGATACAGCGTGTTACCCCAAAAAACTAACTTCTATTACAAATAACTTATACATAAAAAAGTCTTCATTTGTCTGTCCGTTGTCCATTTTATTAAGATGTTACAATAGATATTTAAGAAAATATTAGAAATTTCAATTAAATACGATGAAAGTACATATTGGAATACGACTAAAGATAAAGAATCGCTAACCAAGAAGTTTTATGTTAACCTTAATTGACGTTCTAAGAAACTTATTATAGTAGTATGCTCGTCGCCGCTCTCCTTATCAACGCTGTATCCCGCACACCGCCGCAGGTTAGGCAGAGGGGACCTAAGGTTACGCCACTCCGTTGCCCACTTTCCGCCGAATTCTGATACGTATTGAGTGGCGGTACTCAACGCCGCGCTTTGCCACCACTCCAGAGTTAAAAAAAAATACATTTTAATTCCTCCAGTGGAACCCACAATCAGTCGCGTTACGATCACACCCTTACGATATGACCCGCGCCACGACGGTTTCTCCTTATATTTTGGCTGAATTAATCATTTACGAAAGGAGTACGATTTAAATTTTAAAACAACGAAATTAATTAAAGATTACAACTTTGATACCCAAAAAACTATTATGATTTAGACATCGAGCTATATATGGACGATCTTATATTGTTTGTCAAGTTGGCTCGTTTCCTTTTTGTATAAAGAATTAAGTAGCATTTTTATTATTAATACAAGCAAGATAGGCAGGAGAAAACTGGTGTCATGACACTCCGTGTTCTTAAAATGAGAGCGTGAGACTATAGTACAGTATAAATACAATGTTTTTTTTTTCAGCAAATAACACGATGATAAGGTCAAAATAAAAAGAAGCAAAATGATCCAATCATTCCAGGGGCCTGATAAAGTATGTTATTTTCTAAATTTTGCGTGATTTTGCGTGATAACGAAATCTTAAGCATTCGGCGTGTAAATAGGAAGTGAATGTACGCGAGACGATACTCTAGTACGAGACTACTTCTGAATTTTAAATAGAATTCCTATGGTATGATTTAAACATTTACTACTAATTAATTGATTTAACGACCTTTTTCAGAAATATAAGTATTTCATTAATAGTTAAACGTTTTTTTAACTAAATAAAGGTGAAAGAAATAAAATTATTGTAAAAGGAATAAAAAATAAAATAATTGAGGCAAGCGATATCAATTAAATGAACGTTTTAACCCGAAAACGAATATGTGGCCCATTTCAAAGGTATCACATATAATGGGTCCCTGCTTAGATAAATTTCGAGTTTTAATTACTTACATATTTCACACGATAAAATATTCTAAGGACGTATCATGAGACATTAGTGTTTTTTATTATTTTGTTACGGAATCTCTCTACCTAAGGGTGGACCACCTCTGACTTTGGTAGCACAATAAGCCACGACCGTCATTAATTTCAGGTCACGGCAGGTGTTGTCAACAGATTTTTGTTATTTTTTCTTTTTGAAAATAATATTTTTTAATAATTTATGTGTTTTGATTACATGCTGGATAGATATCACATGGTTATTTAATTTCATGAATATATCAACAGATAAATGTTTTGATAAAGAATATTAAATCCTTATCTAATAAGTGACGTTATTATTTTTACGCGACATGCTTTTTATTTGAAAAACAATATCTTTTTACATATTTTACTTAGAAAACTTATTCTTGCTTGGTATAAGTTTTGAAACTTTTAATTCCATTAAATTTTATATAATTTTTCATTTCAGCACCGACTACTAAAGAAGTTATTAACTTGATACAATCTCGGCCCTGTACTCTTTATAAAGCCTCTTGTGAATTTTAATACTTAATTTAGCCATCGAGGGAAGTATTTTACTTTAAACGTTGATGGTTAAAAGATTTATCACTTTTACGTGCAAAAATGGAGATTATTATACAATATCGATTGCGTGATACTTGAAACAAAAAATCTTAATATTTATACGTAGATTAAATAAAATATTATATTTGTCATTTTTATAATACTGTCTGTGTAGTGTCGTTAATATTGTTTAGTATAGTATATAATGATTGTGGGTTCAAAACCGACGTGTTTAATTTAAAAAATCGATTATCCAATTCCGGTTCAAAATGAAACTTTTAATTTTCAAATAGGCCTTGTATGTCAACATAATATAATACATATGATCAAATGGATTGCAAAAATCAGATATACTTCACGTGTAACAGATATATAAATATTGCTTTTTATTACAAAATTAAATCCTCAATTACGATGTTAAGATATTGTAAATGTCTTATACTTATTATCATAAAAATGGAGATATTATCATACCTTAGGTGAGGTATTTAAACGTCAACATCGTCCGGGGTGGTCGAAGTGACCACTCGATATGTTTACCGTATAGCTTAAGCTACTGTACGTTTATTTATAAATACGTTCTAGTATTGCACGTAATATTAAAGTTAATTTGAGCCCGTCCGTCAATGGCACGGCGCGCCGTGTAAGTGACCGTAAGCGTGGTGGTTGTTGGTTCTTTCCTTCACACTTAAGCAACGTAAGCAAAGCGCGGCGTTAAATCCCGCCACATAACTCGCATTGTCTCGGAGTGCCTTAAAACTAGGTTCATTCTGCCATATGCGGGATATAGCGTGAGCCTAAAAAATAAAAAAAATTAAAGCTATCTTATTTATTTATAGCAAAGAGCTGCTGAGTGCGGGATACAGCGTGACGCTGATTTTTTTATTTTATTTATAGAAATGTAAAAAATATAATATAAATGTTTCAAATATTTTGCTCATGTAAAGATAAATGTTGCATTTGCATTTGAAAATAAAAAAAATGTATTTTAAATAAAACTTTAACCTTTAGGTATAAATTGCTCATCAACATTCTTTTATATTCCAGGTGCATTTAAGTTTATTCATTCTTGATATGATGTGGAAAAAAGATTATTTTATTTTTAATTCCAATATTTTATGAAATGACTTAAGGATATTGAATGTATTGTTCGTTAGTAAATTCTTTTTATATTCATAAAATGTTAAGTATTTTTATAAATAGATCATTACTGAGACGACGACTCACGTCTGAGATCGAGCTTGAGATGCCGTTTTCATGGATATTTATATATACAGAAGGAGATGTTCCCAATGACTGAGGCAAGAAGCACGCAGGTGTTTATTTTAATAACGTGGACACTTACTAAGAAGGGATTATGAAAAATATTGACCCTAAAGGGGTGAAATAGGGGTTGTAAGTCTGTAAGCAAAAATCTTTAAATCGGCCCCGATTGTTATAAAATTTGAAATTCAGGCTTAAAAATATTTCATTGAACACGTGTTTCATGGTTCTTTAGAATTCACTCTTTAAACTGAAAATAATTCAATAAATATTCCTATCCCTACAGTTCACGCGAGCGAAGCCGACTAGTGTAATGTATGCTTGAAAATGGCACCTTAAGATCGATTTCAAAGTTCAGAGCGCTTTATAAAAAGGTACAAAAAGTCATTACAACTGGATATTGCGTTTTAAAGATGCTTGAAACATAATTATTATTCTTGTAACCGGTTTAAATAAGCTATAAGTTTTTTTTGCAAAAATATCCTAGTCTAAGTAAGCCGTTAATTTGCCTTACATAAATATTCATATATTTAACTTTTTACCAATTCGACAAGTATTCATTTATTTGTTATATAAATTATGAATTAGGGATCTGCTCTTTTAAAAGTTATCTCATAAACATTCCACAAGATCTTACCGTACAATTAATTTTAAAACATTTTCAGAAAAGAAAAAAGTGAAGTAAAGTTAAGAAGACATTTTGATATAGGTATATCATAAAATTCAAGATATTTTTAAATTAAGTAAAGTAAAAAAATGTCTTCCTATAGCATTTATCGCATTTCAAATACATGTCTGTGATGCGAATTTACGTAGTTAAGTATTTATTTAATTACTAGCGATTCGCTGGTGGCTTCTTCCACTAGTAAGTACTACATAATTTTTTATTTTCTCATCTGCATTACTTCTTAATTATTAATTATCAATATAAAATATTAACCCATTTATTAAAAATAAATTGAAATACAGAGAAAAATATTGATATGCCATAATATACGCTTCGCTACTGATGTTTGTTAAAGATTTTAACATTTTGAACGTTTTGTTGTATCATATAAGGTCCAAACTATTATCTCTCAAATGATTATCGTACATACATAATATCACGAACAGTTTTGATTGTCATTCGATTAATTTTTAATTAGTTGCTAAAGATGCCATCGAAAGTAAAAAGCCTTAGGGTTTGTTTGCTCATTTTATCTATTTAAAGATATAATTAATTATAAATTCAGAAAGCATTGTTTCATTTCTTCTCATATTCATATTGATATTCATATTCATTTTGTTCATATATCATATAACAGATAGCGAACTAATTACTCAGAAGTCATAGTGATAAAACTTGACTTGACCAAGGAGAATTCATAAAAAGTATGCAACAAATTACGAATCGCTTGATTTGTTGCGTGAAAGAGATCTTGCTTTTTACGTCAACAAATTCGGCCGCTTTAATAACACTTTATTTGGATGTGAGCTCTAATTAAAAATGGAAATACATTGTTTCTTTTATTGAGGACTCCTTATAAAGTTAGGTAGTGTTGTTTTAAGCAAAGCTTCGTCGTTGGATTTGAATTTGTCATTGGTTAAGAGGAGGAGAAACTGATTCTTTTTTGTTTTTGTACCTTTTTAATTTTTAATTTTGTTGAAATCTTAAATTTAACTCTTTCCTTTTCTGCTATGCGACAAAATATAGTATAACATATATTCATGGCTTAGCAAAGGCTAATGTAAGTTTATGATATAATTGAACGATATCTTTGCTATAAAGCACGAGTAATAAAAGATCGTAATGGTTTTATGTAATGTTTGTCTACTTTATTAAAGTGATGCATTAAATAGCAATAATTATCTTTATTGCGATCCTAAAATAAACGAATGGTGAGCGTATTTATTACAAACTCTTAACATTTGGATAATAAGAGGAAATATTTCTACAATCTACGAAGCGTAACCTGAGCTTTGCATTTGTGCACATCTTTTATTTTACGTAACTTAACAACACTTGTTGCAACGTCACGTGTTCAAATTTTAATATATACATATTTGTTCGATTTATTAAAACGTAAGTTATCACAAACAAAAATGTGCATATATGTGACTAATTGGTGCTCTTTGGTAAAAAGAAGAATAAAAATCGTAGTGAAGAAAGAAGAAGAAAAATAAAAGCCACAATATATTTTTTTTTGACAGAACAGCTCATACAACACCACATCAGACAAGAGTGAAAATGATGAGATGCAAGTCCGGTTCAGAAGAATTGATATATTTTTTTGTTTATTTTTACTGCTGAGTAATGACAGATTTTATTTTTAAGTTTTTTTTTCTGGCTCTACTTTTGGTGATCATTCCAAGCTCTCTGTACATACTTTTATATTTAACTCTCATTTACAAACACCATGCCTCAACCAAATGTTATACAATGTAAGTATTTTATAATATATTATTTTTAAATCATAAATGTTACGTTATTGTTATGTTACGTGTAAAGCAGTTTCAGTTGCAATGAAAGCAGTTTCATAACAAGGCAGCTAATTTGTGAAAGTGGACTATCTAAGAGTATTTCTAAAGTAGCATTTTCGAATCCAAAAAAAGGTCACCGAATATGCTCTCAGTATTTGGGACAAACGAAAGTAGGCTGACACGAAAAGTTGTCTTAAAAAAGGTCAACTAGCTCTATTAGCATTCAAGTTCATATTTATAAAAATCCGTGAACTCTTTTTTTATTAAAAAGAAACGAAAAACGTGATATGACACGTTGAGAGTGAAGATACAAAAAGTAAAAACATAAATAAAACATTTTGAAAAGTAGTTTAAATTTAACAATTATACCGTTAAAACGTGAATATTGGTTTTCTGGTTAAAATGTTCTGGTAATATTATAAAAAAGAAAGTGTTTTTTTTGCACGCGCATTAAATATTACGAAAAAATCTACTAATGAACTGTACGACTAAAAGGGATCTACAGAAAAGTTCGCAAGAGGATAATATATCTATCTATAACAACTAAGAACAGGTTCTTGCTATTTGTCTGAGCAAATCTTTGGAAAAGCTGAACGGATTTTGGACCTACACTAGGTAGGGAATACTGTGAATTCTTTTAGCTTAGCTACATATTTAACCTTCATAGCGCGTATTGTCAAAAAAATCAGATCACACTACATGTAAGGAATTACCTTAAACTTAGACGCCCTTTTTTTCTTCGATCAATCCAGCCGAAGCCCTCTTCACGAATTAGAGACGCCGCGCGCGCCGGGATCGCTCACGCATACTACTATGACGCCTCGGTGATAGGTCCGCATACTACGGGCCACCGTCGCTATCAAGGTTCTCCGGAGTTTCTCAGCCTTCCGCAGCCTCGATGTAAGGGGTAGGGGGAGTTGAAGATGCGCATTCTGCCTTCTTCTACCCACTGGCATACGGCAGCAAGAGCTGAAGGCGGCGGCAAAGGCTGCTAGAGAATGAAGATTAACAGTATATTATTAATGTACTTTTTAATATTTATATTCTGTCGAACTCACTTTCGTTGTTATTTACAAGATATGCTGCTATGCCACGATAACTTCCAAATAACGATTATAATCTCCTAATAATTAGTATTCTTTTTTTTCATACAACAAGAAGCAAATTATAAGTTAACAAAATAATAAACATAGATATTAAAACAATAAATATTGAATAGGCAAAAGGACAAAGCCATCAAAATGAGTTTTAGCTAGCAAAGTTTAATAGGGCTCACGTTTTAAGCTGGTGTCGACAGATAATCTTCCTCTTAATAAATTCATTAATGACATAAAAGACTAAAAATTTCCAAAGTAATTTGGTGTTTTTGTATGTATAATTTTTATGCAAACATATTTTTGTAATTTCTATTCCATTGTATTTTTTATTTTAAATTCAAAGTATTTTCAGTATCGTGCAGTGTAGATAGAAAAAAACTTAGAGATGAATCACTCTGCATTTTATGTTACAATCATTATAGAGACATTGCTGTTCATCAACTTACTTTATTACTTTACTTATCTTTTACTTATCTTATCGATTCCTATCTTATAAATATAATAAAATTATAGTATACTTGATAATTACAAACATTATGATTATATTTTTCTCTTAATGGCTCTATTTCAATTGAACTATAACATTGCTGTACTATATTTAATTTGAAATTACTACGAAAATTGACGGCGCATTTTGAAACCGAGAGCAAAAAATATCATAATAGATGACTTCAAGTGGACATCGAATCTGCAAGCGTCGCGTTACTCAACGACTATAAACAAACAACGTCACTACCAATAACTCCAGCTAAATTAAGAAACAACATTTCCATATGTCCATTAATAATTTCACTGAGCCACAAAGATCATTTAAACTAGAATTCCATTACAAGTAAAGATTATATAGGTACTTGCATAATGTGAAACGTTACCTACGTTTGGTGCTCCGCGGCTGACGGCGGCCGATAGCGCAGAGTGCACCTATTCTTAGTCGGTAGGGCTTGTAAAGCAAATGTGTTTTATGTAAATTTTTAAATAATATAAAACTTGACATGACAGTTGTTGGTTCGATTCCCTCTTGGGGGAATGAATATTTTTTTCTATATACACAAAATGTCTGGAAAATTGAGCGGAAATCGGCTACGGAGAGTCTTAACATTAGGCTTCCTCTAATCTGTTATATGTGCTTCACTATCTTTTTGCGACTGTATTGGTTGTTATAGTTTATATATATAAAAAAAGTGATATTATTTCCTACTTTCACTTTTTTTTTAATTACACCCGTCTGATCGGGCTGAAAAAATACTGGCATATGTCATCAATATTTTTGCATTATCATATAAATGATGTAGAATATTTATTTATTCTGTGTTTTTAATTACTGTTATACTTAATCAGAAGCTTTCCAGATTATCTGTTAACTAAGAAAACTAAATTAATATTTTTTTAGTGGGAAACATAATTGGAGACATCCCTACCAAGATTTTGAACGAAAACTCGGGACGTGCGCGCGTCTTCATAACGGCTTCACAAATGCTTTGTACATTAGAATTTATACACTTGTCGCAAATTGAAGCTGTTCGGGGAAAAAATAAAACCCATACTTTACTGCTTACGTCGCTGTAAACACGACTTTCTTAAGAGAAAACTGTTTCATTCATTCAGACATGGCTAACTGAAATTCAACTGAAATGCATTTTACAAATTCCTACTGTTAATTTAAAATCAGTTTTACGCTGTATCGCGCGTTAAGACACTGCATTTCTCACTTTCTGCCGGATTCTGGAGGCATTGCGTGTTGAGTGGCAGAACTCAACGCCGCGCTTTGCCTCGACACCAGAGCGAAGAAATGGAAATATAAACGTAAATAAATATTTCATTTCCTCGAGTGGGGATCGAACCCACAATCGTCGCGTAATGGTCACACCCTTATGCCCCTGCGGCATGAAGGCATTTCTACTTATTTTATAATTGATATAAAAAGTGTCTTTATAAAAATATTATCTTTGTCTATTTGTTTCTTTACGCTATTCTCAGAAACAACTAAACCGATTTGATTTTTACTATTGTATTTTGCTTCATTAAGTGTTTGTTCTAATTCAATCGCTCAAGAAATTGAATTGACTTGTGGCTTAAAGTGTTTTATTGAATTGGCTTAAACTTAACTTTTGAATATTGGTTTTAAAATGATATTATTATTAGAAACTAAAAATAATGCTGATAAGAAAATAATAATTATGTAATTCAAGCGAGCGAAGTTGCCAGCGGTACGCTAGTCTTTTGATAAAAGCAAAAATATAGTGATTAATTCTCCACCATATCAGCCCGTGAAACGACTGTAATTAAAAGCAATGTCTGTTTAACCGACTTCTGTAAGAAAAGGAGGTTATCAACTCGACTGTATTATTTAAAGGCCAAAACGGTAATAATCGGATATTTGTATGTAAAGCATATAAGAAATAGAATTAATTTATGCTTTTTATTGACCATTGTCTTGTTAACTGTATACTTTGGAAACGGGGCGGGGAATCAAACAGCATTCCTTCGTCTTATTTGGTACTTGCCAAGTTATTTACGTTTATTTCTCTTTTAAATCTTATTATACGATACAAGATATTGCAGCAGTAGGTATGTTGTTGATACTGCAAACGTGGAAAAGTTATATTTATTGTTGTTTTAATTTTAAGTTACAAGTTAAGTTCTGCCACTCATCTATTTTATTTTAGACTAGCGGACGCGCGCAGCTTCGCTTGCTTATTTAGGGGTTAATTCTAATAGACCATGAAACATGTATTCAATTAAATAGTTTTAAAAATCTAAATTTAATTTTTTTTCCATACAAACTTTCAACCCCTATTTCACCCCTTTAGGGTTAAAATTTTTCAAAACCCCTTCGTAGTGGATGTCCAGATTACGAAAGTAAAACTCTGTCCAAATTTCCCGTTTCTACGCACAGCGGTTACGGTTGGGCGTGCGTCTTACCTCAGTCAGTGAGGACAAGTCCTTTTATTTATATAGACTAGTGGACCCGGACGCGGCTACGCCTGCTTGAACTATAAGAATATTTTCGCGTCGGTCATACTCATACTATGCCGTCCGAAGGCTAGGTCATTTCGAATCAGTGATATCTCCTTAACTATTTATTAGAATGTTATACAGTAAACTATAATTTCAATCTTGAAAAAATGCTAAAAGTGACTATTATATTTATTCTCATAACGTCCTTACGTTATGTTACGTCCACAATATCAAAATGTCGTGGTCGCGTAGCGACGGTTGTTAATAACAAGGCAGAATAAATTGCATGCAAATTAGAAAGTATTTTAATATATTGGTATATATCTGTAATGTAATGTTATATAGCATATAGCACTTCTGAAGTATGCAGCTTTCATACAAAAGAAAAACAAAGTAAATCGGTCCAGTAGATCCAGAGATCTTAGCGTTCAAACAAACAAACAAACTCTTCCGCTTTATTATATTAGTATAGATACTTACACTATGCGGGATTTTTCGGTAAATAAAAGTAAGTCAGCTTCACGCTGTATATATAGACAGCAGGGTAGGCAGAGGGAACATAGTGTAGTGAAAATATTAATAAATAAAAATTCAGTCCCTCGAATAGGAATCGAACTTACAACCTGCGCCGCGACGGCCTCAAGCTATCTCAAAATGAATCATTCATTATTTTAGTGGAACCGTACACTCTTTTCGTAATACAGGTGACATTTCAAAGGCGACACTTTTTTGTAAGATCCCTCCACGCTTTCGGAGCGTACTAATCATGCCAGATCTTATTTCAGACATGCAGGATTGTCACGATCCACGGTAAGGGCACCAAATTAATTATTTATTAAGTATCATGTCCCCAAAAACATAAGCTGAATTTTAACCTGCATTCTCTCTCTGTTTTGCCGGCTCTCTCTGTCGGCTTATGCTATATGTGTTTCATACTCATGAAAGAAATCGAAATAATCTTTTGTTATATACTTTATATATATTATGTTAATGAGAGGCATAGCGTCTGCTGTCCAATATGCAATGTTTTGAAAGTTGATCGGAACGTTGGGAACCGAGAGCTCTACTCTAATAAGTTTGCTGTTGATACCCCACAGAATTGCAACATAAAAATATTTAATAAATAGCATTCCCTGATTTACATGATTACTCTTTGCAATTGTCTTTGGATAGCTGAAATTTGTTAAAAACTCCAAACAGAAATGCAAACAATATTAGGGTATAGGTTCGAGGTAGTTCGTTCAAATTTGTAGTCGTCCCCTAAAAAGTATTTTTCCCTATTAAGGGTGGAATAGAATTTTCATATTTGTTTGTTATTTCAAAATTAACAATAATAGATTAAGACATTTGATTTAAGAGTAATTAATAAATTATACATTTATAATTTAATTCATCAGGAGCGCTATTATTTTAAGTAAGTATTATTAAATGTTCAAACCACGCCCCGATATGAAAGAGACGAACGATGCTCACAAACTTTCTTGATGCACCTAAAAATAAATAAAACTTTTTAACTGTCTGCTTACATAATTAAAATGAAAGTCTTTTATTTCTCATAATATACAAAATTCGCACTTTTGCATATATTATAGAATATTAATCACAAATAAGAATTTTGAAAAAATGTATTAATTAGAGACATTTCCAACTGTGGTGCTCTCGCTATGGAGGAGGTATCGTAATTATACAGTGTGTTTAGAATAATTTAATTTTTATATTTTTTTATGTCAAGTACAAAAAATATAGTTACTATTTTTGATATAAGAATTTTGTACAGAATTGATGAGAAATATCTGAAAATGGTGTTATCCTTAACGGTAAAACCAAATGACATTAAATGAATACAATGAAAGGCGAATGTGCATTATTTAAAATTTTAATTTTCCCCTTTTTATGCTGTGTTAATTGTAGACGGCGAGAAACTGGTTAATATATTATAAAAATAATTAACACGACATTCTTAACTGTTAAGACCATACTGCGTGTGCAGCTTACTTAGTAGTTAATTAAAATATATATAGATATACTAAAAGAAGAAACGTAAGTAAGCAAATTAATAATTAAGCTTAAAATGATCATAACTTGTGTGCTAGTCGACATTTTGATACCACATCTTTATACAGTCAGTGAGATCACAATTGGATCCCAACGGCAATAGAATCTGCAACAGCTGGAACGGCAGAGTACCAAGTGCCTTTTCTGTCTTATTTTCGAGACATTGCAAGTGTCTGCATTGTATACCGCATTTTGTCTACCACAGTAAGAAATGCCTGAATGAGGAAACCGCCTGACTGTAAACGTGGCGGTTGTGAGTTCAATGAAATATTTAATATTTTCATTTCCTCGCTCTGATAAGCAAAACCTTGCGTTGAGTTTCGTAACTCCATATGCAAGACCCTGAGATTTTTTTTACATTGTACAATATCCTTAAGTATTTTTTCTTTTGAACTGTCGGAAAAACTGCGAAAAAATATTTTTTACTTAATAGCAAAAACTTTTATTTTGTTCGTAAAGTAATGGATAAAAAAATTTTGAACTTACCTTAAATGGGTAGTCAAATTTAATATAGGTACATCTCGATTCTAGAAAAGCTCATACATAAATTATAAGGTTTTACTAAAAACTTTTATGTTTTTCTATTTCTTTACATTATCATTATATTGAGGTAAACGCAGGCGTATTATCTATTTAATAAATAGTGGAAATTATAGTTTACGGAACATTATTTTGCAATTGATGTAAGCGGTCCTTAGCGACGTGTTGCCTCATCGTAGCTGAGTACGATACGCAAGATGACGGGCTATACAAGAGTGTTCTTTAAAAGTGTAAAAAGAAAAAAAAATATCGGTGCATCGAACGGGAACTCCTCGAAAATAACCATTAAGACTATCAACATAAGGGTTATTTCTTTTTGTTTCCACGTTAAAAATAGGCAAGGCAATCCGAAATGGCCGCACTGTGTGGAATATGCGAGTATAGCTGTTTGTTTAGACGGAACAGGCTTTAAATTTTATTCTAAGACTTTTGAAATAGTATTTTATTTGCTTTTGTCGTCAATTGTATTCTGCCCTTTGTGAATTATTCGGTGTTCATATATTTTTTTTACTGTTTTTTAAACATTGCAGTAAATATTTTATTTGGATTTTATATATTACTAATTCGCACCTTGTTTGAACTAACCTTATGAAAATGAATAAGGTAGCGTGTGGTACAGAGACTGTGGGTTTGATTCCCATTCTGGAAAGTGGGGAAAGGAGAGTGTTAACACTAGGTTCTCTCTGCTTATATGTGAGATACAGAGCGAAGCTTTACATCTATATAGGAATATTCTGTATAATATCAAGAAATATAACTAAAAACTATAATATAAACCACATTTACCATTATACTATATTTATTTACACTTTAAAAGTAGTTTTATGCAATTTCCTTAAACGAGTAGCAATAAAGTAATAATTTGCATCATAATATAAGCCCCATAGATCTGATATTAGTACAAATAGCTATTTGCAATTGCTCTATAAATACAGGACATAGAATATTTAATATTTAAATAAATTTTAAATAAATAATAAATGTAAAATTTTTCTATACAAACATGCTATATATACAAAAATAGTTAAAAAAAATATCACGCATTTTCCCGTATAGCAAGGCAAGACAAAGGAGATCTAACGTTTAAAGCACTTTATTTCCCACTTTTTTTCTATTCAACAACAAGAACAACTGAAATTATTTAATTTTTTTTTGCGGAATTTTACATTTCTATTTATTTTGCTATAAATATTAATAAAACCTAGAAATATGATATTTCGTTCCCATTAAGATACTACCGTTTCCCATTTTCCGCTAAATTCCAGAGAAGTTACGTGTTGAGCGCCGCTATTAAATACAAAATTTTTATTAACAATTTAAATTTATCTTTTTTTTTTTACAGTCAATACATTTAGTAATTAAGAAGAACATTAATAAAGACATAACCATTAGGTGTATATACTCGTATAGTATCTATTAATGAATTCGACAAAAACATTATAACAACCTACGCTGCACTATTCATATAATTTGCAAGTAAATGCATTTGTCTTAAGGTAAGGCATCCCATAAAAATATAATTGTCTATTTACGGTGATCATCATTTAAATTTAAACGCCAATTAAAACGGTAAGTTTTTTTGAGCGTGCGATTTTTTTTATAAACACAGTTTAAAAATAAGGTATACATTCTTAATAATATATTATTATTAGGAAAGGCGCCCATTATAGCTGAATTCGTGACATTGCATGTTGAATAACGGAACTCAACGCCGCATTTTGACTGGCCGGCGCGGTAGTATAAAAATAATTAACTTTCCATTCAGGGATTGAACCCAGAACTATCGAGCTTACAGTGAAACGCTGTTCCACTATTAGGGTAGGTGGCATCTCATTTATTAGTATTCGTATGTTAGGCAAAAGTTATAAAAATAATTTGATTACGACCGGTACAATGTTTTGTTTGAAGATTTTAATGTTGTGTTAATATTTTTTTAGTAATAAAATTTCTTTGTATGTTTACTGACTAATAGCTTAGTTAGCATGGAGGGCACTAATGAACTGTCAACATTTATTAAAATATTGCATATTCTTTAGAACGCTAGGCCGTCGTGGCGCAGAGGCACAAAGGTGCGACTGTAACGCGACGGATGTGTGTTCTGTCTCCACTAGGGGGAACGTATTATTCATTTATTAATATTTAGATATAATAATTTATTAATATTTTCATTTTTTCGCTCAAAAAATTCAGTGGAAAATGGGGAATGGAAAGTCTTAATGCGGGAAACAGCGTGAAGCTGCTGCGTTTAATAAATATTTTATTTTATAAACCAGCTTTTGCTTAATGAATATTTATCTGTGCTTTCGTTGACAAGTTACGATTTAATTCTTTTGTGGAGATTTTGTGTCTTGATAGTCTTATAAGGTAGAGTGTATAATAAATTGCAAGTTTATTTTATTATGTCGTCAACACTAATTCAATGGACATCTATATTAAACGTTGTTTTGTATTGACTCACGCACGTATTATAAATAAATTAAATAACATTCCCTCCACAATAGATCTTTTGTGAAAAACAAAATATTTGTTATATTTTGTTTTTATTTTCGCAGTCAGCACAGCGAAGAGTATGTCATTCAAGTTTATGTTTATCTGTGCTTCCATTGACAAGTGACGTCGCAATGCGCGGCAATTGTTTTGGCGGGACGCGACGGAATGCGTTTTACGTTTGTTTTCATTTGATTTTAAAATAAATTTTACATTCTCTGCAAGATAAATTGGTGTTTGGTGGTGTCATTTTACGTATTATGTGTGTAATTAATACTTTTTTCGTTCTTATTTGAACTAAAATTAACTATAGTGAGTCTACGGTGCTTAAATTAAACAACTTTTATTATAAAAAAATATACACAAAGGAAATATAGAACAATTTGTAACATTGCTAAGCCTAGGCGATCCCTTCCACATCAAGTATTTATACGTAAGTAGATCTTTATAATAACGCAACACGAAACACATACAAAAGATGAATGATGAAACTAATAGTTACGGGATATACAATTCCCCTATAAATATCTTTCTTATATTTTCAAACAATCAGTCCCCTTCGAGGTACTTTAGGGCAAAAAGGTTGTTATAAATAATCGTACCACTGGAGCAAAAGTATCCATTAGCATCATTATCCCACAAGGAAATTTAAAAACCCCGTTTTTATGATTTACTTTCACTTAAAAATGACCCTTTATCTGTTTACACATTAGTCGTTCAAATGACAAACTACACAGTGTAAACCGGCCAGTGTAAGCTGTGTAACGTCTTATTCATTTTGTATGAAAGCGGGGGTTACTTTAAATCGGTCGTATGTCGAGACGTCTACACCTTTTCCAAACAAATCAAACGCCTGGAATTATTTGACATGTAGGACAAATATTGGGCCAATATCGTTTTAGATATACATTTTTGAAAATGAGCCTTATGTTTAAATATAAAAAAGCGTATTTTCCGTATTTCTGTCGGGTAAATGATGTTGGGTCGGAGATAAGTAATGCTTCAAAGGTGACAAAAGTATAGCCTGCGTCCTTTTTTTTAATGTTAGTATAATTTTAATGGTTGAATAGTTTTATTGGTGATTAATAATTATGCTATAATTATTTATTACAAGTAATGAAACGAACGGAAATAGAGAAATATAACAATTTATTGTGAGAAAAAGCTTTAATCAACGCTGTATCCCGGACGTAGAAGGGTAGGCAGAGGGTGAGGGAAACACTAAGTTAAGACACTCATTTTTTGATGCATTACGTGTTGAGTATAGGAACTCAATACCGGACATTTGCCTAATATATTAATTCATAATATTGAATGCAATCAGCACACCCTCGCGCTTCTGAGCCACGACGGCCTAAATAGAGGCAATAGAGTGCTAAAATATTTAACTTAAATTAGATTTTTTTTTCATACGTAACTTATGCAGGTATTAAGCGAGTGCATTGTCATTTCCTTTGACGTTTAATATCAGCATTGCAACTACTACTAAGAACTTTGAATAACTTAATTTCTTATTGTTTTTTCGTCTTTCGTTTTATTATTAATTATTTCGTTTAATTATCAAAAACAGGAATACTATTTTTGTTGTTTTTATAGCGTGGCGCTGTATCGGTACAGGATGATTGCATAGACTAATTTAATTTTCTATTAAATAACAAATAAATTAAATCAGCAATTGTTGTATGTATGTTGGTATATTGAATAACTGCTGATATTCACAATATTATGAACGATAATATTACCTGCTACTAATTAAAGCGCTTCAACAATATTTTGCTGGCAGTGCACAATTATTATTATTTGATTAAATGTAAATATACTTGCTGAGCTGAAATTTGTTGATTCATCTCTCACTCAGTGTAAATACTGCTGATGTAGATATTTGTCTTGGAACTGTTGTTGAATTATACTGAATATAATTTATTAGCAGATTTTGTATGGTAACATAATCACATTACTAGATATATTTTATTATGTAATACTGTATTGGATGAAAAACGGAGTGTCTTAACACTAGCCTACTGCCTACTTTGCTGTGTGCGGGATACAGCGTGACGCTGAAAAATTAACGTTGTTTTATTATATTTCCAACATATTGCTTGTTGCATGCAAATTGCAAGACTAGTTGAGACACAGTCTAAAAACTCTATTATTATCACTTATTCTACAAGCTGTTGGCCCTCTGATATTGTGCATTGTCTCCGCATATTAAGGGGACTCTGACCCCCATCATGTTTATATGTAAATCGTCAATTAATTTATAATCAAAGGTGCTTTGCACTTAAGTAAAGCAAATCTCAATAGACTACTTAACAGAATCTAATATCGTTGTTGTTAAAGTATTCGCGTAAATTGCCATACAAAGTGCTTAGAACATGTTATAATATTAAGATTGAACGTGGTTGGTACGTTTGTATGTTAATTTGATATGCTTTCGTTTATTTAGTTGGAAAACTAGAAAATATAAGGCAGTTAACTCTATCTAGATCTTTATATGAAAACAGTAGACTGCATCTTTGTACCGTTAAACATTTTGTTTAGAATTGTTTTGAAAGTCAGTAATTTCAAACGTATTAGTACTAGTAATGCAAAAAAATATTTACATTATTATTTCCATATATTTATGTATATAAATATATGGATATAAATGAACATGATATTGAATACATGAGCTTATACAAAACTTTGTTTATTTTTGTAATTCATCGCGAATAAAGAGAAATTAACGTAATTCCACCAAGACATAATAAATGTAAAAAATTACAAAATTTTCATGTGTGAGTGATAATTTTGGAAATATAATAAAACGATGTTTAGTTATTTAGTTAGATGTTAATTAAATATATTTTCATGTTAAGTGGACCCGCTTCGGATCCATTCGCACCTTTTTAGGGAGAACTCGAAAAAAATTGTGAATGTCGGCAACTTTGATGATGTCAAAGATAATTCCCGAAACTGCAGCGTTTTTTTTTTATTTTTCTTTACAACAAAAGCAGCCATTAAACAGTGTTATATAACTAAACCATGATATCTGACTTTTTTTCCAGATATATTATTTTTTTTTCAGTAATTTCCCTTTCGTTGAATAAAACTGTAGGTCAATAAAAGTAAATATAACTAAATCTAGGGAGTCGGGTTCCCTACAAAAATCGGAAGTCTCGAGCTTTTACTGAAAGTCAAGCTTAGTTTAGCTTTCATCTGATACCCTACTTGAACTAGCGGCTTTAATACCCAATTTTGCCCCCCTTTCAAGGATATTTTCTTTTAGGATTTAACCACAAACGTATAGTTATTAAAAAGAAGATATGGCCTTCTTTTTAAAATAAATGTAGTAGAAATACGATTTTTACAGAAAATAATAGGGCCGTAGATATATCAGTATATGGTTTGAAATTCAAGTCGATATCTCGAAGCGTTCCTGAGATAAAGGCTCTTGACAGACATACAGACGAACAGTAAAGTGATCTTATAAGGGTTCCTTTTTTCCTTAACAAGTACGGAACTCTTAAAACGAAACGATCAACAAAACTAATGCAACAAGCCATAAATGAAATACTTGGAGCGATATTGGCTATGACGACGGACGGCGCAAAATTTTTAATTCGATTTTAAAACCCAAAACGTTCATGTATAAAACATTTGTTCCAGTCATCGTTATCTTGATACTTATCGTAAACTTTTCTTTTCTTATGAAATTAAGTAAAAAGTAAAATATTTTGTATGTGACCATTTCTCCTACATATTGCTTATATATTTTATTAATTGATATTTTACGTGCTTTTTTAAAGTTTCTCTTACTATTGTATGATATCGTGAATAATCATACTTTTTACAAAGTAATTCTGTAATGAGAGAGAGATTCAGATAAATGAAAAAAATTGATTGTTTTACATAGAATATATAGTTTGTTACTAATTGACGATTTAAACTTGATGGAAATAAAAAATTGTAAAAATGATAGTGTTATTTATAAAAATGTACCAATTAAGTATTAATTAGACAGCTTTTAATAATGTCATATGCTTATACATATATATTACTATAAGGCAAGTATCATGTAATCCAATCCCACTATATATACTATGCTGGTGACCGCGACGTAGGTCGACGTAGGTAACAAAAAATAAAGAAATAAACCGACTATCTCCGTCCTACCATATGAGATCCGAATATCCATTAATTTGTAATAATGTGGTTTCTTTTACCTAATACACTCAATTTATATGGCGGAATTATTATATTTTTTTTCCAAATCAGTCGCATATTTGCCCGTCTTTACGATAAGTTAGTTATGTCTTCTCTCGTTAACAGTAATCGATCACTCACAGAGATCGAGTTCTTGTTAGTGTTTGTGGTAGGTCAATAATTATGTATTTAATTCAAACTAAAGGATCTTTTCTTTTCAATGAAAATGTTTTTGTTTGTTTGTCGTTCCTATGGTAAGGAATAAACTTTGGCTGACTTTAGTTTCAAAATCCTTTTAGGTCAATCTAGAGTCATAAGCTACGATTTTATAATACCGCAATGGAGAATCGTTTTGACGGTACTGAACTAGTTACAATAGTGTTTGAAGAATTGCATGAATGATATTTCTATCTATAATTTTTATTTCCTTTTAGTTTTATTTTATCACATGACTTTCTTCATAATTCACCGTCACACACTTGTGCTTCTGTACCACGATAAGCGTGAGGACGGAAGTTAAAAAAATGTGTAACTTTTCAAAGTTTTGGTGTAAAATACTTTTATTTATAATACTTTGTAAATAGAGCTGTATAAATGTATATCGTATTATAAAAGTTTTAAATAATTTATAACGCCTTGAGCTGATTTGAATTTATTAAATTGCTTGACTAGTTATACCTGTGTATAATAAATAATGTAATAAACATACACCTGATATTTACTTACAGTATATTAATAAAACAAATTGTATAATGTATATAAATTGCATTTAGGTTATAATAGTACTTTTGGTCGTTTAGATATTTTGAAAAAAATATACAATATTTTTTTATATACTAATACGTAGTATAAATGTATAAAACGTTTGGTACGACAAGTCCATTAATATAGTTTCTGGACCACCATATCGTAATTCGGATGTGCCTGCACAAAATATTTTTAAATACTACTGGTCATTATTGACATGTTTAAAAAAATGATAAATTGTATTTTTTTCATATTAAAGTACTTTTAAATACTCTAACTCGAATATCATCCACACCATTTGGATACGTGGCTTTGAACTCATCCAAGCACCAGACAACTTGAAATGCTCTACCTGCTGCAGTATTCCCAGGTCGATACCACATGGGTATCTTCAAAACGCAGGATACGCACCTGTAGCTACTCTGGTGTTACACGGGGTCGTGGACGGCGGTGATCACTTACCATCAGGTGACCCGGACGCTCATTCATTTTGTGTTTTCCTCCAAAAAATATTAATTATTATTAATACAATAAACAAAAAATATATCAAGTGATTTATATATACATATGAATGTAATTACGCACTTCCTTAGGGCAGTATAAAAACGTTCCAAATTGATATTTTAATTGGTATATTTTATTACCTTATAAATACATCTATTCTATCAAAAGGAACACACATAAATTGAGAAACGTATAAACTGTAATCGATGCTCGTTTAATTAGTGTTCTCGATCTTTTAATTTGTCTACAACAGGTTTTACTCGCGTTGTTCGTTGATAATATTGATTGATATGTTGTATAGAATGTAAGCTGGATTGTAATAGAAATATTCTTAATATAAACATATATTTGAAATAACTGTCCGTTCCCTAATTTCCGCCGAATTCTGTAGGCATTGCGTATTGAGTGACGGAACTGAACGCCGCGTTTTTTCTGGTTACGAGAGCGAGGAAATGAACATATTCAATATTTATTTTTCCAATATTTGGAAATCAAATACGCGATCTATCGTCTTTACAGTCGCTGCTTGTGTTCTTGCACCATGACTGGCCTCATATTAGAAATACCGAAAATATCAGCTTTACGCTGTATCCCACACACAGCAGAGTAGACAGAGAGAACCTAGTGTTAAGACACTCCGTTTCCCACTTTAAGCCGAATTCTGGAGGCATTGCGTGTGCCTCTGCAGTATGCGGTACACAGCGTGAAGCTGATTGATTTGATCAATTTAAAGCTTTACAAAAAATTATAGATTTTTCGACTTAAATGAAGTTTAATGGTAATCTTCTATTTAAAATATAAATTTAAACACTAGGATTAAAATGAAGACTAATTTTGCATAATTGCGAGACTTTTTAAAGGATAATAAACATTAATAAGATTAATGTTTATTAATATATAATGTATGTAAATTTACTTTTGAGAGAGCTTTAAACTCAAAAGTCCTTGAGTAAAATATTAATTGTGATTAACTATATATTTACCATCGTATATGGTAGAGTAATTTGTTAAATGAATAAGTTCATTACGAAAATGTTTGTAATATATAATTATACTAGTGGGCCCGGACCCGGCTACACCCGCAAAAATATAAGCCTAAATAATTAAAATAAGTTAAAAAAGAATAATAAGTGGAGATTTATTATTAGAAAAAATATCCGAGTAACCGAAATTAACAAACAAAAGAAGTAAAAGTAACTAAAGGAAATTCTTAATATTGGAAAAAGTACCTAAAGTTTGCGGTGCGCGCGCACTAAACATTTTTCTATATTAAATAATTATGAATTTTTGCGAACAATGTTTAATAAAATCCCAAATGATTAAAATTACGATATTTTAAGTGTATAACACGTTATAGATAACCGACCTGAGATAAATTAATAATAAGCAGCAAATAATTACATAAAAAATAACAGTAATTCGAAAATATATAAGAATTTACAAAGCTATCAAAGTCATTTATTTGCTCTTTCGCGTCAGTCATCAGTCACTATACCACTAGCAGGCTAGGTCATTCCGAATCAGTGACATCTCCTTAATTATTTATTAGAATGTTATACAGTAAACTATAATTTCCATCTAGACGAAATGTAAAAGTGATTATTATATTTATTTTCATAAGGATGAATATCAAATTATAGAAATCATCTAATTTTTGTTAATGTATACAAATCTATATCAGCGCGCGCCATGTATGCGTTAAGCAAACTCACTTTGGGCGACGTTTTCTTAAAACAACAAACTTTGCAAGCCGTTGCTTAGCTACGATTGTTATTAACATGGCGGAATAAATTGCATGTCAAATTAAAATGTATTTTAATATATTAAGTATAAATCGACAATATTACAAATATAAGAAAAATAAGTATCCTATGTTCATCCCGAGACCCTCAAGTGTACACCCTATATGAGTATTTTATCACACTTATATTAGCGGTTTGGCCCTGATTGCGTAAAAGACAGACAGACAGACAGAATTCGAAAGTAACTCTTACTTTCGAATTTATAATATAGGTATGGATATGCCTACATATATAATGTGAATTCTGTAAGTTTTTATCTATGATTTATTTTAAGAGAAGCAGTAAAAAAATGTATGCTTAGTAACAAAATTGTATAATCAGATTTTAGAAACCTAAGATGGTTGGGTCTAAATACCGCTGCCTTTTATGAACTAGCTCGTGAAAATTACAATAATTCTTTTGTAAAAATATTACCTCGAGTGGGAATCAAAGCCACTACTACCATGTGTAAAACTTTATAACTGTGCCATCGTCACTGTTGACTAAATATACTTAGAACCAATCAATTGTCGATTATAACAAGAATAATAATTCACGTAAATAGAATAATGGACCTGATATTTAAATGGAGTTCAACTACCATCATTCAATAGTTAATACATTTCCGCATATGTACCTACTATAAAGTTATTCTATAATATTTTGCCTTATAGAATTGTAATGCGCTTGAAGCTTCCAGAGTAGATTAATTATCTTTATAATAAACTATCTGCATTATATGTCTGGCAGTATACAGTATGGTTTTAGTTTCGATTGCTTCTCGAGGTATGACTACTTTATATTGCTTGCTTTGGTAAGACAATATGTAGTGTTGAATTACCCCCACTTAAACGCAATGTTTTGAAATCCAGAGGAAAATTGCAAGTTAAGCATTTCATTATTAAAAACATGCACAATTGCAAATTGAAAAATATTCATTTTCTTTATTTCATTATAATATGCATACCCAGCTTCTTACTAATGTTTTTAAGCTGTCTGAATGTTAGAGGGGCTGAACTCAAGAAGTTTTTCTTATTTAAATCTGTGATTGGTGACAATCATGATTTTTACATCATATATAGTCACTTTAAAGGCCGGCAACGCACCTGTCGCTCCTCTGGACACGGGGTTGTGGGCGGCTGTGACCGCTTACCATCAGGTGACCAGTACGCTCATTTGCCTTGTATTTTATCATAAAAAAAAAATAATAGTACCTATTACTGACTAGAAGTCGTCTATTCCACCGAGATTAACTTTTTTTTCTGTTTAACGTATTTTTATCAACGTTGAATGCAATAAAAAATATTATGTATTGTAAAAAAAAATGTAAAAAAGGCCAAACTGTTTTTTTATTTTTTTTAGCTCCACGCTGTATCCCGCACATAGCAAGGTAGGCAGAGAGAGTCTAGTGTTAAGTCACTCCGATCCCCACTATCTGCCGAATTCTGAAGGAATTGCGTGATTAAGCATTTTACAATACAAATTCATAACAATTTTTATATTTTCGGTATGTCATGGACGTTTACAGGGATTACACTAAAAGGTCTGTCTGAACAATTGTCTTAAGAACTATTGGACAGCCCCTCTGAAGTAAAACACTAAGCTGCTTATTTGAAGTAAGCAATGTATAAAAAAAAGCAAAAAAATATCGCGTTTAGATATAAAATAATAATTATAAATAATTTAGTTCCAAAAATATATTTTATATATTGTGGTAAGTATACTATAATATGCTGACTACGTCTTATTCACACCAGTTTTTGTTGAGAGGTAAGTGAAACTCTCGGTAGTTGAGACCGGCTGGCACTTGATTGGATTTTTTTCCATTGACAACAATAATAACATGTAAAATACTTATAAAAAAAGATATTTATTCCATAATAATAAATGCAACGAGAATCCTTTCATCAGTGTAAGGATTTTGCTAATAGATCCGTCAGATCGATTGTCTTCCAACCGGTCAGAGAGGCTTACGTTCCTCATATTTAGTAAGTGCTCTTTTGTTTACTTTTACTGTTTTGTTCGTTTTTTTTTTACTATCATATACTAAATCACGGCCAGTCGTGGCACAGGGGCACAAGCCTGCGCCTGTGCCACAGGTTGTGGGTTCGATTCCCACTCGGGAGAATGAAATAATTAATATTTATATTTTCTCCCTGGGGCCTTGCCTGTCGAATGGCGGAAATTAATGCGTCTTTTTTGACTCGTAACTCAACACACAAGGGCTTAACACTAGGTTCCCAGGCTCCCAGGCTCTCGGCCATATCCTAGATAGAGATGTAGCGTGAACGCGTAAAAGAAAGAAATATTGATATAAAAAAAATTAGCACAACCGGTAATCGGTAAAAATTTAAGCATAGTCCGGTAAAGTTAAAGCTTATAAACATGGGATATTAGTAACCATTAAATGTAATTAAGCTTAAAATTGCCAAAGTAGTTATTTCCTCAGATTGCTCTTTACATGAAATGTTTCCCACGCATAGCGCTTTTTATGGCACTAATGTGTTGGTATTTATAGCATTTATCGGGAACTTTTTTACCAAAATTACGAGCGACAATACGTATTGGCAAAACGTACAGTTAAAATTCACTCTTTTTTAATTTTTTCTATATGTCATTGGTTAGTTATCAATATATTACTCAACACACAATGGAGTCACTTTCCGCATATGGCTTCATCTCCATACTGTAGAAATAGTAAGTGAATCGCAATACCTCATAAGCTGATTTTTATTACGGATGTCACAAAGTTAAATATATAAGAAAGTAAGATAATACCTAACTATAGCAAGATTGCTTTTTGAGAACATTTAATTTTCTTTCCGCATGCATAGATGTATCGATGCGTTTGTTCGAAACTTGAACATTTCCCATATCTCATAACCGCAGCCCCAACTATAAAGCATTGATGGCCAAACCATAGAGTTGTACCTTGGGGTAAAGTTATAGGCCTGGGGTTGTTTTACGAGTTCGTTTCTCATTGGGGTGGGAATGCACATGCTTAAAAGAAATGTCTAAGAATGAGCAGCGTCGTAGAAAAGTATCTCGAAGTATATGGTAAACAGTACAGATGTATACGTAATACATGAAATCCTATTGAAACTTCTATTATATTTCCATATATATATATATATATATATATTTGATATCTATAAAAGAATTACTTTCTTATTTATTTTGAAATGAATTGAAGAAATATTCCTAATTTGGTCATAAAAAAATATAAAATTTACATAAAAACAAATGACTAATATTATGTCAGGGATAGCTATTCTACTATCATTTGTGCGTCCATTCGTATCTCGTTCTTCTAATAATATTAAAGTATAGTTCTCATGTTTTCGAGTCATAAATAGTCGCCACCAAGACCGCTGCAGCAAGGTGTAATTTGTGGCGGACCCTTCATTAAATAGAAATACAACAAAAAATGATTCCACCCGCCCCGTGTTCAATTTGAACTAGTGAAAAATGCACCTTTATTATCCTGACCAAATCATTATAGGACTGTCTTTACTTCTGGGTTGATCGTGGATTGTTATAACATTATATAAATAATTTTGGTGGCAAGCTCCTATTTGGAAACAAACAAGGATTTTTTGGTATATGTCTGTTTTCTTAATTTAACTGAAATACCGAAAGTAAAAAAATGTATTAGAATTTCACTGATTCAATAATATAATTTATGTAGACAATCTATAAATTTTAGTTGTGCATTTGCAGAAAAAAAAACAAAAAAATGTTAATTTACAATCCAGCAAAATTTATAAATGTAAAAATTTGTAAATATGGATATTTAATCCAAAAACTACTGAAAAGGAACTACAGTAATATAGTTTATACTCGTATATCAGAATAACAGAATAACACATAAGCTAAAATTTATATAAATTTTGAAATTTTTTTGTATAATTTGGCTACAATATAACAATTGGCTACCTTTAAGCGGGCGAAGCCGCATTTCGGTGGCTAGTAATTTATTAAAAAAAAAAGATAATTCATAGTAGGGGCTCGCAGACACCGCAACTTTACGATTCTAGCTTTACTGCAACGGCCCTGCAACGGGGGGAAAAAATAAATTGGAAAACACCCTACGCCTGCTAGTGTTTTACGATGCGTGCGTATCATACTCTTACAGGCACTATTCTTAATTATAGAGTATTCGATTACTTTCTTAAGACTAAACACATAAATAGCGCTCGTTCTCGACTAAATTGCAGTATTATAAAGTTATAATATTGGGCTTGTGAAATTATGAAGTACATCTTATGGTTGGTATCTACTTTTTATTTTTAGCTTCTTGCTGTATCCCGCACGTATGAGAGTAGGAAAAGGAACCTGGGTACACTTCTGTTCCCCACTTGCTACCCACATGTAGTATATACTGCTTAAATACTCGTATTTTATTTATTTTATACTATTTTACTTATTTTTGCTTTTGCTTCTTGCTTCATTTGCACATTTGTTTGTGAATGTATGATATTATATTTAAAATAAAACTTATTATTCTACATTTTTTATTTTATAATCTTAGATAGAAAAATCTTGCATTTCTGTTATTCATTAGGCACTGTATAAATGAAAAAAAAATCAGCTTCTTCTTGAGGCATTTCGTGTTGAGTGGCGGAATTCAACGCCGCGCTATGTTTCAAGACCAGAGCGAAGAAATGAAAATATAAATTTAAATAATTATTTCATTACCAAGAGTGGAGAGATAGTGTATAAAAATCTTCAATTTTATATAGCGTACATAATAATTTCCGCACGTATAATGATGTTTCTCATCAACGTTGTAATTTATCTGTTTTAATAATCCACAGCATTTACGGTGCCTTTAATTCGGCTGTAAAACGATCCCACAATGTGGGCAAGCGGGTAGCCTTGAGTTACTACAACCGGCAATCATAATTGAGTATTACAGATATTTCATATTTTGAAGCTATATTATTATGTGTCGTATGAATTTTATAATTATATTAACCCATTTAGACCCATGTTCAAACTAGCAGTAAATAAAAGGTTTTTTAGGTAATCATTGATAGATATCGATGTAAGAAAATAAAAAACGTAAAAAAATATTTTTTTTTTAATTTAAATATAAAAAAAATGCCGCCCTTAAATGGGGCCAATGGGCACATTAGAGGTAAATTTTTATGTTTTTATCCGCATGTCCATCCAAAGTTCAAAGGACAGCATCGTAAAAGTTGAATTTGTCCTATTACGACTCTTCTTTTCTAATCAAATGTAATTAAATTACATAGAATACTAAGTACTTAAGTATGTTTTGTACCAAAACAAATTCATTTAGAAGAAAAAGTTAAAAATAAAAATACTTGCATTTTGCTTTCACAGATTTCATGAAACAGCTTTACAAAAGGCACGAAATGAACGATTGTAACAATTTTTTAATTGGATTTTACGGCTCCAACATAAGGATATACTACTTATCTTTACAATTCTAGACATAAGTTGCATAAAAAAAATATAAATAAAACAAGGGTACTATTGTAGGTGTACCCATTTGGGCACGGCGGGTCTATATGGGTTAAAAATTAAACATAAACAATATTAATTTAATATCAGTTTCATGCTGTATCCCGCACACAGCAGGGTAGGCAGAGGGAACCTAGTGTTAAGACCACTCCGTTGCCCAATTTCTGTCTTTCTTTCTTTTCGTTTTTTTTTAAATTATTTTGAATTATCGTCACGTTAATCATCAAGTTTAAGATTTAAATACAGCATGTTGTTTGTTCTTCCGTTTTAATTAATGAAATTTTAATATTTACGTCAAAATATATTAATGATAATTTTGTTTATTTATCATAAAAAAAGTTATAATAATGAAGATAATTTGAACTATTTAATCGAGGACTCCAATCGGATTAAAAAGGACGCAAAAAAATTATGAAACCCGATCCTCGATACACACAGCGATCCATCAAATTATGACAGATGGGAAAGTTCTATACCTTTTGTACTGCTTTTGAGAATGTTTTTCGATGCGTTGAACTCTATAATTAAAAAAGATCTTTTGTAAATCTACCTCGTACTTATAGAAAATTTTGTTAACGACTTGTGCTGTTGTTTAGAAACTCCTTTGGTTGGTTAAATTAGTTAACTATGGTGAAATCGGTGATAGCGAGTTCAATTACTACTAATTAGTAGCTAAGATGATTTTTTTAATTAAAAATTTAATAACTCGCATACTTTATTATTAATTTTTAGAACATAACATATTATTAATATTAGTACAACTAGGTGACAAACATTTAAATTTTCTCTCCATGTTCCTGTTTGATTTCTAAATGTTTTTTATTATCTTAAGTAATTTTATTACACTCAAAGAACATATATTATAGCTGCGATTATATTAATAATCTTCGTAATATTAGAGTTTATTATATGAAAACAATTTCCGTTACCGAATTGATCCGATACAGAGTTGCATTAATCGGTGACAACTATTTAGTACATTTATAAGTAATAGTTTTTATGTTGATATTGCGCAGTTCAAGCATGTTCTCATATTGCATATCATTATTTATTTTATTGAATAAAATGTCGGAATGCTTTTATTAGAAAAATTTTAATAAATCGTTTGCAAAGGCCAAATTAGGTTTATAAGTTTAGAAAACTAAAGTAAAATAATAATATATATATTTTAATATAATACCAATATACTCGTACAATGTAATTCTTCTTTCTATATTCTTGTTATGCAATACAATTAGTCTGCCTAGTCAGCATCACGCTGTATTCCGCACTCAGCGTTAATTTAAAAATTGTTTAATAATTATGCGCTTTCATAAAGGTAAATTATGATTCAGAATAGTTCATGTAGCAAATAAATTGTAATCGTAAGGCAATTTGTAAAGTTATGCGAAATGACTATAGAGTTGTTTCTTTAGAATAAATTTTCAACTTAAGACAATATGTATTTTAATATTATAGTAGTTCTTGAAGCAAACGACGCATTTCTTAAATCAAAGCGCGACAAGCTAAGTTAGAAAGCTGCTACTTTTGAGCTACTTTTAAGCTCTTCATTGAAGTTTTAAATTTGACTTAGCTATTTTTGTCACCAGGCACCAAACTAAATATCAACTTAAGATTCCAGTGCAAGCTAGCAAGTATAAGACATGTAAAAAATGTGGAGTGAAATTTAGAGCTTGAATTTTATTCTGATTGGACACGTACCTCGGTTCCCATATAGATCTCTCGTTCCTTTGACGGTCATTACTTAATATTTAACTTGGCACATTTGCACATTGGCTTCACATTTATGTTTTTAATGGGATTTTATTTAACTAAGCTTACAATGATTAAATTTCAAAGCAATTCATACCTTATTTTAAAAGAAATAAGTATCAACAGTCCAATTAACCCACCATTTAGTATAATTGGCACTTTTGTATTCAAGTTATTGAAAGAACATTCTAGTAATTTTCACTTTACAGCAATAAATATCAATTTGAAACAAACGAAATGATAAGTTTCATTTCGTCAAGCTCATAAGGGCTTTTACACAGTAGGGTTCTATTGAGTAAAGCTTATGTACAATATTATACCTACTGTGAAAATATTATTTTTATTAGCTTCTTACACCTTCAGTTCAATAGTTAGTTAGTTAAGGTTCTTTCGCTTTTTCAAAATAAAAATATATTTTTTTACTATATTTAATAAAATTAAGCTAATTTAGAGGCCATCATGGCGCAAGGTAAGCGCGGTGGTCGTGGGCTCCATTCCCATTCGGGGAATGAAATATTAAATTTCTTCTTTTTCTCTACTCGCTATGGTTATGAGGCAAATCACGGTGCTGAGTTCCGCCACTCAACACACAGTGCGTCAAGAATTTAACGGAAGATGCGGAGATGTCGGAACGGGAGTATCTATTTCATTTAAATTTCGTATGTGTTACTGGTTAAAGCAATTGAAAAATCATGCTTTTCATATAGTAAATTTCTCAAGTTCAAAGAAAAAAATTATATAGGTATATGTTTGTGTATTATTATAAATAGTTTAGGCCGTGAAACTAGAATGTATTATATTGAGCGTATTTTCATTTCTAGAGACTATTTTAGACAAAGCGCGGCGTTGAGTTCCGCTACTTCAGGCTATATCGCGAAAATTGCCCGGTGCGCAGAGAATAGAGTGTCTTTACACTAAACATATACTTAATTATGAAACATTTTTTTGTTACAACATTTAAATTCTATGTGGCGATGGTTTTAATTATTCAAAGTCTACTATTAAGGCGTTATTTTGATGAATCGTCGTTCCTACTATAATTAGTAAGTGTTGAATTTCACAATGCTGTATTTATTGGCGTGTTATTTTGGATAATTTGGTTACATGTGTATGTAAAATGCTTGTTATTTATAATAGTTGTATAACTTATAGGTATGTCGTTAGCTAATTGCTTCTCATTGTAATTAAGTAGTAAGAAAAATAGATGTCATGAAAAATAGAGGCCAGTCGTGGTTCAGGGGCACGAAATGCTGCAAAATCGACTGGTTTTGGGTTCAATCCCCACTCAAGAAAAAAAATATTTAAACTTATATTTTTATTTCTTCGCTCAGGTGTCGTCGATTTCTTCAGAATTCGGCGGAAAGTGGGGAAGTGTCTTATAACACGAGGTTCCCTTTACCTACCCTGCTGTGTGCATACATCGTAGATACAGCATGAAGCTGATTATTTTTATGAGAATATTTCACTATGGTCCGCAATATTCACTAGTGGAAATGATTGTTTTATAATTTTTATTTTCTTGCTCTGGTAAACAGGTAACAGGGCGTCGTTGAGCTCTACATTCTATGTTTTAAACACGCAATGCTTCCAGAATTAGGCAAAAAGTACGGAACGGAAGCGTCTCTTTGGGAACGGAGTGACTAAGTTCCCAGGTACCTTCTGCCTACCCTGCTATGTGTGGGATGCGGCGTGCATGAACTTATCTAACGCATGTGAACGTCGAGTTCTAATGTACCTATTTATGTATCTATATAGAGTTCCTGAGATGAAGTGTATAAATAAACTTATGCTGATGTACTTCAGTAACAAAATAATGTTTTAGTAAATCCTCTCCATTCACATTTGATTTATATGTTGAAACAATCTAGCTGCTGGCAAAACTGTCAGCAATAATTTATGCTTAGACTGTACAGTGTACATACTCAAATCTTTTATCTGTGGCGTAATAGTTTGTCTCATTAATTATAATCATTAACCATTATTGTTTTGTAGTTGGTCTGTGTATAAGGTAGTCTGAGTTCGATTTTAATTCCAAGAAATGTTTATACTTACAATATTTTTATTTATGAGTTTATATTAAACAATTAGGGTTCTGACATCAAAAGCTTGCAAAAATATTTTTAAATTAAAAAATCTGCTTCACGCTGTATCATGTATATAAAAAAGTGGGGTGGATATTTTGAGACATTGCGTGTTGAATGGTGGAATTAAACACCAGGTTTTTGCCTTGATGCCATAACGAAGAAATGAAAACATTAAGAAATAATAATTCATTCATCATATTTTCGTATTTTAATAAGTAAAAAAAAATATTAATAATTTGAAATTACTTTAATATGAAAATTTCTGCAACCGAATTTCATGACAATATGTATGTACGTGAGTCACGATATGACAATAGTAAATTCAACATTTTCATTTAACAATAAATAATACAAAACATCCGCCAGCCATAATTTAGACACACCGTAATCTTTAGCCTGTGACACGGATAAAGGTCAGACTTGGCACGACAGCCAGTACCTCAAATTGTAAGGTTTAAATGTTGTAATAAATAATAATTTACTTTGCCAGGGAATATAATAAATAAATAAATAAATAAATAAATAAATAAATATATGATATTATGATGTTTTTTCATTTCGCCTCCCTGGTATAATAAAGCACGGTGTTGAGTTCCGCCGCTCAACATGTGATGTTTCCAATTCGAGTGGAAAGCGGAGAACAGTGTGTTGAAGTTAAGTTTTTTGTGCTTACCCGTCTATATGCATCCAGTGGGAAAAAAAAGTTAAGAATTATACTATAATGTCTAATTATACTTTAATTTATATTTTTATAAAAAAAATTATGAATTCAATATATTTTATATAAAAATATATTTAAATTAGAACGTATAATTAGTTTCACAAAATAAAAAAAATATATATTTTCTTGATTACCCTGCTATGCACGCGATATAGCGTACGTATCTAAAGCTAAAAAATAATATTTTAAATTCAAGAGCAATATCGAAGGCGTCAAATTTTACACTGTTGCATAATCCTAACACAATTTCGTTATTTACAATAAACTTTTAAACTCATAAATTTACCATATTCATTTTATAATATCATTAAAGTATAAGTAACAATAAAATATACGGTACCTAACGCCATCTATTGACTGGTGGCAGCACTTTTCAAGCTTTACCCGATATGGAGCTTTTATAACACATAAAATCCATTTTCATGAGATTTTTATTTTTTTCTATAAAGTGTTTATAGGTTTTTCATTTTATTACCAAGATAACGGTTCATTACAATTTTAACTGCGATTTCCTTTTATTTGCCTCCTTTATATCCAAACACTCGTCGCTTCTTGTATACACTAATGTTAGTATCTATACAAACACATATCTTTATTATAAAAATATGTTAGACACTCAAAATTGTATAGTACAATTTTGAACATATAAGTTTCTAGAGAATTAGAATTCGTGCCAAATATTTTCATAGAAGTTTATATGTCAAAACGACAACCCATCCAATTACAGAGTCCTCTTTTATTGACTTAACCAACTTAGAATACATCTAGGCCGTCACGGTTCTCTAGATTAGAAGTTTTTGTTTTTAATCAGTCTCTCTAAGTCCAGTGAAGCTCGCAACGAAGTATGAAGTGCCATCACATTCTCGTCATTAGGCAACATTGCTATTTGTGTTAGTATTTTGCAATACTTTTATTATTTGTAAGCTTAGAAAAGAGAATATAATAATCTGTATGTATTATATTTTTTGTAAATAAAAATACTGCTTCCTTTGGCGAGGAGTGTTTTGTGGAGCGCAGTCTTATTTTATATTTAGACATTAATTTTTTTGAGTGGATTTGGATAGTCATATCATTGAGACGTGTTGTAGGGTAGAACAAGCAAAATCTAAACAGATAAAATAAAGTAATTAAAAAAATTTTTTTTCATATGATCTGCTTTGATAAAGAGACAAAACGAGTTGAGTTTCGCCATTTAACACACAATATCTTGAAAATTGGTCAAAGGAGAAAGGAAGGAGGTGCCTTTACAAGGGTGTCTCCTACCCTTCACTCTACATTTGCGGAATACAGAGTGAACCTAAATAACACATGTTACTTTCATTATACCTATTTACAGTTAATATTAAATGTCCTCATTCGTTTTACAACTGATCTTAACATTTCTAATTCATAGAGAGAATTAAAATTAGAAGTAAAGCAAGTCAAGTGCCCATTATACTTAGTTTGTAACAGTTTTAGCCTTATATCCTACTATCCGATTTAGAACTCCGTTAAGTACAAGGCCTGTAGCGGCGCGAGGCACACATTTTATTATATCAATCAATCGAGTAAAAACGATGCAGTATGGCTCTTTAAGGTAAGTATTAAATAGAAAAAACCTGTTTTTATGGCATACATGAATTAAAATTTGTTTTCTCGTCCTTGAATTGAGTTCCGCCACTCAACACACAATGTTTCGAAATCGAGTGTATAGTGGAAACCGGAGTGTTTTTCCCTCATATAGTCTGCAAATCCTGTTACAGTAACTATGAAAATAAAAATAAAACCTTAAATATTAATTTAAAAATTAACCAAATAAGCTTTTACAATTTTTACACAGCCAATCACTGACGGTTAATTCGGATCAAACGCATTCCAACCCAATAAGTTATTCATAGCGCGTCAATATTCATGTACAAACACGTATAACCGAGCAATTGAAGGGGCGAGCCGACACCTGTGACTCAGGCAATGACGTATGAAAGTAAAAACCGAGGGTTGATTAGTGTAATCATTTTGAACAGTCCAATAAAATATTTAGCTTCACGCTGTATCCACAGCAGGATAGGTAGAGGGAACCTAATGTTAAGACACTTCGTTGCCCACTTTCCGCCAAATTCTGGAGGCATTGCGTGTTGAGTGGCGGAATTCAAGGCCGCTTTTTCTTCCATAGAATATTCCTCTTTAGATTCATGCTGTATCCCACATTTAGTAAGATAGGCAGGGGGAAACAAGTGTTAAGAAACTCCGTTTTCCATATCCCGCTCAATCCTCGAGACGTTACGTGTTACGTTGCGTATCTAAATGTCGTCGCTGTCGTCGTCGTCGTTTGTCTTGTTACCAGAGCAAGAAAATGAAAATAAATCATTACCCCGAGCGGGATTAGGAGATGAATACAAAACCGTCGTTTACGCTCGCACTCACAGCTTCACGGCGCCTTCAAAATATGTTTTTAATATTAACCTGTAGTACATTTTTTTTATTTTATTCGTTGTGAGGATAATAAAAAATATCAGAAGATAAAATATGTGTCATTTGTGCTGTTATTTTTAATATTTGATAATGTCTTAAAGATATATTTAATCTACTATTATACATATGTTCACAAATAAAAAAGATTCGACTTCATAAATAGTTATATCTATGAAACTAAAGTATAAAGTATACATTTAAATTTTCACATTTGTTTGTATGAAGTTCATATGCATTTATGTATTATTTAATCGAATAAATCAGCAGATTTTCATTTATATTCATAATAAAATTTGATTTTTTTTTAGTTTTACGTATTTTTCTCTCTTATATCTTTATGAATTTATAAATTGCTTTAGATATCTGTCTAGACTTTCAGATCATAACGAGATAGATTAACAATATTTTAACTATAATTATTCCCTTATTCAAATTTGAAGTCAAGACTACGTAAGACTACGTACGATCAGAGAAGTGTTCACTGTACCACAACGGTGTCTACGTAAATTAACATCATATTTCTTAACATATTCTAACTATCTATATAGCTTGTCTGGGAAATAAAAGTATCATTGAATCAGTACTAACTTTGAATGACTCTAGTATTATTTTTTTACGTAGCATATAAGTATCACTCATGAAGATGGATAGCATTAACTTGGAGTTTGAAAAATTGTTTTTATATTGAGTATGCTTAAAACTTTATAATTTATTCAGTATTTTTTCTTCTCCTAGCATCTCCTGCATACAGGAGAGTAGGCTGAGAGAAGTAGTAGTTATAAGTGACTCCGTTCTACGTATCGCCCGCTTAGAGTGTAAGCCTGTACTTCAATATTATATTTGTAACATTTTTTAAAGTGGTACGCACTTAGAAAAGAAAAATTAGTAAACGTATAAAAATAACGTAGCGGGATTCGAACCCGCGCCTCCTGAAAACCGTCCTGGGCTGGTATATTATATTTCTCATAGACTATACAATTAGTAGAATTTGAGTTTTATTCATAATTTATCTATGTATTAAAGCAAAGGTTAACAAACCTACAGAGAGATGCTCTATGTTTTTTAGTTTTACTCTTCATCCGCACATACTCCTACAATACAGGCAGCGATAACCTAATTTATTTTTTTTGTCATTTTTCGCCTATTTTGGTCAATATTGGTGGTTTATGAACGAGACTTCTTTTCAGGCCTTTCCTTGGTTCAAAATCTTTGTAAAAACCCAGAAGTAATCAAAATTTCACACAAACACCAGAGATTTCTAAGTAGCTTAAACGATATGAAGAATTTTGCGTGAATTTTCCTGACGTATACATACATGATTGATAACTCGTAAGATAATATAAATTGTTATTTGTGACGATAAAATAATTCTAAGAAAAGATAGGACAATATATTTAAGTGTTATTTGAATTGTAAAATATTAAATTACATATATCTTCATTATACTAAGCTGTAATTAAGGAATTCATTGCAGGGGGCGCCCTTACAGTTGTCGACTTCCTCACAGGCAGCCACTTAGTGGCTTAGTGCAAGCATTTCTTCAGAGACAGAGTACCCTCTTCCCTACCCAACCGCTGTCACTCATGTTCGGAAAAAAAACGAATTAAAAATTATAATAAACTATATAAAAATGGGAAGAAGAGTTTATAAAAGTTTTGAACTTTACTTTTACGGTCATCTGCACTCATTTTGTATAAAATGCTCATCGGTTTAATTAAGCGGCAAATTTCATACAAAATCGATGCATATTTGATATTAATTTTAAACAATAAAAACTATACAATTAACAAAGTTTTAAGGTAAATTCTCATACTGGTTTTCAGAGCTAAATTTAATCCCTTATCTTTATGTTACGACAAGTTAAGCAACAATCACTTCCTTGATGTGATAACATTATTTAGGCTAAATATACGACGAGATCTTATATTGAAATATTTAAAAAAGGACATCAGAGTCAGCACGTGGAGGTTGCAGGTGCAACTACTGATACTGGCATTCTCCTACATACATAGATATACTTTTCATTTCTTTGATACAGATTTTTGGTATGATTAATAGTTATATTTTTTAATTTTCTATATAACCGGGTAATAGGAAGGAACCTGGGAATATACTGTTAAGACGCTCCGTCGTTCTCATTAAGACACTTCCATTCTCCACTTTCCTTCGAATTCTGGAGGGTTGTATGTTCAGTGGCGGTAGTGGTTTTTTGAAATATATGAGCAATTATTGCTGTTTAACTTAACTCTTGTAACTGAAAACTTAATTCATTGTAACTGCAATTTTTGGAAATATCTAATGACCATTTTGTTTTGCTATAAAAGACACCCTAATCCTTAGATCCTTTAATTTATTTTAAATTACGATTAGGTAAAAATAATAGTTGTGTGTTTGAACCAACAACGATTGCTTTTATAGCAAGATACCGCCTGTGCCCCGTGACGGCTAATACAATTAGACTATTTTTGAAAAAACTAAAATATATATGTAACTCTCCCAACATTCAATAGCCAACAGGTAGATGTCGGAAACGGACGCTTAAAACATCAATTCACGCGTCACGAATTTACAAAGGCCCCTCTTGTACAGATTTAGTCACGCTAAAATTCTGGGTAACTGTGGATACTATTTGAAATATTCTCGTCGGAGTTTATTTTAAAGGAACAGAAATGGTAGAATATTTATTTTTTTAATTTCTCCGCTCTGGTAGAATAGTTTCCAGACAAACACGCATTGTCTGAAAAATTTGTAAAAATTGGGTCATGGAGTTTCATAACTCTAAGCATAGCGGTTTATGCCGCTATCCTGTTATGCAGGACCAGTGTATTTTTTTAAATTTTATTTTATTTCACTTTTCAAATTTTATCCACTAGAAGGTGGGATGGGAAGGCTAAATATTTATACTCTAGATATATGTATGTGTTATACATATATACTTATTATATCTAGCGTAGGATTCGAAGTTATAACTATCCTCAGCATTGAGATGCATAAAATAAAACCACAGCGTCTTCATTATAGAAAGAAGGTACATTAGAATTCGTACTAAAATTTAAAGAAACGAGATTTGCTAGACAAAAAACCAACAACACTAAAAACCCAGTGATCCAAATCCCAATTCTGGTAAAAGCGTCAAGACATCTTTTTGCTTTTCCAGATGCCGACAAAGTGTGAATGGAATTGTTATTCTGAGGGTTCTATAAGAAAGTTTTTAGTGATATATATTTTTTAATTTTTTATACCGTTAGTGGTTTGTGCCTACTGTTAAAATATTTTTCCTTTTATGCTCTCTTTCTGGAATAACTTATGTAAATGTTATTAAGAATTTATAGATCAATAAGTGTTTTGTACCCACAGGGAATTTAGTGTTACGACACTCAGCTACCCATTCTCCTCTCATTTTTCGTGACATTGCGTGATGACTAGTCTAACGTCACGATTTGTGTTTTAACAGAACGATTAATTTAAAATAATTCAATCCTTTCGAGTGGACATCGAATTCACGACAAACGTCGCGCTAATAGTCAAACGTTGTGGCGCTGTGCCATGATTGCCTAATTATTTCTAAGCAAAAGAGATAAAAATAAAATATAAATAATATATAAAAAACGTTTATATCCCTTTTTTAATGTGCAAAATGAAAACGGCTTTACATGATTCAGCTGTCAAGTTTAAAATAATAAATCATTATCTAAATAAGTGCTAGATTGGTATAAACCTTTACATTCTTGCGTGAATAACTGTATCTTCATTAGGGTCACTTTTTGTAATACTGGTTAAAGAATATAAATGAAATATAGTATTTAAGACCTTATTGGATTGGAATAAGAAACATAGTTGTATATCAATGTTACTAGTCTCACTACTATGTGAATTAAGCTATAAACGTCCGAACGTTAACAGGACAAAAAGCAACAGCAATGTAAAGGAAATCTTGGAAATGAAAGATTGACTTTCACTCGCTTCATTATTATTTTTTGCCCACCGCGGGCCGACTTCGTTGTTGTGGGTTCTATTCCCACTAAATGGATTGAAATATCAAATATTTTCATTTTTTCCGCTCTGGTGACGAGACAAAGGGTGGCATTGAATTCCGCCACTCAACACGCAATGCCTCAGAATGCAGCGGAAAACCAGAAGTGTTTTAATGAAGAACGGAGTGTCTTAACACCATGTTCCCAGGTTTTTTTCTGCTTACTCTATGCGCAGGATACAGCGAGAAGCTAAAAAAACGAAAACATTTTCTCTTATTTTCGTTTACGCTCAATTTTCGAGACATTGGCCGGCTCAAAGAAACTTTTTTATGATAGAATGAAGACAACACGCCTTTCCGGTGTCTGTCCCTGAAAAAAGTGCAAGCACCACGTGACTGCTAGAGATAAAGTTCGAGGGCAGCAAAGATGTCACTCATATTCTAGACTTTCTCATATTATTTGGCATTATCTGTTGCAGTTTTCAATAATATAAAAAACAATATGAATTAGATATGTATTGTTTTCCAAGTGCTTTTACTAAAAGTATGTTATAATATGTAGTTTAGAAAACCTACAATAACACTACTAAAATGCCTACAATAATAATAAAAATACGTAAGTCAAGATGTCCGAAGGAAAAATCACTGCATGTAAAGTGGGTTACAAAATTAGTCAATGTTACCAACTTATTGCACATTAACACGCAACTATTTAGTTTTCATTTGTGGCAACACTGATTAATTATAATATTTTGTTTTATTGCCTTTACCATGGAAAACAGTCGTTAAATGAAGTTACCCAGTTAAAAGCCCTTATATTATTTAAACGGTTGCCATTACGCTACGTGAAGAGACAGAAATATAAGAGTGCTTCGAGCAATTGCGGTTTAATTGCAAAAAAAAGGTTTGAAATGCAGTTAATAATGTTAATTAAGATGTCTTTATAATGAAAAAAAAATCATAGTTAATAAATTATTTAATAGTCAATATGGCTTGCTTTTATATTGTCTGTGACAATATAAAAGGAAAATATAAATATTTGATTTTTTTCTTACCTACCCCAGAATGTCCAAAAGAACCATATAATTATTAATAACCGTAAGATTTTTTTTGGTTGAATACACTTTAGAAACTTTTGATTCGTATATTTTTTAAAAAGTCTGTTTATCAATGAAAACTAAAGACCATATGACATCGCGTTTTAACGTGATGTAACGTGGTTTAACGCTCGCCGAGTTGCCTCGTAATATTTATATTACGAGGCAACTCGGCGAGCGTTGTAGGTTAATGCAAGTTTATGTTTATTTATACTTGCATTTGCAAATAATTTGTGTGAGAGCAAGAATAAAAATTAACAAAGATTTATGGAACAATAATATATACTTTCTTAAGTATAACACAAAGAAGTTACGTTTCAATAAAACTTACAAATGTCACAAAGAAAACGAGTGGTTAACTAGGAAAAGGCACTCAATTTTAATTGACCCATATAATGAATGTAGGTAGCTAGACGGCATTAGTTGTGCCCCAACATGGATGACATAAGCAAGATCCCTTCTCCCCATTTAAACAAGTTGAATGCGCTTCCACCTCTGCACGTGCAGCACTCAAGGTCTACCCTTTACCTCTTATGCTTGCAATTAAAACGAAAAACTGGGAACATAAACAACGCGAAGACAAAAAGAGACAGCGTATGTACGCGAGCACTTTTTATTTCCACTACAGGGAGGTCGTCGGCCAATCAACGCACTGTGGCGCGCTCATTCCCATTGGCCGTTTTGAATAGAGAATTTTTCAAACAATAGCCGAGGGTAGGTAATAGCGAGTTTTGTTTTCTTCGAGTGGTATTTCGCATTGGAGTGCCGGCGTTCGTTCGTAGCGGACGTCTCGAGACTAATTACCTTAGCTTACTTGCATTGTTAGGAGGGTGCTTTAACTAAGCTCACTTCATTTGAATTGTTGCTTAACATTGTTATTTATTGTACGGAACTCGTCCTTCAGGAGTTGCAGGGCAAGCAAATTAGCTGGTTGCTCCGGCAATCCGACCATGTTGTAACTGAGAATGTTTACACTTGAATTTTAAGATACGTTCGTGATTCTTGTTACTTATGCGGAGTGGCTGTTTGTATGTACAATATTTTTTGAGTCTTATGGGTACCTAAATGGTTAAGTGACTAATTAACCTTATTTTCTCTCTCTGCCGATATGTAGATATGACATAACGTCTCTAGATCTGATTTTCTATTCGCAAAACGTGGAAGTGCTTTAACACTTTTCCACAAATTTCATTCGATTTTGATACATATATTGGAATATATTTTAATTACATTGCATTTTAATACATCATTTTAGAAATAACTGTTTAGTTTTTTTCAATCAAATTTTTTATTCTTCTATTTCAGGAATCTGGCAGCGCCAGTACGGCCAGTTCAAACGTCAAACACATCTTTAGAAACGTACACCCCTACTCCCACTACACTACATAAAGAAAGTTGCCACAGACTAGACTACCTCGTTGAGAGACAGAAACAGTTATGCATGTTATCCGATAAAATGGTACAGGTAAGAATAACTATATATAATAGAAATTTTGTATGTTGTTTAAGAAGAAAAGAATAATTATTGAAAAAATAACATCAGTTTTGGTCAAGGCCAGTGTGGCGTAGTGAGTAAACGCGATGGTAGTAGATTCGATCCCAACTCAGGTGGAATGGTTTTTTTACATCCTTGCGGATGGAGTGCTCAATTTAGTAGTGCTATTTAACACACAATGCCCTATTTCAGGCTGAAACCACCCTGCCCAATGTTACCATATAAACAGGATACACTTTCGATTAGATTCTCGATATTCTTTTTTTTCATCTTCACGTTGTATACCTATCCTGCAATGTATAGGACATTGCAGGATAGGTAAAGGAAACCTAGTGTTAAGACACTTCGTTCCCCACTTTTCTCCGAATTTTGAATCCAGGCATTTCGTGTTGAGTGGTGGATCTCAACGCCGGGAATTTGCCTATGTTCCAGAGCGAATAAACTAAAATATTAACTCATTCCTCCGAGTGGGGATCCTATATAATAAGCCACAAACGTTGCGTTACAGTCCCACCCTTGTGCCGCTGCGCCACCACGTTCTTGAGATGCAATTGAGTTTATTATTTTTTACGACTTACTAATTAATAATTACAACTAAAATAACTTTATAACACCAGTAACATTATAAAAGTATTTTTAGAAAATAAAGAAGAAGTATAAAATTATACAACTTTGTAAAAAAAATAAAATACTAAATTAATATTTATTTTGCAAAAAAAAAATCGATATTTAAAATAATTAAAATTTCAATCTGTATTGATTGTTTCCAAGAATTTAAAAAAAAAACCACATCGTTAATTACTTAAAAGATTTCTAAGCAAGATAAAGAGTTCTTATCAATTTCCTATGACTTGACATTATTCGTTTATTCACATTAGGATCAGTTAATTCAGTATCAATTCAGTATAGTTGATAGGTAGATCGTTATGCTTGCGATGTCTGGGACTCAAATTCAGCTCAGGGGAATGTTTATATATAGATGATGGTTAAATAAATTCTTGGTGTAATATATAACTATGTAATTAATAGCATTCTCTTTTAAGAAATTTCTTTCTTTTAAGACAAACATGTTCCCACTTGCCGTCGAATTCTGGATTTATTTTCTCGAGTGGGAATCGAATCCACAACTCAAGACTGTCATAGTGTTGTGCCACTGCGCCACGATTGGCATGAATTTTTATATATTTTCTCTAAAAAAACAGAGTAAAATTTAATTAGTAATACCTCATCCTAGTAATAACGATATTTGTTAACAATATTACGATACTAAAATATAAAACTTATGAACCTTACCAACTAATAGGATAATTGCAAACGACAGTATTAATAAATTGTTTGTTTTAATGGGATTGGAACTTAAAAGCTTGGACTAAGCTCATGTCGATGGTCAGTAATTAGCATTCCGCATATAGTTTACAAAGCATTGCCGTTGTAAATTATCGGAAACTAAAATCTTGTGCAAAAACTGGTTTTTTATAAATATTATGAAATATATTTATCCGTACGGGATTAAAATATACTCGTAAAAAATATTCTCACGGTGTTTTCATAACCGTATCGTTTATGAATAATCTATTATTCAAATCCGTCAATAGTGAAATTTTGTATTTGAAGTGTGGACAAAAAAGAAATTCACAACTTATACAAAATAATTTAAATTATATCTAATTGTAGGTAATACAGACAGGTGCTCAACAGGCGGTTGAAGAGTGCCAATACCAATTCCGTAACAGCCGCTGGAACTGCAGCACTGTCGAAAACAACACTGATATATTTGGAGGAGTACTTAAATTTAGTAAGTACTTAATTAAAATTATAAGTTTAATGATATTATTATTTTAATTTTGTAATTCTTTTTTAATTTACTAAAATAAATGCTTAATTTTTTTGGATATATTTTGTAAAAATGTATAACTAGTTTGGAGTCTACTTACTACTTGGCTTCATATTAGCATTAAGTTTAAAAAAAAACATTATATCAGCTTAACGCTGTATCCCTAGTAAGGGAGCCTCGAGAGGAGGCCTTCTATTTGGAAAACGAAAGAAATAAGATTTCTAAATGATCTATGAACTAACAGTTATAATTATGATACACGACAAATAACTGTACGAAACAATTTAAATGCAAAATCAACATATTCTTATCATATTACATAAATAATAGTACCGTTATCTTAAAATCAGCATATACAACCTCGTATCGTAAAATTCATTTCCGCTCAGATTTCAAGTCAAAGTAAGTTGTAAATATTCAAATAATTATTGGTTGCATACATCGGCAACTCTTCAAAGGACGTGTTAAGTGAGAACTACTTTGAAGTTAGATTTTTCAACGACTTAAGAAATGTTTATACATAGTTCAATAGAGGCGACGATTTCGGAGAAAGCACCTAAGCCCTGTATTGTTACGGAGATTATTGCGGATACACCTACGAACATACCTATGTTCGTTATATTTTTGGATCCTTACTAAGAAGCGTGGAATTCTTAGAAATTTGAAAGGCAGTTAGTTTTTAGTATTTTGGGATTTTTTTTGTATTTTACTAATTTATTTTTTATAAATATGCTCCAATAGAATTTATTACGACAGTGGATGCTATTTACGGTTTTTATTATTAATTCTTTCCTTATTTTTATTTATCTAAACCCTATAAGAATTTTAAAGTTTGTTGATATATTTCAGAAAACTAAAATATTGTTGTAATAGCAGAAGAAAAATAAATATTAACATACCAATGTTAATATTCCAACCAACCAACCAACCAACTGCAGTCTATGAATATTGAATCCTAAAATAAATTTTAAAACATGAAGTAATTAACGTCACTAAGACAACCTGTTTACTTTTAAGGCGCCTTATGAACTATGTTTCATGTCAGACATATTGGATCGTCCACTTCAAGATTGTTTTCAAGGAATTTCTACTCTTCATGTAACTTGTTTATTTTTAAATGTCGATTACTGGGATCACGTGTGTACTTGCTGATGGAGGAGCTCAGTTTGTTTAATCTATAACAGGACCAATGTTACTTGGTCCCTAGCATACTTTACTTTGAAGGTATTATACCCTTTTGACTAAAAATTTTGGAAAGTGCCAGATCAACTATTTTGGTTATACCAAAAACAGTCGGTCACTGAACTTTTTAATTAAAAAAAACAGCTCATTTACAATCTAGAAATAAATAAGAATACTTTTACATAAATCCATTTGACGATAATTATCGAACGAAATCATCGCTTGACAACTTGAATTGCAAGAACTAAAATATTTCTATTGTGTTGCATTCAAACATCGCAATGTTTTCTTTTAAGGAGTGAAACTGTCCAAAAAACTTCACCAAAAGCTGCTATCAGTGTTATTTAATTCCAGAATCCCGTGAATCTGCATTCGTGCATGCCCTCTCAGCCGCGGCACTGGCCCACGCGGTGGCACGCGCGTGCAGTCGCGGGGAGCTCAACGAGTGTTCTTGCGACGCCCGCGTGAGAAAACGGACTCCAAGACACTGGCAGTGGGGCGGGTGCTCCGAGGTAACATTATCAATAGCAATTATTTGCTACGTGCCAACAGGTTGACACGTCCTTATATAAACAAATATGATCATTAGTATTTATTATTATCTTTTCCACGTATCTAAATGTTTATAGATACGTGGAATTGTATCAAAAACGCTTCAAAAATGACCGTGACATTTTGCAGTCTTTTTATAATTGAAATAACACGAGTTCTTCGTCATCTCCATTCTTATAGTATACGGATTTTTATGATAGCCATAACATATAAAATTAAAATTTAATGTTTTTGGGATAACGCTTTAACTTATAGTTTTCGCCGAAGTATTAGGATTTTGATAGAGTTCAGACTGACTGACAGACGAAACTCTAGACTGAGTTTTGTGTTGATACTAGAGCGAGGAAATGAAAATATTAAATAATTAAACGTACGACCCTTAGATAGCGCAGCTGACCATGACCGCCATGGTTGTAAGTTTGATTCCTCTTATTTTAGTCGATTTTGAATCGATTGGTTTTAGCATAGGCGGAAAATAAAGAACAGTCAGTAGAGTGTCTAAGGACAGAAAATATTTGCTTATGATTGTTGTGACTTTGAATTCTGCATCTATTCTAACTGAACGAGTGCATATAAGTATATTAGTTAAATGTAATCTTAAATGAACATTTTAAAAAATTTCAGGACATAAGATATGGGGAGAAGTTTAGTCGAGATTTTGTGGATGTTAAAGAAGAGAAAGAGAGCGATGAAGGTATAATGAATTTACACAATAACGAGGCTGGCCGTAGGGTGAGTTCTGTATTCTTAGTTGATTACCAATTTAATCGATACAATAATATCGATATAATAATAATCGATATAATATTAATCGATATAATAATATCAATATTTTTAGAGCACTTTTGTTTTCTAATTCAAAACTCAATTATTTATTTACTTACAAATATAGCACAATTTTAATTTTTTTTTGTTAATTTGTAAAATGTGAGGAGTGAGGTGATCTCAGTTCATTATGTATGATCATCACGTCACATGACGCAACAAGTGTGTGAAAAAAGATTATTTTAGTGTCTTTCACCTTCTCGCCATAGCTGGTGTTTCGCCAAAGATGTAAAAATATTTCTTATGCCATTGACAGTTGGTATTTCACCTTTGCAATGATCCGATCGAGCGACCAATGCGATCGCCGAGAAATAATGATTTTAGTTTTTGTCGCATCGCCATTGGATCAATGACGTGAATGAATGCGGTAAACGTGAGAGATAAAAACAGAATAACGTTTGTCTTAACATTAGTTTTAGGAAGTTTTTATATATTGTCTTAACAATACGATTACAATGTTCAGACGTGCTTGCTTTCCTTTTAGGGTTCCGTACCTCAAAAGGTCAAAACGAAACCCTTATAGGATCACTTTTTTGTCCATCTGACAGTCGAGACCAGTTATCTCGAGATCGCATTAAGAACATCGCTAAAATTTATATCAAATATTAAACTCCATGGTCCTGCACAGATAAGAATCAAACTTTAAAGTAAATTTAATCAAAAGTTGGGAGAATTTATGAATCTATTTTGCTGCATTTTGTGCGGGATGAAGCGTGAAGCTAAAAAAAATAAATTATTTTAACATAAATTCCAGGCGGTACGTGGTCGTATGCAGCGTGTGTGCAAGTGTCATGGCATGTCGGGATCTTGTTCCGTTAGAGTTTGTTGGCGGCGACTACCTCAGTTGAGGGTGGTGGGTGATGCTCTCACCACGAGATATGAGGGTGCTTCTCATGTTAAGGTAAGTTTATAATTTTTAATATAACTTTATTTTTATAACGCGTATTTTGCAGTCCATATTGTATTTTTAAATTTCAAATAAAATTAATATATTGGTTTCTCTTTTTTTACCAAACATAATTAATACGAATTATATCAGATGAAGAAAGCGAAAAACATTGAATTATTGTGCTTCTTATTTACAAACGCTATGGTTATTGGTGTGATTCCTACTGGAATTAATTATTTTCTATTTTCTATATGTTCTGGTAGACAAAGTGTGGCATTGAGTTCCTGTACTCAATACAGTGACTAACCATTATTACTAAATACTAACGTAAGACTAAATAGGAATAATATTTTTTAACAAAAATCCGACATCAATTTTAACCGGATCCCATAATCAGAAGTTAACAAACTGTCGTCAAACTACGTTGAAGTGTATCTTTTCCAATAAAACAAATAATTAACGAAATCGGTTGGTGGGATATTCAATCATTCGTGCATTTATCGCACACTTATTTGAGGCAAACTGAAGACTTACATATGTGATTTTTTCATAGATGCTATTGTCCGAAATAGACCAAACCGTGGGAATACAAGGGAAGCACTAGCTTTCTAATAAATAAAACATCATTAAAATCGATTCACCCAATCAAAAGTTCTGAGGTAACAAACATAAAAAAAATACAGTCGAATTGATAATCTTCTTTTACAGAAGTCGGTTCAAAAGAGTGTAAAACCGGTTAAAAACAAAGTTATTAACCAATTGAATATATAATTTTTCAGGTAGTGGAAAGAAAGCGAGGTAAAAACATAAGAAAGTTACGGCCAATACACATGGATATGAAGAAACCAAATAAAACGGACTTAGTTTATTTAGAGGACTCCCCGGACTACTGTGAGCCGAATGACGAGTAAGTTTTTGATATACATCATTAAATTATTTTTAAAAGCTTTTATTTAACTTGCAATGTATATATGTGGGTTCGGATGAAATCTTGGAGCTCAATTTTGAAGTAGTTATCTTCAACCGATTGAGCTGAAATTTTGTGTACACGTTTAGTTTGGATGACAATGCACGATAAAATATGTGACGTCATTCTAAATCTAATATGGCGGACCATGCAAGACGGCGGAATTGTTATTTTTAATGTACTTCTACAATATGGGTATCAAATGAAAGGGCTCGTTGAGAGCAACTCGAAAAATAATGTGATGTCATTCTAAATTCCATAAGGAGGATATCGAAGATAGCCGAGTATCTATTTAGTCTACTTCTACAATATAGATATTAAATGAAATGGGTCGTTGACCGTAACTCGAAAAATAATGTGACGTTATTCTAAATCCAATATGGCGGAACATCTAAGATGGCGAAGTAGTTATTATTTATGCACTTCTGTAATATGGGTATCAAATGAAAGATCTTGCCGAGAACAGCTAGAAAAATAATATGACATCACTTGAAATCGTAAATACAATATGGTGGACCATCCAAGATGGCGGAATAGTTATATTTAATGCATTTCTATAATATGGGTATCAAATGAAAAGGTTTGTTACGAGTAACTCAAAAGATAGTGTAATGTCATTCTAAGTCCAATATGGCGGACCATCCAAGGTAACAGAATAGTTATTTTTGATGCACATGTACATTATGGGTATCAAATGAAAGGGCCTTTTGAGAGCAACTTGGAAAATGAGGTGACGTCATTCTAAATTCAATATGGGGGACCATCCAAGATGACGGAATAGTTATTATTTTTGTTATTCTCCAATATGGACATCAAATGAATGGGCTCGTTGGGAGCAACTCGAAAAATAATGTGACGTCATTTTAAATCCAATATAGCAGACCATCCAAGATAGCCGAATAGTTATTTTTGGTCTACTTCTACCTACAATATGGATATCTTTTGAAAGGGCTCGTTGAGAGTAACTCGATAAATGTGACGTTTTTCTAAATCCAATATGGCGAAACATCTAAGATGGCGGAATAGTTATTACTTATGCACATCTGCAATATGGTTATCAAATAAAAGGGCTTGCCGAGTATAATTAGAAAAATAATGTGACCTACCAAAAATAATGTGACACCTAGCCAGTGGTAACTAAAAAGTAAATATAATTACTACTAATTAGTACTAGTTTAGTTAAACAAGTAAATCGCGCGACAAGCTTTTATGATCATATAAATTGTGTACAATGAGGTTATGAGTTGATAGTTAAAATTTAAAAGACAAATTTTATTTTCTACTTTTTAGAGCGTTTAAATAAAAGCTTTTTCTAAAAATTATTTTTTGCTTATAATTTATTTTAATATTTATTTTGGTATTTGTAGCCAGCGACCCAGACTCGGTCCACTTAAACTTGTTGTTATATTATTGCCAAATTATATAAAATTATTACAAGAATTATAATCAATTTAATAGATTTTGCGTGAAAGTGGAACTAGCATCAATTGTCACAAACTTGTACGTTTTTAATGTTAGTGGGTTAAGATAGGATATTAGGGGACCCATCTCGTTTCGCTTAGTAGTTTCAGGGTATAATTTGTTTCTTTCAATAAATAAATATTGTTTGGAGAAGTATACTGGTGTATTTTGAGTATTTACTACTACTTAACAAGCACGATATACTTCCACAAAATTTTATTAAATGGTTGGACAAAGTAAGTACAGTAACATTAGTACTTGTGTCATTCAGCATTTGTGGATTCGATACCACTTGGATGTCTACTTTTTTTACTTTCTGGCTCTCATAAGCAGACATATAGCGGCGTCGATTTCCACCGCCCATTCGGAAACTGTGCGATGCGTGAAGAGTGGTTTGTATTAACACTAGTCACTAGTAAAGATACGCGCCCTCTCCCTCAGGCTGGGCGTGCTGGGCACGCGCGGGCGCACGTGCAACCGCACGTCGGCGGCGCTGGACGGCTGCCGGCTGCTATGCTGCGGGCGCGGCTACCAGACGCGCGTACGCGACCACGAGGAGAAGTGCAAGTGCCGCTTCGTGTGGTGCTGCCGCGTGCACTGCGAGCTGTGCCGCTCCAAGCGCGACCACCACGTCTGCAACTAGGGGGACGCTTTACCTCTTAACAGCGAAGACGTTTTGACTGTTGTTTTTTTTATATAGAATTTTCATCAAATTAGAAATCTTCTAAACGAACAGCATTTCATGAAAATTAAACGTTATGTTATATTTTATGTTGCCAAAAATTCCGATGACGTTAATATTTGATGTGAAGATGAGAAGAAGTATCCTCGAGCGCTAGTTTTTGTGGTGCTGTAGAGTACACTGGGAAGTGTGACAATCCAAGCGAGACTGTCTCGATTTCAAACACGAAATTAGTGTGGAAGGTGTAGTTTTTTTTCTGAAGTTGTTACTTTTAATATTTTTTTTATTAGGTAACTTTTTGATATTTTCTAAAAGAATTCAAGTTATAAATTAGAAATTTAATTAAAATTTACTTCAATTAATGATTAAACATTTAAAATATTGATACACACTGATGAGTGTATGACGTCGAATCATAATTAAAATAAAAAAAAATATGAAAATCTTTGCTTTTAAAAATATATAATTTCTTCAAAATATAGCCAACTCACACATTGAATCAGACTAACAGACATTTACTTTTTTACATTTCTATCAATTTAAGTTTGTTAAACGCTATTTGACGTTAACTAAATAGACAAACTTCTTCTTATCTAACTAATCTTGGTGCAATCTTTATTTCATATTTCCTTAATTTAAGTTATCCACTAATATCATCAACGGACTGAAATAAATACTTAATTTTAATTGTTTTCTTTTGTAAGCTTTAATTTTTTTACAGTATTACCAATTAATTTATTTTGTTTTATATATTTTTTTATTGTACAAATCTGTAAATAGTTTTATTATAGGTTTTTAAATTTTAATTTCTTAACATAAGTTTAATTTAATTTTGTCGCCTAGACACAAGTTTAGGTTAATGTCACCATTCATTAACTTAAATTATTTTGAAGCCGACGGCGTGTGACTGTGAACGTGACGGTTGGGGATTCGATTACCATTTGGGGGAATGAATTAATTTTATATTTTCGCTCTCGTAGACAAAGCGAGGCAATGAGTTACCCTAACGCTAGGTTTCCTCTGCCTACCCTGCTATATGCGGAATACATACAACAATACAGCTTGAAGGTGATAAAAAATGATTTATTATTCAATTAATAATAATTTATTTGTGTAATTGTACAATTTTAGCATTTTTAAATTACCGTTTTTTTGTAAATAGATCTAATTACGCACTTAAATGTACTTACTAGTGTTAAGTTATTTTTACTTTCTACCTCAACTGTGAAATCTTAACCATATTGAAGATGTGTTTTTTAAAAATTATACTCGACTATAAATTATTGCAATAAACATTTTTATGTATATTTTCCCTTTATGTTTGATAGGCGAAGTGAATTGATTTAAAAAAAATTTTTTTGCATATATTAATTTCAAAAAGTAAAATTTATCTGTTAATGTGATAGTTGTGGGTTTGGTTTATACCTAGAGGTAATTAATTGTTTTTATTTCCCCACTTTGGTAACATATTGATGATGTAAGAATTGAAACTAACTATCGGGTACCTACCGAATTTTTTAACTGCAAAACAGTTTTACAAAACAGTCATCGATAAAATGAAAAGATACATCATACAGTCATTTTATAGATGACCGTTTTATCTACATAAATTTAAAAATTGTTATCAAAAATCAAAACATAAATTGAGTGATAAGAATTCTTGTTTTTTTACAGATTTACTAATGATATCAAAATAAACATACCTACGTCGATATTCCTATCAATTATTAGATATCAATTAACAAATCAGCAAATCATGTACAAGTCCTCGTTCTGGTAAAAAAAACAAAACGCGGTGTTGTGTTCTTAATATTTGGAGAGTGTGTGGAGGAACGGAGTGTCTTGATACTAGGTTTCATCTGCCTACCCTGCTTTACGCGGAATACAGTGGGAAGCTAAAACAAACATTAATTCGAATCGAGTCGAGTAAAAAAATTGACACCGATACAACTGCAATAATCTCAAAATTGATTTGTAAATACATTATAAGTTAGTAATTTATTATACTAGATTGTGATAGCTTTATAATTATTATACATTACTAAAATTAAAATTCCGTAGTAATTGGATAATTATCCATTTATTATCAATATTTAGATGTAGAGTTACTCATGTAAATAGTTCATAGCACTTAATTCTTTATATTACGTCTATATTTGTATTTATGTATCTCAATAGATATAAGAGGCTTAAGATTATCCAGTAATTTTTTTTCGTTACATTTTGTTTTGTCCGATATTAAGTATTTAATTAATTATTTCATAGTTGTATTACAATTCTTATAATACATTTGTATTGAAACGCAATTAAAATAAATTTAATGTAAATAAGTAATAACTTCTTAAACAATTCTCATAGAAAACTTATTTATATAATAATTATCTTTCATTACTTCCCTATTACCGGTTATTTATTCTGTCCCTTTCTATTCGTTCTAATAAAATAGGGATGACATCATTAATATTTTTTTAAACTAACAAGAACTTATTTTCTGAAAACTATTAACAAATTTTAAATCACGATGACTCTCTTTACTAAGCGTCTCATAATTTTTTCCATAAAATATGAGCGGTTAAGTAAATATAAATATTAATAAAAACGTTAATAAAAATCGTAAATTTACCGATTCTATTAATAGAAAATAATTATTATGTTAGCAATTCCTTTTGTACTTATTCATACTATAAAAAATACTTTAGGTATGTAAATGTAATGTGCGAAGTTAGGGTCAATATAAAACAATGTAGAGTTAATGTCTAACAGTTCAGACAATTCATACCAAATGTTAAAGTTGATTAAGAAATATTGTGTACAGACAGCAACGACTGCGAGATTTTTTAAAGGGAATTGACTGAATGATTTTTTGCTGCTGACTGTACATTAATAGAAAGAAGACCTCTAGCGTAATTTCTTTTCGATATGGAATAATTACTATTTGATGTATTACATTGAATAAATGTCTCATAAAATCGGAAGTTATGTTTTATTTAACTAAGTATTCCCTCATGTCTAATAATATCCCGTACACAGCAGGGTAGGCAGAGGTAACCTAGTGTAAAGACACTCCGTTCCTCACTTTCTGCCGAATTTTGAAGGCATAGCGTGTTGAGTGGCATAACGAAACGCCACGCTTTGCCTCGACATCTGAATGAAGAAATGGAAATATAAACGACGAAATAAATATCCTCGAGTGGGGATCGAACCCACAAACGTCGCGTTATAGTCACACCCTTGTGCGGGTGCGCCACGACGGCGGTCAGTGATAGTTGTTTATAAATCGATTCAGTTATTGTGGACAGATATAAAGTGAGTTGTGATTTTGTATGGTGTAAATAACTGTACCTACGCAAATGAATAAACACGGTAATTTGGAGTCTTAAAAGTAATAGAGTTTAATATGAGAGATTAAATCTTTAATTTTACAATGCTCCTAAAGGATTATTCAACCATGGGTAGACTCGTGGACATCTGTTGCAAATTTGCATATAATACAGCTCCTGTAAAATTATTAAAGTTTTTTAAAATTGTATCTGTCTTCGATAGTAATATTAATGGTTGCAATTCTTGTAACTAATACAGCGAATATGTATTTTATAAATACTAAAACTTTATATATACGAACCGGACATGTTCACATGTTGAATTTTTAGAATTGTTTTCGCTTAAAACAATCAATGTTTGCAAATTTTCAACTCAATCGGTCAAACCGTTGGGGAGCTTATTGGTGACAAAGAGTCTAAATAGTCTCCAGTAGAGCGCTAAGCTCGCTTCGCTCAATTATTTTATCAGTTTTATATTTATATTTTTTTATATATATATCATTATAATGGACAGATTAAAAGTTAGCTAAATTACCAAACAGCATTGTGAGAAGCATTTTATATTAACGACAACATAGAGAAGTCTAATGAAATCAAATTTAATTTTGTGAATTACTCAATCGCTTCCAATCTGCTGCTGATACGATTTATTTTTTTATACCAAATATTGATTTTGCTTCTCTGGCAGAAATAAATAGAGAATATATATAATAATAGAATGGTAGATTACTCAACTACCATTCTGACGAAGATTGAATAGAATTTAGAATGGTTTGGATGTAAAGATTACTCAACTCAAATGCTGGTAGAAAATGGAGAACGGAGTGTTTTGACAGTAGGTTCTTTCTGTAGACATTTAACTATGTATAGGAAAAAGTTTGAAGTTAGTTAAAATATACTTACAGTAGTATGTTCGGCCGTTAGGCCATTACAGGGTATAGCGCGACACACCGCCTCACTCCTGCTCGGACATTGCTTGATTGAGTATTCGTTTATTGGTATAGGATTTTTTACCCATTCCACAACTTCGTCAGCACTCACCTTAAATAATTTATAATTATAAAATGTTATAAAAAAAGAATGCACATGGTAATAGTAATTTGAAATATTATATCTTTGTTACAAGAGATAAATAAATATTTTTTTAAAAACTTACCATAAAAACATCATGTAAGTTGTTCAGCATGTCGAAGAAACGAAGTACAGCGCGATATATAGCTACATTTCTACTGAACAAAGCTTGCCCAGCATTGAAATTGAAAGGAGCGCGGTTGCTTAGATAGTGCCTTTCGAAGTTTGATACAAAGAAGTTGAACCACGCGTTTTCATCGTTATCAGGTGGGCTAAAAAAGTTAATTAATTAGTACACACATACGTATGTAAATAATAGTAAATAATATATAAAAAACCCGTACAGATGTTTATCGAGGCTTGTCAAGCGTCAACCAACAGAAGCGTTGGCTTCAGCAGATACTGAAGTTATATACTTTTCAGGTATTATACTTTTATTAGTTACATACCTAAAATAGCAAGACTCAACAACTGTGCATGGGACGCCTTCTAAATCAGACCATGTAATCATAGGTATCACCCACGGTCCAGGGAGAGAAGTGGATGGGCAGTAAGGAGTGACACAATCCTGGACAGACCTATAGTGTAAAGTGTAAGGCCAAAGACCAGGTATTTGGAATGTAACCGTTGGCCAGCTCATATCGTACTTAAAGTTTGCTTTCATCATCATCTCGAATGTTGCATTTCCAGATAATTGGAACATAGGAGCCCTTATACCTGGAATAAGTAACAATTAGGTCAGCAAGTTCCTTTTCTACCTTACATCTAAATTGATAATCTTGAAAGACGAATAGACATTAACGTCAAACCTTGTATTGAGTTAGCTGGGATGTTCGCAAAATGAGCTAATTGATTCCTCTGGTCACTGTATTCTCTCATCAAAGTTTCTTCAGATGCATATCGCCAATACTCTAGATTGCTTTCGCGAGTAATGGAATTTAATCCGATCTCGAAGCCCCTGTTGTAGAGCTCATTAACTAGAGTGTAGTCAGAGTATTCATGGGATACGAAGAAAGTAGCTTGAACTGGGCAAGAATTTTTGTTTCTACGTTGGTAGAGGAGGTCGCGGTAGGTCCCTATGTTGCCTAACGAGACTGCGTTCTCGAATGTTATAAGGATGAACTAAAATATAATAAAAGTGTACAGAAATGAAATAACCTATTGTGCTAATAAAATTGTAGTTTCTTAAAATTGTTCTTAAAGAAAGGATAATAAAACTTATATATGGGACAATATTTCAGTTTCCTTTAAACATACTTCTCAGTATGGCAAATAAAAATACGTTAAAATATAATATGTGTAAGTGGTTTATTTAAAGTGGAAAAATTTTAATAGTTTTCACATATGATAATATAATATGACAATTTTAATAGTTTGTACATAATGAAGCGGCATATTTGTTAATATCTGAATATACAGTAGAGATGGAAACGACGAGATGGATGCGGTAAAGCGTATTGCTGCCGGTAACAGGATTAATTGTGCCTTAGCTGTATTAATGACACGGCAAAGTGTCAGCACACCTGCACGTTTGGCCATAGGCAAGGCAGCGAAACTTGGATGTTACAGAAGAAGAATGAAAGAAAGATGAATGTTGCGATCTCTCGTAGGATATGTGGAGTCAGCTTAACTGATCGAATTTGCAATGAATTCACAGAATAGAAAAAAGGAAAAAAATCAATTAACTTTAAGGAATAATAATAGTGCATTAATGTAAAAGAAATGTAAAATTAGAATTTGTATGATTGAAATATTATCTTTCAGATTGTGGTACAAGGTCAACTTTTAGTAATGATTATCGAATAAAAAATAAAAAAATCGTAGAATGACGACTTACCTGTGGAGTATCTCTAGGATCTAGGTTACCGGGGATGTTGGTGCTAGAACATCTGCAGCTTGGGAGTTGACATGCTGTCTGGTCACATGGCTCAGCTAATGGTTGCGCGCCCTGCACGCATACAAAGGTGAGAACTACTGCACAGAAAACAGTAACGGACCTCATAATGGCTGAGTACACCGTGCACAGAATATCACATTAATTAGATAAACACATATTTATATTTATTTCATTATCTGCGAAAACGGTGGGTTATCAGAAATGTTGATTTATTATTAAGATAAATGCTAAAATTCAAGTAATTTGTAAAAATATTTTATATTCTTGATTTCTAGATAATTGAAAGACTATATCCTGTCGTTCTATAATAAAATATCCTGTAGTAATAAAAGGTCCTAACATCTAGACTACTAGATAATAGTTTTGTCCAAATTTCTTTCGTGGGCTGGGTGCGTGTCTAAGTACACGTAGTACCTAACTTTCGTTAAATTATAAAGCTCAATTTTTTTATATTTTCTTGGGAATGATATTAGAAATGACGTTGTCTATTGTCAGACGAATCTAATATACTAAAGTGTAAAAAATATTATTTATTATATATTATAGGATTTGGTGATGTCTGGCAGGTTATAATCATTCTGGCAATGGATAGCGTTATTTCTAATATTATTCCCAAAACACATTCAAAAAATTGTGGCCTTCTTTTCGAATAATTTTACTAGAGAGTTAATCTACAAATAATTAAGAAAATGTATCTATTATAAATTATCATTTCATTAGCGCCGAAATACTTGCTTGTGGGGCTTGATCCGTTCTCTCCTTTTCTACGTTCTTTACTTTCTTCATACGTTCTAATACAGCGGGACTTTAAAAACATTATGTCAGCAAAGTAACAAAAAAGTTTCACGATTTTTCTGCTCTTCTATAGTCTTAATTATCAAGATATGTAACTAAAAAAAGTTTAAATATATTAAAAGCAAAAAATCATTTTTGGAAAAAGCTTTTATGTAAACGCTCTAAATAGGAGAAAACAAAATTTGTCTTTTAAATTTTAACTATCAACTCATAACCTCATTGTACACAATTTATATGATCATAAAAGCTTGTCGCGATAATCAATATTTAATTAAATTGAAACTTGAAACATTTAAACTTTGCAGATTTTACATAATTAAATTAGCACTAGTTTAGTTACACAAGTAAATCGCGCGACGCGCGACAATAATTTTATGATCATATAAATTGTGTACAATGAGGTTATGGGTTGATAGTTAAAATTTAAAAGACAAATTTGAAGCCTATATTATAGAAGTGCATTAAATATAACGATTCCGCCATCTTGGCTGGTCCACCATATTGAATTTAGAATGACGTTACATCATTTTTACTTTGCTCTTAAGAAGCCCTTTCATTTGATACCCATAATGTACAAGTGCAAAAATAACTATTCTGTTACTTTAGATGGTCCGCCATATTGGATTTAGAATAACGTTACACTATTCTTTCGAGGTACTCTCAACAAGCCCTTTCATTTGATACCCATATTGTAAAAGTACATTAAAAATAACTATTCCGCCATCTTGCATGGTCCGCCATATTAGATTAACAATGACGTCACATATTTTATCGTGCATTGTCACCCAAACTAAACGTGTATACAACATTTCAGCTCAATCGGTTGAAGATATCTACTTCAAAATTGAGCTCAAAGATTTCACCCGAACCCACATACATACATTGCAAGTTAAATAAAAGCTTTTAATAATAAAAACATTATACTTTATTTCCAAATAATTATTTTTTATTTATGCAGCGGTTACAATAAATATATAAGATTTGTTAATTTTTCTATACTCCTAAAGGATTATTCAACCATGGGTAGACACGTGGACATCTGTTGCAAATTTGCATGTAAAACAGCTCCTGTAAAAATTATATTTGTTAAGTTGTATCTTCCTTCGAATGTATAGTTCATTTTAGGCTGATAATTAAGTTAATTTCTTTACTATGAGTCCATTTTGTTCACCTTAAAAAACCCATAGTTTGATTAAAACATGGACATCATCTTCGCTAAGTTGATGTCAAATCAACCTTGTGTTCAAAATTTTATTCACTTTAATATATGGAGGCCAGTGCTGGCGCAGGGGCACAAAATGTAACTGCAGTCGAGACTGGTTGTGGGTTCGAGCCCCAATGGAGAAAATGATATATTTTTATATAAAATTTCCATTTCTCCGCTTTGTTGTCGAGGCAAAGCGTGGCGCTAAGTTTCACCACTCAACAAGCAATGTCTTCAAAATTCAGTGGAAAGTGGAAAACTAAGCGTTTAAACATGTTCCCTCTGCCTATCCTGCGGTGTGTGGAACACAGCGGGAAACTGATTATTATTCTTTAAACAGAAACTATAATTTTAAAATAGAAACTAATATAATTGCAGAGATATCATTTGTCCAGAACCATATATTATTTTACGGTCACATTGGAGACCTAAATATACTAGTATTACTAATTCTATTTTGTCGAGTGCAAAATTAAATGTTGATGAATATAGTTTCTCTCGTGTGATGTATAGATTTACCACAAATTTTGAAATTGGTCGGGAAGAAAAGAATGAAGAGCTTTCTCACTAGGTTCTCTCTGCCAAGCGATATGAATTAAAGTATCCTAAAATTATAATAAAAAATATAAATGTACAAGTTAAACAATATTTACAGGTTTATGCTGGGCCTGCAGCGCGTTACAGGGTGTTGCACGACATACCGCCTCACTCCTGCTGGGGCATGGCCGGCTAGAGTATTCATTTAGCAAAATAGGATTTTTCACCCATTCAACAACTTCGTCGGCGCTCACCTAAAATTATTTATAATTTAATTTAGTTTTAGAAAATATAATAAAAGAATAGATGCTCTATATTTAAGATTGACTATGATACTAATTTAAATATACTTTCAGTAATAAGTGTGCAAGTAATATTTCGAAATATTGTATATTGAGGCCGTAGAGCTTTATCTAATGATATTCTGTCTATGTATTGAAAGTCACAAACGTGCAATTGCAACGCAACATGTTGTGGGCTCGATTTCCACTCGAGAAAATTGAATATTCAATATTCTCATTTCCTCTCTTTGATAATAAGAAAAAAACAACTCACAACTTATCTAGAATTTGGCAGAAAGGGGGTAACGGAAGTGTTTTAATGGAAACCAAGTATCATAAGACTAGGTTCCCATGCTGTGTGATCCCATCGCCTACCTTGCTATGTGCAGGATACAGTGTGAAATTAAAAAATAAAAGTATATAACAGAAAAATTATGTTGAATGGAATTTAATAAAAAATTACCATATAAGCATCATGTAAGTTGTTGAGCATGTCGAAGAAACGAACTACAGCTCCAAATATGGCTGCATTTCTGGTGAAGAGAGCCTGGCCAATATGGAAATTGAAAGGAGCGCGGTTACCAAGGTAATGTCTTTCAAAGTTTGACACAAAGAAGTTGAACCAACCGTTTTCGTCATTGTTAGCTGGGCTAAAATACAACAAAAATATAAGTGCATACAAACCAAAACGGTCGTTAAGATAAATAACTTTACTTAAATTAAATTTTACTTCAATTGAAGGTTCTTTTCCAAACTGAATTTATTAAACGTGGTTATTACAGAAGAAGAATGAATTGAAAATGAATGCTGTGGAAATGCGACCTCTTCGTTAAAAGTGCAGAGTCAGCTTAGCTCCTCAGCATTCTCGATAAAGAGATACAAGATTGACAGTGATGAAGAAGTAAAAGAATCGAGGAGACTTCGATTAGTCTTCGAAAATGCAGTGTCCATGAAGAAGGTCACGCAATAAAAAGCTTGAGAACCCTCCGGAGGATATATGTATATGAAGACCTTGATGACGGTGGATGAGGAGAAAGAAAACATGCAGAGGTCGTAGGATTTGATACTATCTGGCTATCCCGTTAAGAATAAAGTCAGAAGTTAAAAAAGTTCCAAATAATAAAGAAAAAGATAAAATTATCATTAATGGCTTATATTATACTATCGGTTGTGATATGTTTAAAATACATGAGTACTAATTCATAATATTTTGTAAAGTATTTTAAAATGTAAGATTTAAGTAACTAATAATAAATATTTCATATACCACTTACGTATTATAACAAGAGTCAATGACTGAGCATGAGACGCCTCCTAAATCTGACCAAGTAACCATTGGTACAACCCATGGTCCAGGGAGAGAAGCAGATGGACAATTAGGAGTGAAACAATCCTGGATAGACTTGTAATGTAAAGTGTAAGGCCAAAGACCAGGGTTTTTAAATGTAACAGTCGGCCAGCTCATATCGTACTTAAAGTTTGCTTGTATCATCATCTGGAATGTTGCATTTCCAGATAACTGGAGCATAGGAGCCCTTATGCCTGAAATATTTTAAAAAGTTTTATTATTTTATAAAATGAAAAATAGGTACTTAAAAAATAGAAAGATAAAAAATTATAAACATATGGCAATTAAATGTTATATTATAAATTTAAATTTCTCTGGCGGAATAACAATAATTAAAATTTGGAGTATAATATTTTAGCAAATTAAGTATCTACCCGATCTTTAACAGAATAAACATGAAGTAAGAGCAAAATTAAAGACAAACCTTGTATTGCGCTAGATGGGATGTTCGCGAAGAAAGCTAATTGAGTTCTTTGGTCACCAAATTCTCTCATTAAAGTTTCTTCGGTTGCATCTCGCCAATACTGTTGACTATAGTGGCGAGTCATCGAGTTTAATCCAATTTCGAAACCTCTGTTGTAGAGCTCATTAACAAAAGTATAATCAGTGTATTCATGGGATACGAAGAAAGTAGCACGAACCGGACAAGAATCTTTATTGCTACGTCGGTAGAGGAGGTCGCGGTAGTCCACTATGTTGCTTGCTGAGACTGCGCTGTCGAATGTTACGAGGACAAACTAAAAAAAATATTAAACTTCTAATAAACATAAAGAAATCAAACGATTGTTGTTTTCAACAATATAAAAAAGGATAGTATGTATATTTGATAAAAACTTTAAGATTAATTTATAATGTCAATGGTGAATTTGGAAGTAAAAAAATAACAAATATTTATGTTTGGAAGCGGAAATTTGGGAAAAAAATCCCTACATAGATGTTTACAATATAAATAAATTGTAACAAGCGCGTAAGAAACTATTTCACCTGATTAACCGCTAATATTAAAACATTTATTTAACTGAAATCTTCTTTTATGATCATATAAATTGTGTACAATGAGGTTAAGAGTCGATAGTTAAAATTTAAAAGACAAATTTTATTTTCTCCTTTTTAGAGCGTTTAAATAAAAGATTTTTCTAAAAATGATTTTTTGCTTATAATTTATTTAGTATTCATTTTTGGAAACCCACGATACGAACAATTTACAATAGTCCGTGGTTGCTAAATTAAAAAATAAGGCTAAATTAAATAGTTTCATTTAAAATGCGTACTAATCGTAAAAATCAAAGATTCGCTTGAGTTGAGTGCTTGGATGGCTAAAAAGGGGTTCAAATTCTGCTATGTTATAGTTTTTATACGTTTTCTAAATAAGAAGTATGTGACGATTTGAACGGATGAGTTAGACCCGCGCGAAACCGATATGAAGATGTACTAAGCCAGAATGGTGATAAGAGAATAAATTAAGTTGGAAACCTGAGTTTGTTTGTGGCAATCACGATGTTGAATCACAAAAAAATTCACATGTATATATTGAAGTGAACGGGGAACAGCGTATACGTTATCAAATTATAGTTTAGCGGTGCTGACTTAAGAACAGACCATTAGTCAATAATAGAATAAGGGGTTTGTTTGCAGGTTGGCGCAGCCGTATGCGGTGTCCATACTTAAAGTCAAGTTACCGTATAGGATGCTGGTAACTTCAAGATCCGCCGATCAGAGAAAAATATGATGAAGAGGATCTCAAGAAGCTAGATAATTTTGAAATAAGACATGGAAATGTTAAAGTATACTGACATAATCTTAGTTTTGGGTACGTCAAAGGAAAGAGTTATGAAAAAATAGGAAAAAGATATTTGTAAACCAAGAGAGCAAAGCATGAGTCTCCTCGACCATCATCCATCTGCTTGATTGATCTTCGCAAACACAAAATCTATGATTCTGGTGGAGGGTCACATGATAGCCATGAGGATCTTATGTAGACTAAAATGTCTGAACTTACTTGTGGAATATCTCTAGGGTTAAGGTTGCCAGGAACGTTGGTGGAAGAACATCTACAATCAGGAAGCTGGCATGCTGATTCAATACATGGTTCAGCTGATGGTAGCTGACCCTGTACTCTTACAAAGGCGAATATAGCTAGCGCACACAAGACAGAGACACATCTCATATTGGCTGAATATAGATACAAGATTTAACATTATTACTAACTCTATTATTTATACACATTTCATTATCGGCTAAGACAGATATGTATCAGAAAATTCTGATTTATCACCGAGATAAATGCTTTAAGCAATCTAATATTTAGAGAGCCTTATTATGTTTTTATAGATTTCGATTTTTGATTTTTTTCGGTAATTCGAAAAAAATTATCACAACATAGTATTTAGAATGAAGTCACAAACCTTACCATGCATTGTCATCCAAGCCAAAAGTGTTTACAAAATTTCAGCTCAATCGTACGAACATACCAAACATACAAAACTTGAATAGTCTTATGATATTCATGATATATAATGATTTCGAGTGATGTCACATTATTTTTCTAATTGTTCTCAGCAAGATCTTTCATTTGATACCCATTTTTGCAGAAGTGCATAAATAATAACTATTCCGCTATCTAAGATGTTCCGCCATATTGGATTTATAATAACGTAACATTATTTTTCGAGTTACGGTCAACCACCCATTTCATTTAATATCTATATTGTAGAAGTAGACTAAATAGATACTCGGCTATCTTCGAATTCCACCATATTAGATTTAGAATGACGTCACATATTTTATCGTGCATTGTCATCCGAACTAAACAAAATAATTTTAGAAAGATTTTATAATTTTGCCATTTTGCAAGTCGGTGCCAAGTAAAACAAACAGGCTTAGTAATTAGATACTGTAGTGAGGTTGTTGTACCATTAGTTGACACCGACTTCAAAAATATAAAATCTTTGTAAAATTATTTTTCACTTTTTAGTGCGTTGTTAGAAGTCGGTTTTTCTTTATGTTAAAAATTAATTTATTTTACGATTTTAAGTGAGGGGTAGATCTTAAAATGATGCTTCTTAAACGAGTGGTGATGGTGGTGGTAGTGGTTGTCAACGAGTGGTTGTGGTTGTCCCATAAAAAACTTCATTTAATTAGGTATTATTTTTGTGCAAAGTAACATTTTTGTATATTGACAAGAACATACATAAAAAAGTATTCGGGCGAATTGGGAATCTCCTTTTTTTGAAGTTGGTTGAAAAAGAGAACATGTTCTTTTTTGAGGTTGGTTGAAATGCAACGATCAGGAATCTCACTTTTGACATCAATTTAAAAAGTTTTTGCTTGTACAGTATAATCAATTTTTTACCAAAAAAAATAACAAACTTTGTCAATTTTGAACGGATTCCATAACCAGAACCTAACCGAACTTTCACCTAATTATCCTTGAAGTGTATCCTTTCAAATAAAAAAAGAATCATCAAAATCGGTTGGCGTGACATTGACTTATTTGTCTATTTATCGCACACATACCTAATGCAAATTTAAGACTGATGTGATTTTCTCATAGGTACCATTATCAGACATGAACCAAAAAAAAATGGAACCACTCAGGAAGCTTCAGCTTTCAATTAAAAAAAAATATCAAAATCGGTTCACCCAGTCAAAAGTTATGAGATAACAAACATAAAAAAAAATAAAAAATTACAGTCGAATTGATAACCTCCTTTTCTTACAGAAGTCGGTTAAATAGTTAAATTTGCTGATTGCCGTAAGAGATATTTTATAAAACTTTAATTGCTGAACTGAATTTGCTGAATCTTTAGTTTTCAATTTGTATGTCGGTAAACACACTGACATTTCAAGATTTTGGATCGGGACCAAGGTTTACGCGGGAAAAACTGCGCTTGCCGTGCACGTGTAGGCAGGTACTTACCTTATACTTAAATACCATTTTGCGAGCAAAATAAATTAAATTATCTTAGAACGTCCTTGACACTCCTAATGCAGCTGGACACTAGCGCATATCCCAGCTTGAAGCGAACCCAAAGCAGCCTTGGGTTGATCGCCTTGAATTCTACCGCAAATCGATCATGTCATTACGCTTTCGCTTGGTCTCAGTCACACAAACAATATTCAGATCTCTGTAAGCCATCATATCTAATAGTCCATATTTTGTTCCATTTCTTCTTTGTCATTCACATAGCTATTTGTCGCTCTGTCTTCTTTTTCCTGTCTGTTGGGTAGCGGTCACCAGCGCTGCATTTGTCGATACTTCACGCACGCACTGGGACGCACTGGTACGCGTTGCCTTCAGGTGATACTCTATCAGTATGTTCTTCTAAAGTACTCGTAGCGGATAGAACGTTGCAGCCCTCGAAAGGGCTGGCGGAGGTGGAATAATTCCATCGTAGACCTCATTATATATTTATTTTGTTATTTCTTAACATTTCGTCAAAAAAAAATCAAACTTCTCAGCCAACGCTATCAAAAGGTACAGCCGTTTATGCTGCACTTCCTGTAAATTTTCGAATCAAAACCTACAGGATACTTCCCGGAACTCAGAATCTTTATATTTGTTCCGAAAATCGATAAATTATCACAAAATAGATGATACAATTAGATGATAATTTAACGTGTAATCAAAATAATTTTTTGTATCATTGCTTGCATCTATACCGATATCGATTATTGATAACAAACAGACAAATAGATAAGAAAAAAAATAAAAAATAAAAGTATAGATGTATTAGAATGATCATAATTATTTAGGTATTCATTGTTTAAGTCGTATTAGTCACGGGGATTTATAAAGAAATTACCAATACTACTAATAACAAGTCATTTTATTAAAATAAAACAAATATTTAGATTGTCATCTTTTTAATCATAATTTAAAAGTTGTGAAACTACATGTTACTTATGACTTAAATACGTTGTATATCTTTAATGTTAAAATTCAGTCGTTATTTACAACAATTCTTTATTCTCCAAGAGGATTGCCGACCCACGGGTATACTCTAGGACATGTATTGCAAAGTCGCATATGATAAGATATCTGCAAATATATAAAACATGTATAATACAATTTGTTTGCTTATTTTTTATAATTATATATTTAATACGTGTAACATGGAATTCAAAGTCCTCTTGATATCTTTGTTCAAAAGTAAGAACTACTTATAACTTTACCGAAGAGGCAATATTTAAAAGTTACAATATTTTTTATTCAATTTAAGTCCTTTATTTTACAAGGGTTGCCTGTAAGAGATTGCTTGAAGCAATAAGGCAGCCTTTGCATTCATCTTATGAACATTTATTGTTTTTTTTTCTATGTGCAATAAAGTTTTTTCTATTCTATTCTATATGACAACATTTATTTATAGTTTTTTTTTTCTATCATTAAATGTATTTCGTTTATGAATTTGTTATTTTTAATGTAATAGTATAAATTTTAATTATATGTGGTAGTGATAGATAAAGCAAAAGTTGTTCTAACTTGGTTGTGATCTCCAATATATGGTCCACAGTTTGAAACACTGCAAGGGCTTGGTAGCCTTCGTGGACACATCCTCCTTGAATATTCATTAAGCGGTATAGGATTTTGTACCCAGTCAATTACCTCATTAGCGTTCACCTGTAATTTCAATTAAATATAATCAATGACGTATGTATATAAAACATTTATATTGTTTTGCTTGAATATAATCATATTACTTATTTAGTAGGTATAAAGTACGTTCAACGCTCGGATCGCCATAATTAAAGAACAACAACAACAACAACAACAACAAAGTACGTTCACAATAATAAAAACAAAATAAAATTTGGAACATGTTGTTTTGAATTATGAGGTGTCAACTATGTTCCACTGTAATGTAGTCTTTGGTATAGAACTAAGGATGTTATTTAGAGGAATTCTATATTTAATTATTATGTAAATGTCAACCTACTCCTCCATACTACAAAGTAGGTAAAAAAATAATAAACTTTGTGGAGATATTTGATTGTGATTTGAAATAATATATGTATATATATTAAATAAATAATAAAAATAAAAAAGCCTTTTATTTCCCAATTTATAACAAAATTTTTAGTGTTTTTTAATTTATGAAATAAACTAACTTATATTAAATTTTACTATTCTATTCTATACTAATTTAATTTTAATAAAAATAATATTTCTTAATTGAGTTAATTAGGAACCCCCCTCAGGTAAAGGCCTCTTCCAAGGATTGCCACCTCTTTCGGTCCTGGGCCGTATGTATCCATTTAGGTCCAGCTATTTTTTTAATATCATCCTCCCATCGCGTGTAAGGTCTGCCTTTATGACGCTTGCCCTGTGGTCCCCGCCATAACGTCACCCGTCATGTATATATATTATAATTAACTATTTGACGCTGAGTTTGGTGTTTTTTGAAGATTATGTTTAAAAAGATTTTTAATAGAATATTTTTTTCCAATAAATTTTTGAAACGAACCCAACTGTTGTTCGTTTCAAAAGGTCATAAATATAATTAAATTAATAAGAAACAAATATAATTATTTCAGTTTCAGTATCATACCATAAAAACATCGCTAAGGTTATTAAGCATATCCAGGAATCTAACAAGCGCTCTGCCAGCTGCTGGACTAACCCTAAAGAATGCCTCGTGAACGTAAAAGCCGAAAGGAGCGCGGTTTCCAAAATAATGCCTCTCAAAATTTTGAACGATGAAACGGAACCAGCCATCTTCATCATTTCCTGGACTAAAATTTATAAATAGTCAGATTATTGCATATATACTGTGATATTAAAATTGAATAAATTTTATTACCGCATGCCACGGCTGATAAAGACAAATTAGGTGGACCATTTGTTCAAATTCAAATTTGTTTATAGCCTGTTAAATGGCCTTACTCAAATCTGCTCTTTCCCTTAGTGGAGAAACGAAAATATTTAATTATACAATTATACTACGTTATATATAATACTTACTTATAGAAGCATGTATCAACAAAAGAACAAGGGATACCCTGCAAATCTGACCAAGCGACAATAGGTAATATCCAAGGGCCGGGGATAGAGGCACTAGGGCAAGGTGGCACGATGCAGTCTTGAATAGATCTATAGTGCAAAGTGTATGGCCACAATCCAGGATTGGTAAACGAAATTGTAGGCCAACTCAAATCATATGTCAATCCTGTGGATACCATCATTTGGTAAGTCGCATTACCAGACATTTGGAGGAAGGGGCTGCGGATTCCTAGTAAAATAAAAAGAAATAAACAAGAAATCTAACTTTTACAGTTGTCATATACAATATAAAAGTATGTATTTTTATATATAAAATTATCATCACATCACTTAAGTAAAAGTCGGCAAGCTTACCTTTAACTTCTTCCTCTGGAATGTTAGCGAAATGCGCTATTTGGGTTTTTTGGTCTCCAAATTCTTTCATTAACGTGTCATAATCAGCATTTCTCCAATACTCTTGATTAGTTACATGTGAAATGGAGTGAAGTGCGATTTCAAAGCCCTGGTTGTAAAGTTCGTTAACCAAACTGTAGTCGGTATACTCATGGCTTACGAAGAAAGTCACTCCAGCTGGACAACTGTTCTTATTGTAACGGTTATAAATCATCGATCGGTAAGTTTGAATGTTTTGCACGTTTATGCCATCGTCGAAGGTTAGAAGGACAAACTGTGTAGAGGAATAAAGAAATAATGGTTTTATTTTTCGATATAAGTTGTGAGAATTCCATGAAATGTTTTCTAGAAAATAAATGTAATTTTAATTATTTTCAAAACAGATTGGGGAAGCCTATATTTTTAACAATTTTAAAGTGTTATTCCATATTTAGAAGAAAAGTATTTATTTAGAAAACGTAACAAAAACGTAAAATAAATAAATTTAATTGTGGTTTGCGGTAAATATGGTACAAATATACATATATTTAAAAAAAATGTCGCGACAACGGTATTTTTTTGTAACGAAACCATTTGAAATGAGAATAATTGAAAATTATTATTATTTATTTCTTCTATTACCAGTTTGTCGATCGATCTAAAAAATATGTATAGTTTTGTAAATGCGGGAGCACATGGATGGTAGGCAGAAGGTACCCGAAACACTAGTGTTAACATACTTCGTTCCCATTGACCACTTCCGTTCCCTATTTTCCGCCGAATTCTGGAGGCATTGTGTGTTGAGTGCTGGAAATCAACGCCGCACTTCTCTCGTTACCACAGCGAGTAGAAATTGATCCCACAACTTTTCGTGTTTATAGTCCAGCGCTTGTGCCCCTCGCCTCGTTTCATCTGCCTGTTTATATTATTGGAATAAACAATAAGTATTTAGGCAACTTTCAACATACCTGAGGGGTGTCTCTAGGCTCTAAGTCTCCTGGAATGTCCGAAGATGAACATCTGCAATCAGGTAACTTACATTCATCTTCATTACACGGCTCGGCTAGTGGCAATTCACTCTCCGCGTAAGCAAGAACCGCTAGCACCAAGGTGCCTAAGGCTAAAGTAATCCTCATAATGAAAACTGTTTTTCTGACTGACTTATTCAAATATTGATATAATTATATATCTTCGATATTTATATCCATGTCTTAATTGATAACTAATTTAAATAATCATAATATGTAAAATTTTCCCCAATTAAAATAAGCTGTTTTGCATTTTGTTGTCTACTGATGCATATCGTTTGATATAATTGATAAGGTATATGGGACAGAACGTAATATTTAAATGACAGAAATGCTTGACGAAAATGCTGTAAAATTTAATCGAATTGGTTAAAATTATTTACTCAAAAAATGATAAATCTATACTTTGAGGTAAATTTTTCTTTTACGTTTTTTAATTTATATAAAAAAATCTTAGGCATTTTTTAAAATTGAATTTTAATTGTCATGTTTTTTTTGCCGTACTGTTTAGTTCGAGTTTCATGCTGTAATTCGTTTTACTAGTTTTAAGGAGTACCTACCAGTATTTTTCTATATAATAATTTCAATTTATAATTCATTCCATTACAATTAATGCTGGAAACGAAAAAAAGTCCAAAAATATAGGTATGGATATAAAATGACTCATTAACTCTATCTCTATCAGTTATCATTTAATGAATCTAATCGATGGGAATCCGATCGATTTCCTTTTAATATTAATGTTCTTTTTCAGTAAAGATATAAGTTAGATATTCTGTAAAACATGTTAAAATACACCGACAATAATATAATTAAATATTTATCATTATCTAAGATGTGACCGATGTCTAGATAGGTTTTAGAGTCTGAACTGTTTCATTAATAATCCTATAAACGTTAGAATAGTTAGTTTAGTTGAGTGACCGTAAACCGAGTGGGAATCAAAAAAAAGTTATATTATTACTAAGGTCAGCGCCACCTTCAAATTTGTCCTTGGACAATGTATGTATAGTATATTATCCTGTGGGCATGTTGCTAGTACTATAACTTATACACAGATGTCGCTATTAAGAAAATTTAAGTTCTTCATGAAAAAAGTTCGGTATATTATTTTTCTGTTAACAACTTTTACAGATCTATGGTAAGATTTAAGCTCCTAAATTACAAGGAAAATTTTATTTCAACTTAAATTTATGTACATACGCTTGATAGTTCAGAAAAATGTTTTTTAATTCAAAAACTGTCACCTAGGTAGCTAGGTGCTACACAGGCGAAAAACTAAAAAAATATCTGATAGGATATTTTTTTCAATTAAAGCCCCGCAGTTTTAATTAAGATTTACTATGTGTAAAACAACAAACAGTATTCTAGATAATCATACCAAAATAATCAATCAATTTTCTATAAGTATGCTTAAATAATATAAAATAAATATTCCTATAGTTCCCGGGGCGGAGCCACGTGGGGTCGCTAGTACAAAAATACAACAAATAATATAAAAAAGTACTGCTATAATAGAAAACATGAAACCTCTTAATAAAAGGAAAGCTCTTTATTGTGGCGGGACTCATTTCAGTTCTCATATTCAGTTATCTAAGGAAAATATTTTGTTTGGAACCGACTATACAACCATTGCGTTCACTATTCTGCTGCGCAATGACTTCAAATATACTCCAAGTTGTAATTATAACATACTTTTTACCCCCAAACCCAAAACCACACCTTAATCTACTTATTCCTGTACGAAGAAACCGGAAGTTATATAAACATAACAATAGGTTAACAAAATAAATTAAATTGTACATTTAAATCACCGTAACAAGCTGGTTCAAGTTTAAACGAGAAGAACATAGTATTTTAGACAAGGAAATCTTAGTAAAATTAAACTTAAGCGGCGTTTGCAATGTAACAAAACGTAAGGGCATCCCATGTTTTGCGAAGCTGACCACCATTTGATCCCTTCTTGCAGCAAACAAGTTTAAAGTTACTTTGTATAAGTATATATCTTTAGCTCCTTAAAGTGCTATACATTTGCTTGCCATTTTCAAACCCGCTTTCCTTAGGTCGATTTGTCAGTAGGTAATAATCTAAGAAACTTATAATAATCGTTAAAAAACTTGGCAATACTACGCTAACTACGTTAATACGCTATAATAGACATGGTCCGATGGTGGAGCCAGGCCCTGAATAGTTGAATTTTTCACACATTATTAGTTATCTATTCAAGTTTAGGCCTTAACTTATAGCTTGGAGCGAAATCAGGGCTTAATTTTTATTTAAATTTTCGAACCAAGCTAAGTAAAAAAACACTAAATGTTACTTAAACTTAAATCAGGTAAGCCAATTCTGAAATAGCGTGAACAAACGGACAGACAAACAGTATCCCGACAAACGGACATACAGCAAAAACAATAAAAAATCATAAAGGAGTCATAAGTAATATATACATTTTCTTATATATCATTCATATACAGACAGCGACTAGTTACAATTATATTAATTATATAGATATAGATGTAATTAAAAAAAGATACAGATCTTCACTGTTATCTAATCAAAATATACCATTTTATTGGAATATTACGTTTGTGGGTTTTAATCAAAATAATTATATATTTTTATCACATTTTACTTTATCACATATATTTGTTATTTCCTTCGCCACATTAAGGTATATTGCATATAGTTAATGTTCGATTAAATTAATTTATATTGTTTTATTTTAACAAATATTTTCTCCTGTGGAAATTGAATCTACAGTCATCGCGTAGAGCTAAGGAAGTGAGAAATGACATGTAATTTTTTTTACACATATTATGCAAGGTCGATGAGTTAGTTACACCTAGTTTCCCAGCCAATTGTAAATAGATTTTCATAATTTTTTGTATTCCCAAATAAATTTTATGGCAATTGGTTCTGCACTTTTTAAAAAAAAATACGAAGGCAAAGAGCGGCGTTGAGTTTCGCATATTAACGCGCAATGTCTCCAGAATTTGACGAAAGAAAGAACACGGAAAGTGAGGAGCGGAGTGTCTTAACACTAGGCTTCCTGTGCTACTCTGCTGCATGTGAGATACAGAGAAAAGCTGAAAAAAATGACATATCATGAAAAATAAGTACAAAGAGCCTATTATATTTAACGAATATCCTAAAAGCTGGTTTAAATACCCTTCAAGTCCACCTTAAGCTACCGAATAATCTCATAAGCTTTTACTTATTTGGACGCTTAAAAATATAATAATATTTAACATTTACTTATACTCATAGACGCTGTGGCGTAGTGGAACTGTAAATACGATAGCTCACATGGAGAATGATTATATTTAAATGTCAATCTGTCTTAAACAACATCTCTGGTAAGGCACACACTTAACATGCATTGTCTTAAAAATAGGGGGAAAGGAGAGAAACAGATTATCTTAAAACTAGTTTCTCATTGTTTACACTGCAGGAAAATGTGTGGGAAATCGTCAGACTGCCATATTAGGTCAGGCTTCCCACTGGAGGAAATGAAATAATTATTTAAATTTATATTTTAATTTCTTCAGTCTGTTGTCGAGACAAAGCGTGGCGTGAGTACCACCACTTAACACGCTATGCAAAATTGATTTTTTTTATTTAAATAATGCTAAATTTCTTTGTCACTAATAGTTCCAAATTTAATCCATAATATGTAATTCATTTAAAATTTGGTCCTAGCTTCTAAAGAATGCTTGGACAATAATTTATAATACAGGGGTAATATATCTGCTAAGATTACACAATTAAAAAGGCTAGGATACCTCGCCCACCTCATACCAGAAAGACGTAAAGTAAAATATGTTTTGGCCTCTGACACGGGTCGAGTGTAAGTATCCATTTAATTACGAATATAACCAGTTTTTGCTGCAAAATGTGGACTTCCAGTACGTTTTATTAAGAAAGGGTCATTATATGATATGTTTTACAGCGGAATTTGGAATTTCAATTAATTTTACGGCTTAGTAAAGCTATTTATAAATAAGGATTATATCCTAGATGGAAATTAATAGGAGGACAATTTGTTAAATTATTGAAAACAAAATTGCGAGTTTAATTCGAAAGTGAAGTTGCGTTGATGCAGAGAAAGACAATGAAATTAAATATAGTAATACAATGTAATGAAAAACTGTGAACTTTGTTTAGACTCTTCATGTAACCACGTAGTTTATTTTAGGTTAGGTAAAAAACCAGATTAATCCATTCGAAACGTTTGACCTGTGAGGTCTCAATTAAACCTTTTACGCGTTTCATTCACATCAGCTTAATTGTTTTTACACATTCGCCCCTTTAATTTATTACGGCTATTGTAAAGATTTATTTTTTGTGGATAAAAACCTATTGAAAGGTTTTGTTTAAAGTATTGTTCAACATTTGAATATATTTTTATTATTTGTAAGGTCTTTTGCACTTCTAACTCGGTTATCATTATCACTTTATTAAATTAATGAAAATATAGTCTCACCTTAATCTATATCCATACATATAAATAATTTTGGAGAGTTAGTCTGTGATTTAAAAATAATTTAATGTTTTTCCAAATGCACACAGTTACGAGTATTTAAACGATACCAAAATAAAAAGCAAAAGTTAAAAAAAAATATACGGAGGAACTGATAGACATCGCTGACGAAAATTCTTAGGTAGATTTTGAGCATAGAGAAAAATTAAGATATGATTTTTCTAACGGAAAAAACGGGATTTTTTATTTTACGTGGTAAAGCGTACGTAAGAATAGTTACAGGCGACGACTGTAACTATACGACGACTAACCGGATAAAAGGTCTTTATGAAAATCCTTCTGCACAGTTGTTAGTAATAATAACAAACAATTTAATAATCGTATAAATGTTTCCAGGGTTACATAAATTAGTTTCGACGGTAAGTTTTTTTAAAAAAACGTAACTTATTTTACCACTTTCAGACGAATCGCGGAATTAAATTCCGCCACATAGAATACTATATATCTCGATAAATTAATTTTTAACAAAAATAAAAACCGAATTCTACTACAACAAACAACAAACTAAAAAGTGAAGAATATTTTTTTAAAGATTTTCTAATTTTGAAGTCGCTGCCAAGTAAAACAAACAAGCTTAGTAATTAGATATTGTAGTAAGGTTGTTTGTTGTAGCAACAGTAAACTAATGTTTGACACCGAATTTGGAATCCATAATCGGAATCTAACCAAACTTTCACCAAATTATCCTTGAAGTGTATCCTTTCAAATAAAAAAAGAATCATCAAAATCGGTTGGCGCGACATTGACTTATTCGTCTATTTGTCGCGCACATACCTAATGAAAATTTAAGACTTATGTGATTTTCTCATAGATACCACTGTCANAAAAAAATTGTAAAAAATAAAGTTTTAATAAATAAAATGTCAAATATAAAAGTAAAAAATTTAAAGCAATGGCCGTTAGTGTTCATTTACAAAAATAATTAGTAATAAAATGCAAATTAAATAAAAATACGTAAAAAATAAGACTTAACTTTGCTTAATATTACTGATCGAACGTTCTCTGCGCATACGTATACTGCGCAATTTGCCGCGCGTGCTTCCCATTATCAATAACATGTTTGCCAGACTATACCTAATGAAAATTTAAGACTTATGTGATTTTCTCATAGATACCATTGTCAGACATGGACTAAAAAAAGGGACCATTCGGGAAGCTTTACCTTTCAAAAAATATATAAAAATTATCAAAATCGGTTTACCCAGTCAAAAGTTATGAGGTAACAAACATTAAAAAATAATACAGTTGAATTGATAGCCTCCTTTTCTTACAGAAGTCAGTTAACAAACGGGGCGGAATGTTGGAAAGTCAGTGTCGTAACACTAGGTTCTCTTCAATGGGAATCATGTGTTCCGAGACTCACTTCCCAAGAGTTCAGCTGCCACAGAAATATAACATTCAATTTACATTTATAATATATTATTTTGTTGAAAATCATTTGAAATTTTATGGAAAATTTTATTCTCAATACGAAAAGTGACTAAACCATTGCAGTGATTTAGGTAAATTAATTATTTTTAGTTATTTCTTTTCATATAAATTCATTAACTAAAACGGGCTAACGACTTCAAAGCTATATCTAATGAATCTTTTAAATTACAAAGAAACATTTTATTTGATGTTTTTACTATTTACATTAATTTTGACGATCATTCGATACAATTAAAATTTGTGAAGGTTACGTGAATGTTTTCAGTGCAATACCCCTTTGATTCCATTCAGAAAAAGATTTATAAAATAAAATAAATCAGTTTCACGCTGTATCCCTCACCCAGCAGGGTAGGTAGAGAGAACCTAGTGTTAAGACATTCCATTCCTCACTTTCGGCCGAATTCTGGAGGGATTGCGTTTTGTGTGGTAGAACTCAACGCCGCGCTTTTAACTCCACGACACTACAGCGAAGAAATGGAAATATAAACGTAAATAAATATTTCACTACCTCGAATGGGGATCGAACTGACAATCGTCGCGTTACAGTCATACTATTGTACCGCTGCACTATGAGGGCCTTACTCAATATCCTTTGTTAATATTGAAGTGATTTCACCAAACTGACAAAAGTAACCGCAAATTAGAAACATTATATATATTTAGCGTTCAAAGAATTGTTAACACGAGTTAAGTTTAATATTCATACTATGGTTGCTCCGGTCTAATGCTTTAAGTTCCAAGTTAGACTAGTTAGCTGCGACGTCTACCAATATTGCGATTTGAGTTGAATTTCACTCTCAAGGGAAAATGAAGACGTAGAGAATATCGCTTCGTCGATCTTTAAATTATATTAAAGCTTAGTTTATACTAATAGCAGCAGGCATCTGTATGCTGTAAGTAAATAACCAAAATGGAAAATAGTTTGAAAAGTTTACATTCACGATTTTTGGGCAAACGGAATTCGGAAACGGAAGAAATGGAAATATAAATTTAAATTAATATTTCATATCTGCGAGTGGGGATCGAAGCCACAAGCAGTCGATTTTACAGTCACACTTTGTGCCCCTGCGCTACGACTAGCTCTATTGTTAGAAAACGAGCAAATTAAAATAGGATCACAAGGGAAGCACCAGCTTTCAAATAAGAATAGTCGAAATCGGTTTACCCAGTCTAAGTAAAACTTTTAAGCTAAAAAAATAAAAAAATGACAAATTGTCTTACAGAAGTCGGTCAAAAAGGGTACGGCACAGCTGTCTGTAGTGATATTAAACTAATGCTAAAAAAAACATACCTTTCATAATCCTGCGCCTTATAATAATATTGATTACAAACCTAAGAAAAGTCAGGCTAGGTCATTGGTTTCTTAAATAAATAACAGTAGAATGTTTGTAGTTGGACGAAAAATTGTCGTTTCGGAGATCCTATCCTCCTCCTTTCCAAGAGTTTTGTAAGATTTACTTCCGTTCCAAGATATAGGTCTGACTAGGTTTCGATAACGATAGTTAATAGTGAAATATAAACACGCTTTTTCGTCTTATTGGTACTTGGATGATATATGTTATGATTATTTTAAGTTAATTTATTAGGATAGAAAGAAATATATGAAAAAATATAATTATCTATTTTATTACTATAAAAACATTGTCCAGAGATATTATATATAAAATATTACGAATTGCTTCATCATTCTGATAATAAACGAGAGGCTATATTTATAGACAAGTTCGTTCGATGGAATTCCTCTCCTCCTATCGTATACTTTATACTTAAACATTTTCAGCCAGGTGGTGCCAATCCCACTACGCCATTATGGCCTCAATCTCTGCAATACATACGATTACATATACTTAGATACAACATGAATTGGAATGTTTAAGCATCTCGAGAAAATCGATTACTAAATAAAGGCATTCCCATGTGGACTCGGGAAAAGTTCAGTAGCTACTTATTGTTAAGGAAACGTAGATATAGAAAATTTATTTGTTGGAATGTGTTTCTTGCTTCTACTTCGATTGAGTTATCCGGCTCGAAGGACCATTGAATATATTCTAAACATTTCCTGCTGTATAAAATATGTAGAGTATTTACATTTATATAGAACCTTAAATTTGATAAATAATTAGGTGTGTGCATATATTAATTATAGTGAAAATATTGTGTGAGCAAAGACAACTTTTGATTGGAATTGTTTCAAACCATAAAAAATTATGACCATAAAAAGCTTTTCTCATAAAACCGGCTCTATTTATCTCTATAAAAAGTAGCAATATTCAAATATGCATGTCATAAAAGTCACGGATATCCATATTGATGGAATGAATGCCTACAATACTGTCAAAGTGGATCAGTGTCATCTTATGAAGTAAGTTATTTATTCTACAATTTTATTGTATACAAAACATTATTATTCTATATTTCTGTCGACAATTGTATTTAAGAATCTCATATTCTTTTTCTATATAAACTACGTATTTTTAAAATGTGAAGTTTTGGCCGTGTTCATTTTTAATTCATATAAGAAAAATATATAAATAAACCAGGTTCCCTCTACCTACCCTGATATTTGCAGGATTCAGACTTTGCATGAAGCAAAAAAAATACACATCTAGTTTAGTGTACGTATGTATGTAACTTTATAATAAATTTACAAGCGTATTGTTTAGAAATTTAACCTGTAAATTTTATAGGCGATGTTACCATAATTATGGTTTACTGCACTATGAAGTAAAATAATGAGCCAATTTTTATTATAATTAGTAGCTTTAGCACATCTTTGACATTCCATCATAGAATTGAAAAAGCAAAATATATGAAAAATATTATAAATATATAACATTTTTAAATTACATATAAATACTTCTCGTAATTAGAAAATATAATTCATGTTTTAATTTTATATGAAAAATTTAATTATAAAAATACGATCTAATTATTTTTTCAATGTTTAATAAGCATATAATTTTAAGTGTTTCTAGTATTGAGGCTAGAAATGTATTTTAAATTAGGTATATTTTTATTGCATGTTTCTAGAACCTCTTACCTCTACTAAGCAGTAAGTATAAGAGCTGAAGAGTTTGTTTGTTTTTGTTAATTTTTTTTATATTAGGAACTTACTGTAATCTACTGTAATCTATGTTAGCTGCAGACACAAATAAGTTTAAATTACTTATTTGAGTTTTATATGAAACAAAGTATACTTTTAAATAATGATATCAACTATCATGACTAATATCGAAGATTTCGAAATATTATTAGAGGCCAATCGTAGCGCCTAAGCGTGACTGTAAACGCTATAGTTTGTGGGTTCGATTTCCACTCGAGGAAATATATTTTCATATTTCTCTCTAATACCAAGACAAAGTTCGGCGTTAAGTTTCCAGATTTCGGCACGAACTGGGGAACGCAAGTGTTTCAATGGGAACAGAGTGTTAACACTAGGTTCCCAGGTCCCCTCTGTTTACTCGGCTATATGCGGGATACAGCGTGAACCAAAAACAAAATATAAATATCTATTTGTTGTGACAAAAAGCAAGCATATCCATCGTAGCAATGGAATCACAATACTTCTGTTGTGAATACATTTGTCTTGTTCCTTAGTTAAATACACACCTACAAACAGTCATATGTATAAATAATGCTAACTTGTAGGGAAATGTCAATCAATGTTAGAATAGGGTTTGAATAATTCTTAGAAATCCGTTTTCGGGATCCGGTCGTTTCTCATTTGGCTCGAAGTGTACAAATTACTAACGTTACGGCGTTACGTCAGTAACATCAGATGTTACACCCTTACTATTGTTTTTTGTGAGTTTAAGTTAAGCTTACTTACTTATTGAGTGGTGGAACTTAACGCCGCGCTTTATCTAACGAGAGATACAGGAAGTTAATATGTGTATGTATTTAACAATCGCTCCCAAGAGTGGGTATCGAGCATCCAACCACAGTTTCTACAGCCAGATGCAGACCCATTTTGTCTTAAACTAAAGATTAGAGATCGTTGTGTCGCATTGGTACAACGTTTGAAGGGGGAACCTAGTGCAAAGGCGTGTGTGTAATGAGGAATGGATTATCTCTCTATCCGCAAAAAAAATTAAGACATTGCGTCCTAGATGGTGGAACTCAACGCTGCGGTTTTTTGGCCTTTTATTTGTTTTAATAAGATTAAAATAAATAAAAGGTCTAGTATCGTAGTAGAGGTTAGACATATTGTAAAACAATGGCCAGTCGTAACTACTCTAACAAGATTGTTTAGCTAATGAGTGTAGAAAGGTGTTGTTTGAGTTTGTTCCGGAATAAATTACTAAAATTATTTTTTTTTGTAAAATTAAATTTTTTTGGCGTAGCGGGAATTGAACTCTCGCCTCTTGGAAACTGTCCAAGCATTTTGACCACTAAGCTATATGACTTAGTGGACAGAGCGTTACAATTTTTGTATAAGAAGTATATTTTTACTATTTTAAATATACATGTCTCATGAATGAATTTTAATTAATTTTTAATTTAAAATCCTTAGGGTATGAATTCACGAAAATAAAATCATTTAATATCATAAAAATGTTAAGGATTTCCGAGTGCTTGTGCGAGAATGAAAAAAAAAACATCATAAATCAAAATTAAATTAAAATAATTATATTACTTTTAAAATAGTTCATGGTACAGTTTACAAAGTGCTAAAACTTTTCGAAATGTGGCGTTTTCTAAAATATCTATCACATTTCCCGACACAGCCCCCTGGGGCTCTGGGGCTACCGCTCCAATGCCGCCGACCGTCTTTGATAGAGAGTTACTTGCAGTGGTAGTTTATACTAATTAATATAATTTTGCTTTACCGAATATTATCTGTTTTCAGTGGAATTGGATGTGGGTTTGAATTTTCGGATATTTTTTTCTATTTTATAAAATTTTGCAATACATATTTAGAATGTAATATTTTTGCATAAACAATAATAAGAACAAAAGAGAATACTTACAGACTGTAGTCTGTTAAGTTTTGACAGTATGAAATAAAAAAAATAATTTCTTTTATATTGTACCTAAAAATTATATCCCCATACAGAAAAAACTATATATTTTCTTCCATACTTTTTTTTCATTCTATAACAAAATAAATTCCCATACAAAACAAACAAATTTCTCTTCCAGTGTTTGTCAAATAATCCTAGATCCATTTACATCACTAGCGTATGTCTTCCGTAAAATTGAGACCGCTCCACGGAATGCGGTCGACACTTTGGACAAAGTAAACGATACTTTTTTACCGTCAAAATTTATTTTATTACAAGGAAATAAAGTTTATATTCGCATAATTTGTGTTTTATATGTTTGTGTAGGGATGGGATGCAGTATCCAAACATACCATGGTAGTTCCTTATTTTGTTAAGTTTCATACGGCAAAATATAGAAAGACAGAAACAACATATATTTTATATATATATTTATATTTAAAATGATAAAGTGTTTGTATGGTTAAACGCTCTAATCTCATAAGTGTGTTTTTCATACTACTACAGCTTTTGGTCCAGTTACAACTGTTATTTGTCTCCATTTGACCACTCAGGCGAAGCCGCAGGAAATGTTTACATGTTGCAATGCTTGATGAATGCTATATACCCACTATTTTTAAAGTAGATACGATTAGATTTGCATTGCAAAAACATCTAAATTTGTCAGCTTGACTTTCCTTAACTAGAAGCTTTAAGCCGTTTAAGCGCTTTGTAATATTGTTACGGGATTAAATCTCTTAAGTAATTAAAACATATTTAACTTAGAAAGTTGCCAGTTAAATAAAAAAATAAATTTAACTGCGAAAGTTCTGTATATATTAATTGTTTCAACAAAGTGAAGTTCACCACGTAAATAAAAAAACATGTCTTAAAATAGGTAAATATGAATGGGGGTACAGAGAGGCTATGTCAGACAAATTTACAAAACAAAAATATTATAAAAACATTAGGTCACCATCATATTTACTCGATTCAGATTTAGAAGAGTAAGTTATAGCGCGGCGTTTACTTCCGCTACTCAAGTCTTTAACTCGGGCTGAAAGAACGGTTTACTACTACGGCGTTAACTGGTATGCGAGATGAAGCGTGTACCTGAGAAATAATTTTAAATTGCATATAAAATATTCAAAATTTACAACTTTAAGTAATTTGTCACTAAAACTTGTATTACATTCACAAGTGCTCAAGAAATAATTGAATGGAAAAAGTTTACCTGACCATGGTATATTGTTAGGCGATTCCTTCTGTAAGTCGTTAGTACTACTGTGTTATGGATTTTCGCGACAAGTTACACGTTTAAAGAAAATGGAAGTAGAGTAAGTTCTGTAAGGAAGTTTTAGAAAATATATTTTGTAATAAAGTAAGTATACTAAGGTTCCCAATACACGTTCATTACACTGAAGTGTATAGTGAAGTGATTAATCAGTAGTTTTTGTTTCATTATATACAATTTTTATATAATATGTGTACCTACCAGTAGTAACCTGCAAGTCCGTTTGTGTGAACTACGAAACGTTTTTTCCTTAAGAATTTCCTCTCTATTTCCTTTTTCCGAGAGAAATCTTCTCTCTGTTACACTTCCTTCGCAAATTAAGGGAAATAAACTCGCGAAGGAACTGGTATGAAAGAATTTCAATGTTCCACGTTTTATGGTGTCAGTCAGTTACGGAAGAGTTTAACATATATGCAGATGTACAATTCAAAATATTATATTGCAAAAAATTAAGGGAAAAAATCGAAAAATGGAAATGTATATTTATATTACAGTTAAAACTATTATGAAACTTTAACTGTATTTTCTTTCATACAAAATAAATGCATACGGTCGTTAACTTCACTTTGACCTACAATCCTGAAATTAATACGGAACTCTTGGTGGGCGAGTTCAAGTCACAATTGACCGGTTTTTTTATATTGTGTAGTAGTTGGTTTTGATGACTATTTATTTATCAATTAAATAGTTACCAGATGGACCGACGACCTAAAAAGGTTGGTGGGAAGCGGATGGCTTCGAATGTGCTGGCGAGAATTGGGCAAGGCCTATGTCCAGCAGTGGACAAAGGATGGCTGTCGATGATGATGATGATGATGATGAAATAGTGTTCAAATGTAGCGATTTTCCCCGTCACAAAAAAAACAATTTTCTGTTAAAACAAAACAAATCTACCTTAACATACTCTTAAATAGCTTACTGCGTCACAATCGTCGTCATACTCTAGAGTATGTATAGAAAATATATCACTTTTACGATTCGCATCGATATTCAAACTGCCCGGGAACCTAAAAATACACGTATATATAACGAAATCTTCTCCGTTAATGGCGCAATAACAATAAGAAAGGAAAGTTAGAAGTCAATTCATTAGAAATCTGAATCTATATAATTCAACTTGGATGTCTGTTTGTACTCGTATAAAGAAATTAATTTAAAAATCTTATTTCATGTTAATATTTGAGTATTATTTTGAGCTTCTGATGGACTCAATAAATAGTTGTTTTAATCAATATTTTTTTATCTATATCTAAATATGTAATATTGCTTTTTTTTAACAATGTAAAGTACGAAGTACTTATAATAAAAATACTATATCCAAACGTTTCTGAGACATTGCATGATAAAAGGCGGAACTCAACGCCGCACTATGACCACTACAGATATCAAAATAATTAATTTCCACATTTATTTAAGGAAAACTTTCCGACCGTGGCGACTTCCAACGAATACTCAAATTCATAATTTCTATAAAATTAACAGCTTTAACGATACAAACAGTTGACAATGGTTAAATTAAGAGTCGTTTATAATACCACAACGCATGCCGAGAGTAAAAGCTAGTAATTCATAAATGAACAAACAACGCCCACATTAGGGAAGTTTACGATATGCCCGACCGCTTCAGATACTTGACTTAACCAAATGACTGCACACGATGTTTATACGTAAATGTTTTACACTTTGTGCCCAAATAATATATTGTTTTTTTTATTTTTTGTAGGTTTAATATTATTTTTTATTTATTAAAGAAATAAACAATGAAGTAATTTATTACATTGAAAAACATAAACGTATATATATATATATATAAAAAAATATATTAATTTACTCTTCTACCGATTTCTTCTTCTTCTATAGTTGTATCCTAGAAAGCTATGCGCTAGTCTAGCAATCACTCATAGACTTGAAGTGAAGAAAAAAGTTACGCGTTAATGTAACAAGAAAAATACGTGGCTCGTTTTCAGCATTTATATAAAAAGAAATTTTACAATAAAATTTTATAAAAGGTGTATAAAAAATAAAAAAAGCATTTTTATTTTTTTACCTTTCCACTGTATCCCGCATACAATAGGGTACGTAGAGAGTGCAACGATATATGCTCTCCAGTTTCCACTTAATCTTCGAGATATTTTGTGTTCAGTGGCGGAACTGAACGCCGCATCATCGTAAAGATCTTATAAATTTATTCATATTAATAATAAAATTTTCCTTGCTTATTACCATTTGCGTAGAGCATTAATTACTCTAAATTATTATACATGTGCTCACTTTTCATGGCCTCAGATGCACATATATTTAAACGTATGAACTTTCCGGCAGATATATGCGTTCTCGGAGAATTTTCTCCGAATTCCGGTGATGAAATACCGTGGAATTTAACAAACATACTACAGGAAGGTCGGCAAAACAATTTGTTAATAAAATATTCAAATATATTTTGTGTGTATATTTTTCTTTTATTTTATTTGGAAAATATATATTTCCCATTATAAAGAAATATGACAGAAATTTTTAACACTCTTTTTATATTTATTATTTAGCTTCATCCAGTATCCCCACATGTAGTATGGCAGGCAGAGGGAACCTGGGCACCTAATATTAAGACCCAAATTATCGAGGCATTGCGCGTTAAGTGGCGGAACTCAACACCGCTCTTTTCGTGTTATCGGATCGTGGAAATTAAAATGATTTATTTCACAATTTTTTTAATGTAGTTTTTTTTGTTTTCGGGTTTATTTTTACTGTCCATTCAAATAATATGTAATTTCTTATAATGTAATTGTTGAATCTACACGACCTAGTTAACGTAGGTTTTTGAAGATATTACAAGTAGTAGAACTTATTGAATATTGAAATATTACATACAATTTTATTTTGTAACGCAAACTTTGGCAGATGATTTGTATTGTTCTTATATACGCTCGAATTCTATTCACAATGTAGTAAACGATACAAGATTTCGATTTCCGCTTCCTTATGAATTATTGGGAAGTCATTTTTATTTCTCGCATGTCAAGTAGTAAGAGAAAGCTGCAATAAAAGTTCTTGTTTTTATTCTTATAATAAACGTACTTTTGTTTTTTTTTTTAAATTCAGTATAACAATGTTTTTAATAATTTATGGTTAATGTCAAATTAACTCTAATCGACATTTCTTAATTAGTCTATGAGGTGGCCTCTATATCTTTATGTAAGTTGATGTACGGTGAACAGACAGTTCAGTTCAACTAAATAAGCGATGGAAGCTTGGCACCGACGCTGCTATACGGCAGCGAAGAAGAAGAAGAACAGTGGGTATTACAGAAGAATAATAAAAGAACAGAAAATAAAGCATAAATCTATTCTGTGGAGAAGCGATCTCTTTATATGGCATTCAGAGTCAGTTTAGCTTATCGAAAAAAAATTGACTACTCAAATAATTCAAATACCGTTATCGAGTAAAGGCAATAATCGAGGATTTTCGTGGACCTTTCGTCAGGTTAACCGGTGGCTAGCAACGACTTAGCCTAACAGCGATTGACAGAGCTTTGTGGTCAGCATTTCAATGTGACTTGTCGAGGATTGAGTTAGATGTGCCCTAGGTGTCTATGCCAACAGACAGTCGATTTAAACCGCACTCTGCTATGACATGCCTTTGAACTATTTGTAAGCCATTCACAGGAACGGAAGGCGGTATTTCATTCAATATTTCTTATACATTTGAGGTCATTGTGGCGGAGCGTATTGACTGTAAACTTGACGGCTGTGCATGCGATTTCCACTCGGGAAATGGATTATTTTCGTTTCCGCGATTTGGTGTCAAAATAAAATATAGCATTAAGTTCTTATATAAATCCAGCCTTGTGAATGAAATGTTTCATTTTTCAATATGTGTTTTACAGCATTTTGTACCTTAAAGAATATTAAATTGAGATTTTCAATAGATTAATCGTAGCCCATTTGGGACATATATAAAATGTTCATAAAATTTAAGTCCAAATTTGAAATTCATAAGAATGTTTTATTGAAATATATTTTTAATTACATATTCCTGCAAAAGCAATTAAATGGGGCAAATGTATGAATATAAAGTAAGTTTTAATTTTAGTTAAAAACTATGTCCATAACATCCAAAATGTAATTTTATTTACAAAATACATTTCTTATTCACAGTAAGTACATATACAAAAGAGGTTATTACGAAACTCGTTTATTTTCTAGAATTTCCAGAAACAGAAACGAGTTTATCTTCAGGAAAACAAACTTAACTTTAAATTAAATTTTCTTAAACTTTCATCAATATTTCGATGCTCACTGACCTAAAACCGGCGAATTTTGTCGATAGCTTACATTTCGATACGAGTAACACAGTTGTGTGTTTTGTTTACCTTCAATATGGAATAACCTAAATAATTTATATAGAGCTATTAGTTAATAATAGTAAACTAATAATAACTAGTGAGGCTGTTACACGGCTGATTTATAAACGCGAAAGTTGCGGGTTCGATTCCCACTTCGGGGAATGAAGTATTTTCATTTCTTAGCTCTAGTAACAAGAAAAAGCTCGGCGCTGAGTTTTACCGGGATAACATGTCAGTTAGCATACCTATACGCAATGTCGGAACTATGATCGATATCCGCTTTGCCGGTATTGAAGACCGCCTTTTGCCGGCCGGACCCTTGCGTCCCCTTCTAGCTCATGAGCGACGATAAAGAATGGCATCAGTGGCAACCACGAAAGAAACGGAAACGGTTAGCGATATCAGGAATAGAAAAAAGCGACAAAAGACTAAAGCTTCAACTGTTAGAGAAGATGTGCCACTAACCCACAGCCAGACTCTGGGACCCGCAACATATCTCAGGTTGCTGTTGCGGAGGATATGGAAGTGGAGAGTGGATCTTGGACTGCTGTGCTGTGCGTGCGTGTGTGCTGCTGTGTTAGGAAGGGTAAAAATCCACTACAAACCCCTTTGTAGTAAAGGCAACGGTAACAACTGCGAAGACGCAGCCACGCAGGCCTAAAGTGGCTAAGCAACCTTGCACCATGGCGGTTATGATCACCTCTGTCGTTACAGAGGCTGTTGTGAAAGGGGTCTCTTATGCCCAAGCCTTAGAAAGAGCGCAGCAGAGCGTTAATCTAGTGCAGCTGGGCATCACTGAAGGTTTGACGGTGCGTCAGGAAATGTCAGGTGCCCAGCTACTGGAGCTATCTGCAAAGAGCTGTCTGCAAATTCATCGGAACAGGCCATTATGTTAGCTGAACGGCTACGAGTGGTTTTAGAGGGGGTGGCGGTAGTTACTAGGCCCATCAAAAATGCTTCATTGAGATTAGTGGGTCTGGACGATTCAGTAACTAAAGAGAAAGTCATAAATGCCATTGCAAATTCTGGTGGCTGTTCAGTCAAATCCATTACTGTTTCAGAGTTACTTCTTGGCCCCAGAAGAATAATGTCAGCTGTGGTGCGACGCCCGTGAGATTCGGCAAAAATCATTGTGGAGAAGTGACGGATCTTGGTGGGGTGGAGCTCTGCTAAGGTCCAGGTGCTTGAGTCCCTCAGCAGTTGTGAGGGAGCATCTATGCTTCCGTTGTGGCTGTGAGGGTCATAAATTCCACACGTGTCGAGCCGAACCACGGTGCATGGTATGCACGGATGCTAAAATGCCAGCCAAAATGGGCACATTATGGGTAGTGAAGACTGTCGGCCACCGCCACTTAAAGGAACAGAGGCTATAGGCATTGAGGTCTCTCATGGAGACGTCGGCTGTCAGGGCCAAGAGGATAGTGTTATGTCATAATGGATAGACATTCCATACACTTTTTGCAGACGAACATCAATCACTCCGCTGGAGCTCAGAACCTGATGATGTAATCCATGATAGAGTGGCACATCGATATTGCCGTAGTATGTGAGCCGTACTTTGTCCCTAATAAAACTCGCTGGAATGGTGATCTGGATGGCTCTGTTGCTGTCGTATCTGGAAATGCTTCCGCTACTCCCCTCGCAGCTTTAGAAAGGGGTTCGGGTTATATTGTGGCAGAGTGGCGAGAGTATGCAATCGTTGGGTTATACTTTTCCCCGAATCGCAGTCTGGCGGAATTCGAGATTTTGTCGGACCATCGATACATTAGGTTCGAGATCACCACGCAATCAGTTCTGGTTGCATGTAACTAGGCCCGACGGGCATTCACGAGGTGCAGACGCAGAAACGGCTTCGATGTTGCTCTCGAAGATCAACTGAGGAGTACATACGGAGAGAAAAAGAGTGCTCTACGTCTTGCCATCAGACTTGCAAAACGTCAAGAGCGTCTGGAGCTTCTGGCGGGTTTAAACAGGGATCCATGGGGCCCTTACCTCGCTGCACGAAAGAAATTGCGAGTCACTAGTACCCCACTGACAGAGACCTTATCTCCAGTCTTTCTACAACACATTATTGGGAAGTTGTTCCCGGAGTCATCTGAGTTCATTCCTCCTACAATGGCCCTCTCTGCCAGTACAAGAGGAAGAAGTGGCAGCGCCGCCTATTACCAAAGAGGGAATGGAAATGGCTTAGTAGACTAATAGCCAAAAAACCGCCCCAGGACCAAATGGTGTTCCGGGTAAAGTACTCAGTATTGCCATGGAGTACCTTGCCAATAATCTTCGGGTATTATTTGACCAGTGACTCTCATCTGGTCAGTTCCCGAAGTTTTGGAAGCAGTGAAAGTTATTCTTGTTGCGCAAGGGAGGTCGACCTTCCGCATACAGGCCGATAGTGGTGCTGAACGAGACGGGAAACGATCTTGGAGAAGATCGTTCTAGAAGAGGTAGGCCTGGGTCTTTCAGAGGATCAGTTCGGGTTCAAGGCTGGTCGTTCAACAATCGACGTTCTAAACACCCTAAAGACTCGGTCATTGACTGTGACGTCAGAGGGAGATATTCTGCTAGCCGTATCGCTGGACGTGGTCAATGCCTTTAATAGCCTGCCGTTCGAGACTTTCCGAGAGGCGCTTCATTATCATGGAGTGTCTCTCTATCTCCCGCGGCTATTGAATGGCTACCTCCAAGATAGAGTGGTGTTATGGGCGGGTGGGGACGGACAAATCGGCCTCCGAAGAGTTGGTTGCGGGGTTCCACAGGGGTCACTTTTAGGCCCGATACTGTGGAACCTTGGGTATGATTGCCTCCTACGCTGTCGCTTGCCTCCCGGGATGAGCGTTATTTGTTATGCTGATGACACGCTTGTCACTACCCGGGGCGTAAATTTTAATCAAGCGGCACGTTTGGCTAAAGTCGGCATTCACCGCGTTGTTGACTGTATTGAAGCACTGGGCCTCAAAATTTCAAATTCCAAGACGGAAGCGCTACTGTTCCATGGCCCACGTAAGGGACCTCCTCGTGGGGCTACCCTACGCATCCAAGAGCAAGAGGTGGAGGGCTACTACGGGCTACAATGAAATATTTGGGCCTGATCCTCGATGGTCTTTTTGCGCCACACTTCGTCCAACTTATCCCGAAGTTGGTAAACACCGCCAGAGCCCTTGGCAAGTTACTGCCGAATATCGGAGGGCCAGATTCTCCATGCCGACAGCTTTATGTCGGCGTGTTGAGATCTATGGCACTATACGGTGCACCCGTGTGGGCGGACTCTCTTACTGCTCGTAATAAGGCCCAATTGCGGAAAGCGCAGCGGGTCATAGCAGTGAGAGCGGTTAGGGCTTACCGTACGGTGTCATTTACGGCGGCTACTCTCCTGGCAGGTGAACCTCCCTGGAATTTGCAAGCTGGAGTACTTGCTAGAGTGCACACATTCCGCACGAGTGGCCGGTCGCGAGGTGAACGAACATCGGCGGAGGATGTCGTGCAGATCAAGAGAAGAGCAGACGAAGCCCTGATCCAACGATAACTGGACCTCGAGGTCCCGGCGGCAGGTATAGCGACAGTAGAAGCTATTCGCCCGCATTTAGATCGATGGCTACGAAGGAGCTTTGGCGTTTTGACGTTCAGATTGGTGCAGGTATTGACGCGGTATGGTTGCTTTGGCAAATACCTGCATCAGATTGTACGTCGAGAGCTATCACCGGCATGCTACGAATGTAATGCACCCGTCGACTCAGCCCATCATACCCTGGCTGAATGTCCTGCTTGGGCACCGCAACGCCACACTCTGATGGCCGTTGTGGGTGGAGAACTCTCACAATCCAGCATGGCTGAACCCCACTGAACTGGTCTGCTGTGACTTCCTTTTGTGCATCTGTTATGGCACTAAAGGAGGCCGCGGAGCGGGTACGTGAGTCCAGCGCGAATGCAGACCCGCTTCGCCGTCGGAGACCAAGGGGTAGAAGAAGGCAGTACGCGCATCTCCTACTCCCTTTACCCTAGACGAACCAGTGGCTAACTCACCGAGGTTGCGGAATCCTCCTATAGGATCGCTAGAGCACACTGAATGGTAATGGTGGCTCGTATTATGCGGGCCTTCCACCGAGGCGTCGTAGTGGCATGCGCGAGCAATCTTCCGGTGTCTCTATATTGGTGGAGCGGTTTCGCTGGGTTTTAGTGGGTAGTATCGGTCTTCTTTGCGATGAGTCCCACGGTACCATCCTTGCGCGGATGGTCTGCGCAAAAGCATTTCCCAGCGCCAAAAAAAAAACGTATACGCATAGACCTCGCGGTTGTCGATACGAATTTTAGTCGTCATAAAAATATATATTCGTCAATTAATTTCCACCTCTGTTTCACTGTCTGTTTGTAGACATTTATTAATATTAATAGTATTTAGTTCATGTCAATAAATAATAAAAAATATATTAAGCCATAATAATATAAAAATTAAAAAGTTCGATAAAATCTCGACGTATTTATTTTTTAATTAAAAGAGCACTTCGGCTCGCAAATGGTACGTACAAATGTTTGCAAATTAGTAAAATCGTAGACGAGTGGTGGCTTGCTTCATTAGTGTCGATTAATCACCTAGCCGTCCGGCGCGGCCTTGAGCCTTGAGTTCAGCTGCTCGAGTAGACACGATCGAAATTAAACATTAATATAATATACTACATATGAAATCTATATACATGTAAAGATATATATAAAACTCTATGCATGTCTATGAACTTGTCTAATAGGCTACCACATATGTATTTTAAAATAATCAGCTTCACGCTGTATCCCGCACACACAGACTCCGTTCTCCATTTTGCGCCGAATTCTTTAGAATTCGGGGCAGCTTTAGAATTATTGTGTGTTGAGTGGCGCAACTCAACGCCGCGCTTTGCCTTGACACCAGATGATTTGTATGCTTAGCCTAAAACATACAATGCGACTCACGGTCTTTGCACCCTTTTATACACACATAAATATAAAAAACAATATTCAGCTGAAGTAGCCGTAATTTTTGAAACCTTGAAAAGTAATTAGAGAAATATTAAAGAATAGTTACTTAAATTCTTAGCCAGAGGCTTAAAAAGTTAAGGTTGCCTCGACTCAAAAATGAAAATTCATCTTTTTGTTCATAAAATGTTGCGGCAAAATAACTGAAATGTTCTTAATTTTAAAATTGTTGCGCTGAAACCACTTATTTAAAATGTAAATTATGTAATACTTTAGAGGTTCACATTGCTATGCAAGTATCTCGTTAAGGAATAATTATAGCTCTGCTAGCGCGCCCCGCCCACCACTTGTGTATTTGAAATATACATACCTGTATTTAATTATTTACACATTAGTACAAACATTAACATTTTTGAAATGTCAAATAAAAATTCTTGAAGCCGTGGTAGCGCAGCTTTCGATTGTAGGTTCGATTCTCCCTTAGTAGAATTAAATATTTAAATTTACCTCGTCTATTTACAGTACAAAGCGCAGCGTTGAGTACTGCTAATCGACTCAACGACTTAGGAATTAGATAGACAGTGGGAGACCTAGTATCTTAATACTAGGTTCCCTATAAACTATATACTAGGTACCCTTTTTTGTCGCAAGGAAATGCGTTTACGCAGACCTACGGACATCTACGGACGGATGTGACTGTGGAACTATTTGCACCCTTTAATGGTTTCCAAGAGAAACGGGCTTAAACCCCGTTACGTTCAATTTTTTATACATATTCTAAAAAAGTTAGTAAATGTTACTAAAAAGATACTTAAATCTACTATTTTAGGTAAAGGGAAAATATGAAATACAACCAAGTGATCAAACGCCTCAATGTTCGTATTTGATCACGGTATTTGTCCACCAACCGTATCCAGTCGAATGTGCAAATTTGAGCACATAAGAATTGTGTGCACGATATTTATGCTTACATGGTTTCTGGGTGGTTTTCCTGTTAACCTAATACTAGAATGTCTTAGAGTTTTAAATTATCTTTATTATGGTAAATAAAAATAGAATATTACGACTAAAGCCGCCGAATACTAGAGATATTGTGTCTTAAGTGGCGGAACTCAACGCCGCCCATTGTCCGTTACCAGAGCTTAAATGAAAATATTTCATCATTTTCGTCTGCGAATGAGAACCGAACCCACAGCCTGTTGAGCTTACAGTCGCAAGCTTGTGCCCCTGCCCCACGACTGGACAGTCACTTACATTGGAGTAACTTATCTACTAACAAAATCTTGCTGAATGAAACCTACGTTTTAGAAATCCAGCTACTTACCCAAATATACTTTAAGAATAGTTGAGTAGAAAACTAATTTTAGTGAGACTCAGATGCTGTCAGCGACAAACGTTATCTCAGTGTAATTTTAAATCTTGCCACCAGGGGGAGTTTGTTCTCGAGAATAGCTTGCGGTCATAATCCGTCAAGAAATATGTTTTATATACGCCGACGCGGATGCGACATCTCAGTAAAATTTAACACGACTTTATTGGATAATCATATTATATGAATATATATCAGGCTAGTGGTAGCGCATGGGCACAAACGACTGCCCGAGTGACTGTAAATGCATCTGGTTGTAGGTTCAATCCCCATTCAAGTAAATAAAATAATTATTTGAATTTATATTTCTATTTCTTTGCTCTGGTGTTCAGGCAAAGCGCGTAGTTGATTTGTCCCACTCAACACGCAATATCGGCCAAAATTCGGCCGAAATTGGGGAATGGAGTGCCTTAACACTAGGTTCCCTCTACCTACAGCCTGAAACTGTATCCTACAATAGGTTAACTTTTCCTTGAACTTCAAGATAACTAGCTTATATGAGATTTTTATAGATTTATAGAATAACGTCCTAAGAGTATAAGACGATGGAATTGTCGTTTCACAATTTTGTAGTTAAGCATAAGTTTGATTATAGAAAAATGACACTCTGTTATTTGCAATATGTTGACGTTTATTGGAACAAAGTTCCTTACGGCAGGCTTGGAAGGGATAGGGATTTCGCTGCGTGACCGAACTGCATCTAAAAGAAAAATGCGTGGAATGAAACCGTTAAATGAGACGTGCGCAGGCGCGGTCGCTTACACAGACGAGTATTGTATAATACCTTTCTCTTTCTCCCTCTTTCTTTTCGTTCTCTCATCATTTTTTTGCATGATTGTGTGTTATTGTTTTTTTTTTATTTTAAGTAATTTATTATTTCCTAAAATACTGAATTTCCTAAATACTTTCTTGTACTTAAATAAAAACTAATCAGCAAAATTTAAGAGAAAAATCAAGAAAACCTACGTAAAATTGAGCACGACTTTTTTTGCAATTTGTGTCGATTCTACATTAGCCGAAGGAACTTCGTTCCTACCTGGTGTTTTTTAAGAAAATCACCATCTCTTAAAATGAATACCAAAACCATTATTTAACATTTATAACATGCTACAAGAGTGGAATACATAAAATTTAATAGTTGAACTAATATCGTATCGTTGTCGTGTCTTGAACTTATAAAAATATCTATGACTAACAAGCGACTACAAAGTTCTTAGTGATGCTAAAAAATAGTTTCTACGGAGGATTTTAAAAGTACAGAGATAGGAATTCTATTTTCAAAGCTGAGATATTTTTCTGATAAAGAAGTCGCAGACAAATTTTGTAAGATTGCAAAATAGCTATGTTGTATTAAAAATATTTAAATCTTGCTTCTGATAAAAGAAAGATTTAAATATTTTCATCTTATCTTTTAAGTAGTTTGGAAGAAGTATCTTATTTTTTTCAATTTTGATTCAAGCACCTAATTAGCAAATATAAATATTAAATACTTCAATCCCCCGAGTGGGAATTGAACACACAACCATCGTATTTTTATCGCATGTTCGTTATGCGCAACGACAGCCTCATGGTAAAAGTTATTTCACAATAATTTACACTTTTTCTCTCTCCATATTATTCGTATTACAAATTACAAATTTTAGTACAAAAAACATAAGTTTTATTCTGTCTCGAATTTGAGTAACAGGTTGAGAACGCACACTCTGTATACTACATAGGTTCCCTCTGCCTACCATGTTACGTGGGATAACGCGGGATTGAGCACGAAACTGAAAAAATATCATATTTAAATATAACATTGATAACTAGTAAAAATAACATTTCTGGGAAAAGTTATGAAAGTAACATTATAAAATGAAATATCGTCTTATTGTAAATGGCGTTTCATTTTCGATAGCTCTATTTAATTTCACGAAAATGGGAATCAACCTAAATGGCAGTAATCAAATCGATGAATTCGAATTCACACCTCCATTACGGCTGATTATCAGAAATCATTGTTGCCTATTTGAATGCGAAATGAGCAAATACTTTCAATTTTTCAATATAGTCAGATAAATTTTTGTTTTGCTTATATATAGTAAACATTTTTTAGCTCTCGCATATAGCAACCTACAAAGAGAGAACCTGGGAACCTAGTGTTAAGATACTCCGTTCCCATTAAGATACTTTCGTTTCATATTTTCCGCCGATTTCTGGAGGCATTGCGTGTTGAGAAGCGGAACTCAATACAGGCATTTATATTTGCCATATTTATTCCAAAAATATTTTAGCTCTTGATTTTCTACCTAATTGTATTTGCTTTTTAAATCTTATTCTTATCAGTGCATATTTTTAATATAACGACTACAAAAATCTAATAATTAAAGTTAATTACCACCTCGAATCTTTTATTACTTTACAGAAGATTCGAGTGCAAGAAAATGTTTTGTATAGAGAACTGGTTATTATAATTGAAAACGATTAAACAAAAAAAAAAGTGTACTAAAGCCCTTTTTCAATGACCACTATGTAGAGAATCTTATTCGCGCTTCACTAGATCTTGACTCAAAAACAAAACAATGCAAAGAAACTCCTGAAATTGTTTGCGACGCAGATCAAAAGTTGGACGAAATGGTCGAACAAACAAGCTCACAATTTAAAACTGTCCAAACTTTTGGGAGTTTCGAAGGCAATATTCCGTACAATTGAAAAGTGGTATCCTGCATAGTATATCGGTTAGCTGAAACGAATAAATTCTGAGACCCTCTCGGAACTGAGACTATAGCAGACTTAGTATAATAGTGGAGAACATTTATGTATGTATGTAAATATTATAAGATACTTTAAAAAATACTATAAAAAATAACAACTAAATCATTCATAATAAAAAAGTAAGATAAAGAACTGGGCGGCGTTGAGTTTCGCCACTCAACACGCAACGCCTGTCGAATTCCGTGGAAAGTGGTAAACGGAATAGTCTTAAGTGAAACGGAACGTCTTAACATTATTCTTAACAACCGCGAGGTCTAGGTCTAGGGAACTGTAAATTGTAAATATATCTCATTTCATACGTTCTCTTATAATAAAAATATCAATTAATTTTAAAACGATATATTTCCCAACTATTTCATCCACAAAATTATGCAATTTCTTTCTTCGATTCTATAGATTCTAAAGAATATTAGGACGTTGCTAGACCGAACTAAAGCTTTAAGCCTCTGTATATGAAAAGCCAGAGTGTAAATATCGACGCAAACAGTCAATTAAAATAGATAGATTCGCCTTCCCGCGGATGAAGTTTGGAAATTGATTGGCTTGCCTATAGGTTATGAAAAATGGATTTTTGTTGGCTGACAATTTTATATTTTATATCACGTTTTATGGAAAGCTATAGTTGAAATTATATAAAAAACGTATAACATTTTTAACGTAATGGGACTTTTATTTTTACCGCTTAAGTGACATTTTTACCTATAGTAGTAGGTATAAGTTAAAATATCTAATTATTTTTACGTTCACTTTTAATCTAGTTTCTGTTGCCAATATATACAGAAGATTATACTATTTATTTTATCGATGTTTAAAAAACTACATGTTGAATGAAGGAATGATACGACCTATTTTGTTTTACTAGCCACGAAAAACAAAAAAACAAGGTAAAGTTAACAATTGAACATTAAAGGGGTTATTAAAATGTAGTGTAAAAACTGAGGAGAACGAGATAGGTTGCGGGTTCGATCCCCACTCGAGGAAATAAAATATTTAATATTTTCATTTCTTCGCTCTGCGGTCGAAGCAAAGTGCAGCGTTGATTTCCGCCACTCAACACACAATGCCTAAAGAGTTCGGTGGAAAATGGGGAACGGAGTGTCTTAACTCTAGATTCTCTCTGCCTACCCTGCTATGCACTAAATATAGTTTGAAACTAATAATATAAAAACTAAAATGGAAATTGAAATGAAAATTTATTTGAGAACATAATTTTAAAGCAAATCTCTATATCGTGCTCAAGCCTCCATCCTGTAAGTAACGTTCCAATCGGTCCCGCGATTTGCACTTATAACTTTCACTTAGCTTCGAATTTATTTTATCTTCTCACTGAAATTAAAATTAACTGCAATCGCCTATTTAAATTTAAAACCAGTTTAACTTTTTAACCGTATTTTATTGGTTTCGAACGAACATTTCTATTTATGCTATATATTTTTTTTGCCTTATTTTAAGCTGCAGTGCAGCACGCTTTAATTTTTTTTCGCTTTGAAATCCCAATTTCCATATAAATTAAGCTGTTTAAGCTCTTGTTTTTTATACATATAATGTTGTAGTGTTCTAGTAGATAGGTAAATTTACTTTTGTTTACTTGTATCAAAAAACCGTCTCTAGATTGAGACGTAGTGAGCAGAAGACCAACATCTGATTGTAAACATGACGGTTGTGAGCTCGATTCCCACTGTTATATACTAGTACAAGTACTGGAACAAGTCAGAATGTAGCGCTTAGAATCGCTACTTAACACGCACTATCCCGAAAATAAGTCCCAAGGTTCCCTCTCCTGTTCAGCAATGCGGGAAAAAACCGTGAAGCTGATTGTTTTTGTATCTCATAACGTGAAAAAGTAAAGTGATTTGTCACTTAAATAACAAAACAAACTATTCAACGACTACGACTTCATAATTTATAGTGGCTAGTAGTCTATTGAAACCGAAGTAGAAACTAAATAGTTATTTATCGTACTTCTCTGAATACTTTGAAAATTGTTCAAATGAAAGTGCAGACAGTGAATGACCTGGACTAGATTTATATCCTGATTGCGACTCGATAACTAATACTTTGAGCACTATTGCTATTGAAAAGCGTTTGGGTAAGCGACTTGAATTTAAAATTTGTGAAATTTATTGTGACAGGTTTAAATTAACAAATTAATGTGTAATACGTGTATGTATTGTAAAAATGTCAGGTGATAAGTATAAGAAAATACTTAATTACCATAATTTATTGTTCCTTTTTTACATATACACTTCTAACACTTGACACAGCACACTTAACACTGTTTCTATAGAACACTTTACACTTATACACATTTTAAAACGCATAATTCCAACAATGATTTTAAATACTTGAACATGGCAGAAGTCGGTGTCAAGCTAATGCTACAACACCTTTACTACAATATCTAATTACTAAGCCTGTTTGTATTACTTGGCACCGACTTCAAAATTATTAAATCTTTGTATAATTATTTTTCCCTTTTTAGTTCGTTGTTAGAAGTCGATTTTTCTTTTTGTTAAAATTAATTTATGTAATGTAATGTAAACCATTACATAAATTAATTTATGTACTGGTTTTAATAGTATTAGCATATTGTTGTGTGGTGAGCTTTTATTTGTCAAATTTTATAAGAAATAAATTCCTCGAGGCGGTCGTTTAATAATTTAGATATTTTAATTTAGACAATATACCGGGATGCTACAGTCTTCTTGTGATATTAAACTTTGAATTAGCTAAGAAATTGTGTACAGAAATAAAATAATTCATTTTAAGCAATATTAGAATATTAATCTTACGTAGTGGCATGACTTTATAACGACAAAGCTCTTAGACGAGAACAAAAATAACAAATAATTACATATAACGTAAATGAAATTAACATAAATTTGAAATGAAAATATTTAAAATATACTTATCTGTACTTACTTAAACAGTCAGAAAATTATCCTTTTCATTCTATATATGCAATTAGAAGTAAAATACAGCTGCCTTTCATATTACAGTTAAACTATTTGTCCGCTGAAGCACTAGCTAGCTGCCTTATCAAAAAACTGAAAAACAACTTAAGTAATTATTTTTTTCTTGAAAACGACGTCTGTGCTCCCATTTTTATTCTGAAACTCATTTCTTAATGAGATGGACTTCAGTTTTACAATTAAGCACAGATAGCTGGCTAAATAATTTGGGAGTATACAAGTAGATCATAATTCATAGGTTTATTGCTTGGTATATTTTATATCAGTAACGAGGTATTCGATATCATAGACTAGAATCGTGTTATATTTTTAAATTAGTAATATAAACAAATATATTAAATATAGTAATATAAACAAATATATTAAATATAGTGCAAAAGAGAAAATAGTCCGTAAAGAGACCTTCGTGGCTCAGGCGCACAAGCTTGCTACAGTAAACGCAAAGGTGGTAGGTTGAATTCTCATTCGTAGGAATTAAATCTCTCAATTAAGTCTTTAATACTCATCACGCTGTATCCTGAACGTAGCAGGGAAGGAAGAGGGAACCTGCGAATATAGTGGTAAGACACTTCATTTCCATTAAGACACTTATGTTTCTCAATTTCTCGTTACCAGAGCGAGAAAAATATTAAATATTTAATTTCCCCGAGTGGGAATTGAAGACACGGCCGTCGTGTTTTTAGCCACACGCTTTTATTAATAATTAAATTATTCAAATTGTAATAATTGAACAATAAGTCCATACGATAATGTACAGGATCGGTACTCTGATGTTACCAAAATGGCAATCAGCCAACGTTTTGTTTAAATAATCGTAAGGGACACTGGATGTAATTAGAACTTTGAAAATCTAATACTAGTGACTGTGAAAGTATTTCATGAATTAAACGTCCAATATGACTGATATGACTTTGTTTCCATCAACTTTATGAATATTTTCATATTACTTTTATAAATAAAAGTAGTATGGAAATATTATCATTGAACTTTAAAGTAAAATATTGTAATATTGAGTGGCGGAACTCAACGCCGCGAATTATTCTACTGTTGGTTATTACTTCGAGTCGAAATCGTGCTTACAAATCGTTGCGGCGACGACGCGACGCGTCACTACTTTTTTATTTTTTTGTCAACAAATTCTCATTTTACTTTCAATTTATTCTTGCGATTAACAACATTATTAATAAAAATATATTTTAATTAATATTTTATTTTTTGCTAATCTGAACGATCGTTTCTAATAATTATTTATTGTACAGATACACTTTTTTTGCTGTTTTAATATGGTACAGATAAATGAATAATGGATAACTTTTTTTTTATTTTTTTCATACTTTAGAGGACTATTCTAAAGTAAGAATATCATCTTCAGCCTGAATTCCGTCCCACAATATGTGCTCGTTTCTTCATTTAAATTAAATTAAATTAAATTAACGCAAATATTTATATATGTTACATACACAAAGGAATAGAATAACACAAGTTTGAATAAAGTGCATCATTCTTCTGCATATTTGCATAAGGTTTACTTTTCCCGAGTAAGTAATTTTATACTTATAAAATGTTATTTTAAAGTTAAAGGAGCCATATTTTTCCTAGTTTCACGGTGAACAGGATAATAAAAGAGACTTCATTCAGTGCTAAGACATACCGTACACGTATTGTCCACATTCTGAGACATCGTCTCGCTTTGTCTTGTTATCAAAGTGCGAAAACGAAATTCAGAAGAAAAGACCATCCCTGCAATGTGTTCGATTCAAAACCCTGCTTGTTAAATAACGGAATTCAACACCGCGTCATGTTTTTATTTACCTTGGTTTTAAGTACTAAATATCATATTGCCCGCTTTGAATAAGCCTTTGCCTTAGCTTATATGATATATCAACTATAATAATATATTATAAATAAAGGGATAAAAATAAATAAAACCAAAAATATATATACATATCAGAGGCGCAGGGGCACAAGCGTATAGCTGTACACGTGACAGGTTGCTGATTCGATTCCCACTCGAGGAAATTAAGTATTTAGTTTTTTCATTTCCTCGCTCTGGTATATGGCAAAGCGAGAAAAATCCAGTTCCGCCACTCAGCTCACAAATAGCTCCAGAATTCGGTGGTAAGTAAGTAAATAAGTTAAATATTTATTCGTTGTATATATATATATATATATATGTATATTATTTTTGTTTGTACTATTAAATAATCTCCTGCAATTTAATGCACCACCCACCATCTTTTTTCTACAATTCCAACGACCAAAGGTTGCCTGGAAGAGATCACTTCAACACTTTCAACTTCCATAAGGCCGCCCTATTGTACATGTTTTTTCTACTTAACTATTTTGTATATAATTTGTGTAAATTTTATGTGCAATAAAGTATATTGTATTGTAAGTAAGGCAGTGGAGTGTTTTATAAGTAGGTTCTCTATTTACCCTGCTTCCCTGCATGCCGTAGGATGCAGCGTGAATTAGAAAAAAAAAATCTTACTTAAGCATATTTTCCTAATGTGCTTGTTTCCCGCATTACAAATCGCCTCTCAGTTCCGTGTTTACGCGGGATACTGACAAATAACGGTACTGAATCATTGCGATCATTTGTTGGGAACAGTAGTGATGGGAATTTTCTGCTCTTTCTAGCTTCTGAGGATCAAAAATCAACAAAATGCATACATTTATACACAAAATAAATAGAATTTTATAAAATAACAATCGCATATTAAAATAGCAATCTGTTAAATTCTCTAAAGCTCTTCTTCTAGCTGACAGTAGCTTTCCGGCGGTCTGACAACACTGAAATATAGTAAAAACCTCCACAGACACTTCAAAAATAGTTGGAAAAGTTTTATTTCTTTAGAGAGGATTTAAACAGCACAGCGAGGCCACTGTAACGTATCATAATATAAATGGTTTAGAAAAATAAAAAAATCTTATCAATTTTTTTTAGAATGGACATATGTAAACAAGCCAGCCTAACTGTAAATGCGACGGTGGTAGCTTCGATTCCCAATCGAAGAATAAATTATTTTCATACAATTTATATTAGTGGCTACGTTTTGAGTGGTGGCATTCAATACTGCGGTTTCTACTAGAGCAAGGACGCACGGTGAAGCAATATGAAAATAATTTAAAAATAAATATTATCTTCAGTAGAATTCGATTCTATAGCGACGTCCAACCTGCATCATAATTGCACCACTGCGGAATTAGCATGTAGCTTGTTTTATTTCCACGATAAATTAATATTCCCTAAAAAAATATTCAGTAACAAATAAATATTATAAATAAAGTAAAAACTAACCGAACCAGCTTCACTTGAAAATTAATTCAATTTTACTACGCTAGAGATTAAGCAGTCGACTGTCAGCAGCAAATACCTCGGTGGAGACGAGAATATGCTTGGTTACACACAGTTGTAGTTTAAATTCACTAAAATAATTAATAAATTATATAGATATTACTGAGATATAGTGCGGCATTGGTTTCCACCATTTATTATACCTCGAATTTTCAAATTCAGGATCTAATGTAAATATTACCGAAAAATCAAAATCATCACTAATCACGTACATAAGTACTGTGACGAGTGTTTGGTTAGGTTCTCATAATGAGACCAGGATGAAGTTGGTTTTTGTTGTTAAAATAATTTTTAACTAAAACTATTTTTAAACTTAAACTTTTTTTGTACTTCATATTTTTTGTACTTCACGTAACTTCATAGTCCAATTCAATTTATAAAGATATAAAATGTATTATACAGTTATCACGTAAAATAATGGTCCAATAAGCGATTTTACGGAAGTCCAGTTTTTTACACTGAAATTGCTGTACATTGTTAAGATACGTGTGTAAGTTAACTTAAATTCGAGATACCGGACGCTTGTATTACGACAAGTCGGAAAATATTTAGTTCTGTTGAAGTGTTAAATAAGTAATAAATATTTAATATTGTGGGTTTTCGTTATATCTTCGGATATTTTGTCATTAATAAATAATTTTCTTATTATTCTATTGAACATGTAAAGTTATCATTTGAGATGTTCTATAGAGTTAACTATCTTGTAAAATAAGCTCTATGAGCTAATAATATATTTTGTGAAGTACTTTCAGTTAAAATAATGTTTTATTTTATTTAATGTATATTATACAGATATTAATTATTTGTTGAGTGTGTGACTTAAACGCAACGATTGTCTGTTCAGTTCCCACTCAGAGGAATAAAGTATTTAATATTCTCTTTTCTTCGCTCTGGTAACAAGGCAAAGCGTGATGTTGAGTTTAACCACTCACCGAGATTTGAGCGGCAGAAAATGGAGAACGGAGTGTCTTAACATTAGTTTTCCTTTGTCTAAAAAACAACTATAATACAAAATAGAAATGTTTGCCTGTGTTTACCTTTTATCACTGAAAAAGGAAGCTATATGAATCTAATCGTCTCAGTGACAAGCGACAAACAACTGTGTTCACGGTTATTTGTATGTTGACCTCGTGGTTAGTGTAACCAATACGTGGTTTGTAAAAGGATAATTTAAGATTACTATTTTTTTTTTTCAGTTTCTACCGAATTGTGGAGGCATTATATATTTATTTGTTCTTCAGCCAGTGTAGCACACTCATAAATACATATTAGAAGCAAATTAATGTCTTAGTAAGTAGTTAAATCGGGCGAAGCCGCGAGCGGGTAGGTACTCTTTAATATAATGCGGGTGTAAAGTATGAAACTTTTTGTATTAAGAGATATTATTATTATTACAACTTAAGTCTACTGTGTCAATTAAACAAATATATAACCTTAATTACCATTTGTAGGACTTTAAGATGAGATCTAAAAATAAACATTAGGTACACATTTCAAACATATTAGCATTTAGATACATAGCCTGTTGCCTAAAAGCTAATTCCAAATCCATTTGTTACATGCAGACGTCAGCTTGAAATGTTCATTTAGGTGGTAATTCATGCAAGAATATACTAATTTCAATTAATGTCATCACGTCATTACTATTACATATTCAATTATATCCAATATACTATTATTATTTTTTTTTCAACTTCACGCTATATTAGGATATGCTAGAAGAATTTAGTGTCCCCCCACTTTTCATCCAAAATCGAGTCACTGCGTATTAAATGGTGGAACTCTACACTGGAGATTGCGTACCAGAGCGCAGGTGTACACTGCAGGTGGCGCAGCTGCACAAGGGTGTGACTGTAACGCGACGGTTGTGGGTTCCAGCCCCACTCGAGGAAGTGAAATATTTACTTACGTTTATATTTCCATTTCTTCGTTCTGGTGTCGAGGTAAGCACAGCGAGTTCTGCCACTCAATACGCAATTCCTCCAGAATTCGGCAGAAAGTGGGGGATGGAATGTCTTAACTATTAAGCTGATGCAGTTAAATGGTTAAGTAGCGTGAAGCTGATTTTTTTATTCTTTTTATGATACTCTCTTCACTATGGTGCGTACAGTCCGATGGAGAATCTCACTACGCCTCGATGACTTCAGGAATACACTAATTACAATCAATGTCATCTTGTTATATTATATTATGGTATTAAACCATTGTATTATATTATTACGGGCGTGACGTGACGCGCCGTGTGGTCACCCCAATCAAAGCAGACAGGCCGGCGGCTTCCGTCACTAAATCAGCGATTCTGCTACATCCTGATTTAGCTGGATAGTATTGAACATAGTTATGTATTTAGATGACGTATGTGTGTTCAAATATTATATGGATTTGGTGGAGAAATCGTTTTTGTTTTATTTCAAAATTAAATATAGTCATATTATACTCACTATTTTACTAGACTTTTGCAAGCAGTTTCGAATTGTTCCAAGAATATACTCGTAGAGTTACTAAAGATTCAGAAAGCTATTTCGCTAAGATATTGATTTTTTTTGGCTTCAGGCTGAATCCCGCACATGGCAAGGCACCTGGGATGGCAATGAGAGAACCTGGGAACCTAGTGTTAAGAGAAGACTCTCTTGTTCCACTTTTTTGAGTGGCGGAACTTAACGCCGCGGTTTGCCTCGTGATCCGCTTGAGATCCACAAGCCGCGACTGGCCTCATAATTGGTAAATCCAGAAATTTATAAATGAGTTCAAGATGTAATTGTCTTATGAAATTAATAACATTAAATAATTTTTTTATTAATAAACAATTAATATTATGACGTAAGGTAAAAGGATATACAAAATACATTTGCATATTATGTGTTTAAATGCTCCGTTTTTATTTTTTAATTCGTTAGCTACCTTGCGTTTGACGTTTCTCGTTATTTTTTTATAGTTTCATTATAATTCTCTGTGTGGTGAATAATTAAAGTATTATTTGTTCATAATACGTTCGTTTCTAATGGAGCTTAATTTTATATTTAGATGTTGTACAGAATAATTATAAAACATAAAAGCAGTGGGCATTTTTAAATACATTTTTTGCGTCTTCACTTATATTTACCGCATATTAAGAGAAAGAAAATAAATTCACTGCAAGCTGGCGGAACTAATCTCCGTAGTTCGTTGGACCAGACGGTAAGTAAAAAAATACCATAAAATATCATAAGTATATTATAAGTTGTGTCTGTCTTATTTTTTAAAAATAAAAAATGTTTAAAATGAGAAATTAAAAATATCAAAGTTCAAATATTACTTTGTCTTATAGACAACTGCTGTATAACTATATGTATATATTAGACGACAGACACTTATGTCATGTCTGCACATTGAAATGTTGAAAAACCGTCGTTTAGTTCGCATTACTTGCACCGGGTTCCTCAGTTGAGTATTTTTAAGTTGTCTGCGTTCATACTTTCAAAAGCTCTCATACGTCATTGGTGTCTAAGATAAAGTGTCTTATACTCGTACGCTGGTCTAATAGGCTATGTCTATAGGTATTATTATTATTTATTTTTTGGAGGCGTTGCTAGTTGGATGGCGGAACTCAACGTTGCAATTTGCATCTACTCTAGAGAAATCAAATATTTGACTTCCTCGAGTGGTAATCGAACCCTGAACCTGTCGCGTGGGCGCGAACAGTTACACGCATGTACCCCTGAGCCGCAAATGTTCTCAATATTTACCGGTATTATCATGGTTTCAAAACGATATTTTCTTTTTTGATTATAGTAGCGGCCCACTCGCGGCTTCGCCCGCACTTTTTTATTATGTTGCGTTTGCCAACAGATTGATACATTCAATCATGAACAACTTGTTTTCATAATTCTGATAGTGCAAGCATTACGTGGCTGCTTGATGGAATGTCATCGCCGGCAAGTGCGCCCCCTGTGTGAGTCGAACGTAGGCTTCCAGCCGTAAACAGGGCGTCGAATTACTTTTATTTTACATTTTCTCAAAAAGTATACTTTTAATATTACGGAATTATTATCCATACCTATATTATAAATTCGAAAGTAACTCTGTCTGTCTGTCTGTCTGTCTGTCTGTCTGTCTTTTACGCAATCAGGGTCAAACCGCTAATTTAATTGTGATAAAATACTCATATAGAGATACTTGAGGGTCTCGGGATGAACATAGGATACTTTTTTTTTCTCATATTTGTAATATTCTCTATATATAGCAATATATTAAAATACTTATTAATTTGACATGCAATTTATTCCGCCATGTTCAGAACAACCGCCGTTGCTAAGCAACGATTTGAAAAGTTTGTTGTTAGAAAACGTCATCCAAAATAAGTTTGCTTAACGCATACATGGCGCGCGCCGGCTCAAACTTATGAGACACAAAAACAATATTCTCCAAAAATATTGAAAAAGTAATATTAAAAAAGTCCACGTTGATATATACCATAGATATAGATTTGTATACATTAACAATAGATGATTAAAAAAAATAGATGATTTCTATAATTTGATATTCATCCTTATGAAAATAAATATAATAGTCACTTTTAGCATTTCATCTAGATGGAAATTATACGTAAGATGGTTTACTGTATAACAATTTAATAAATAATTAAGGAGATGTCAGTGATTCGGAATGACCTAGCCTACGAGTGGTAGGTATAGTATGACCGACGCGAACGGGCAGATGACTTTGATGGTTTTGTAAATTTTATATATTTTCGAATTACTGTTAATTTTTATTTTATTATTTGCTGCTTATTACTACTACTACTTATTAATTTATCTCAGTTCGGTTATCTATACCGATGTTATACACTTAATATATCGTAATTTTAATCATTTGGGATTTTCTTTAATATTGTTCGCAAAAATTATTAATTATTAAATATAGAAAAATGTTTAGTACGCGCGCACGGCAAACTTTAGGTACTTTTTCTTATATTAAGGATTTTTTTTAGTAACTTTTACTCCTTTTGTTTTTTTATTTCGGCTACTCAGATATTTTATCTAATATTAAATCTCCACTTATTATTCTTCTTTATCTTGTTTTAATTATTTAGGCTTATATTTTCTTACAAATTCTATTGAAAGCCGAAAATAATTTCATAAATATAATTAATAAATAATCGTATAGTTCAAGCGGGCGTAGCCGCGTCCGGGCCCACTAGTTTAAATATATAATAATAACTAACAGAATCGGGTTTGAACCTACGACTATCGCGCTTACAGTAAGACTATCCCACCACGCCATAACGGCCGCAACAAGTATTGCTGCGGACACAAAAGATCTACGAAACACTTTACACATTAATAACAGGAAAGTTTAAATTAATCCAACGCAGCTATTAAATAGTAATCTGAGATAAGGGTGGATGGAGTAATTACAACTTGCTCAGCTCAATGCGGGTCAAATTTACGGCGTTGTTCATTTCACACCTATTAAGATTTAGGTAATACAATTTGTTTACAATTTAAATGGTGGTTTTGATCCCAGAGATCCAAAAGAAGAGAGTTTGCTGCAAGTTGTATACCTCATATAGCAGGATCTTTTTTATATTGACAACTATTAAGATAAAAACTTGCACAAAAATTCTTCTAGGCAAAAATCAAAATCAATGTTTAATAATTTTATCACTATGTTTATGTAAACGCATCTATTTACTTACATAGGTAAAGTAGCCAATTTAAGCAACCTTCATTTTGTAAGCTGTTTTACTTTGAGAGTAATGACGACTATTTTGACTTAAATTTTAACAAAGTTTGTTACTGAAAAATAAGATGAGGATGAAAAGAGGGTAAATTATTCGTCCCGCTAGTTAAGCCTTCTGGGATAAGGGATAATTGTAGCGTTGTGTAATTACTTACGCTAATATATCTAGCTGTATGTCGTCATACAAAATTCTAATATTTTACCTAGCTTTGTTCTCTGGAGAGTTTTCATTAAATTCCATCTTTATTTTTTATTTTTACGGCGTCATAATGGCGTAACTCTGACACAGTTAGCAAGTCTGGTGGTTGGAGGTTCGATACAGACTCGAAGACTGACTTATTTGTATTTTCAAGCTCTGGTAAGCAAAATACGGCGTTGAAAAACTATGTCTCAAAAAAGTGGTGGTACGTGGCGGAATGGGCTGTGCTAACATTAGGTTCCCTCTGCCTACCTTGCTATTGCTGGAATATAACTGTCAAGATTACACACAGATTTCTATTCAGGGTAAAACATTTGTTTAACTAACAACTAAAACTTCTACTTCATTAGAGTTCATTTAAATTTTATCTTTATTGTATAGTAAGATTTTATAAGAATTCATTCACATTCAGGCGCAGAGTTTCTGTTTCTGCATTGTTAAGTGCAAAAACCTAAGATTTTGCTCGCTGGAGAGTAATGAGAATGTTTTCCATTCGATCCACGCGTTGCCTGCTTGTCCGGTGCGGGGCCAGGAAGTATGAGGAAAGGCGATCTATTTAAAACTATGACAATTTAAATGTTAAATAAAAGATCCATAGTGATATCCGACCGGTTCTTTCATACGGCAGTGAATGCTGGCACTCAGGAACTTCACTTTTCACGGAAAGTGGGGGACGGAAGTGTCTTAATAGCAATGGAGTGTCTTAACACTAGATTCCCAGATTACCTTTGCGTACGCGTCTTCTCCTAGTTAATTAAAAAGAGACATGACAAACTGTTGTAACGGTATACCTTGTAAATGCAATATAAAAAAAATAAGTTTTTAATTTATTTTATTATAAATTTGTAACTAATTTAAAAATTGCCAGTTTCAAAACTCCACTATTAGGGATGCAAGAACAAAAACCGTACACAAGCTACGTTACGCACGTGACTGGGCTGCGATTATTTCTAACGACATTCTAATGGCCGCTGTTGAACATTCCGCTGCTTGATATCTCTTAGAATAGTTAAAAAATTATTTGAATTATTTTATATACGTACATACGTATATACTCGTAGGTAATTATTAATATTTACAAAGATATATGAGCAGTTATAAATAATATGTATATCCACTTATATAGCTAGGTAGAGAAAACCTGGGAACCTAGATAAGACCCCTCAGTTAAGACACCCTGTTGCCATTAGGATACTTCCGTTCCCCACTCTCCGCCGAAAATGTTCCCTTTTATTAAGTTTCAATCTTTAAAATAAAAATATATTTTACAGATACTTTTGTTGTACTAATGTAATATTGCACACTGTAGAGTACACAGTGAGTTTATATAAACGCATTCACTTTTCCGAGAAATCTGATATTATGCTCCAGCGTTTTTCCTTTGATTATGCCTATATAGTGGTTTTATGTTTTATAATAAAAATATAATATGTAAATATTATTTATAATATATATGAAATTTAAACTAAATTATGTAAATTATATTTATTAGTGCATATAATTTTTCTTTCACAGACTTGTATTAGCTTACAATAGTCCTAAGATCATGAAATGGGTAAAAAGATTTTATTATAATAATTTTATCTTTACCATCCTCTAACGGTTTGCAAAGATTTTTTTACCTTGCTTTTTAATAGACAGCTACAAAAATAAATCTAAAAGGTTGTTAGAAGTCCAAGATCATCATTTTATTTTCTTTTTACCTTCACGCTGTTTCTCGCATATAGCTTAGTAACCAAAGGGCACTTAGTGTTAAAACTCTAAAAAAATAGCTTAACTTCCCGTATTCAGCGAGAACGTAGCGATAAACGCTACGGTAAATCATCAGCTCTTATGATTACATCAGGAAATGGGTAATAAACCAACAACCGTCACGCTGACAGATGATGTACCGATGCTACTGCCTTTTATTTCTTAATTTAAAAGATAAAGAAACAAGCTTAGCTAGAAAACTATTTAAAAACATGAAAATTTGCGGCCGCAATATACAAGGATAGTGTGCAACGGTCCTTACAAAGCCACAGCCGGTCAAATTAATGTTTTCAGATTGAATTTTCGTTTTTCGTGGGTGACTTGCAAGTTGAAGAAAATGCTTGTTAAGATTTCGATTTTCCACCAAGCGGCAATTGCTTGGGAATGTTTTATAAACGATCGGTAGGCAACAACTGGAAAAAAAAACGATTGTTATACTTCGCGGCTTAAACGTTTTTCGACTAGATAGTATGTTCCAGTAGTCAGTTTTTTTTCTTGTTCTTCATTTCCCACTGAATTCTAGAGGCTTTGCACGTTAAGTAACGAAACTCAACGCCACGCTTTGCCTTATAACAAGATTGAGGAAATGTAAGATAAATAAATATGACATTTCCTTGAGTGGGAATCGAATGCACAACCTATGTGGCTTTTACATTTGCACACTTGTGCACCTGCGCCGTGACTGTCCTGAAAAAATGTAATCCATTAAATTGTGTAATAGTTTATAATAATAAGGCTAATATTAAGCCACGCATAATTCATATTCCATCAACAAAATTCATTATTAATGGATAATATACAAAATAGCTAAACTGAACTAAAGCTTCATAAAGTTGTAAAATAAATCTTTGTTTTCTACTTATCAGTATATTATTTAAAAACACTCTAGTCCTATATTCCGCAAAATTTTGAGAGAAAATATTGAGTGGCGGAACTTAACGCCGACAAATTAATTAAATAAGATTATCGAGGCTATTGTAGCGCAGTAGCACAGCGTCTCGGAGTGATGAGTTAATGAAAACAATTTCCAATTATGAGAATATGAGAATGACATTGGGATGGAAAACGGAGAATTGATAGGCTAAACATTAGGGCCTTGCCTACCCTGCTATATGCGGGATGCAGCGTGAAGCTGAAGAGCGTGCAAGAAAGTAACTGTAGTAGACCTTGTATTAAGCTGACAAGCAATGAGGAATTAGTGTTAGTTAGTTGTAATCCACATCTGCTGCGCTTCTCGCCTTTGAACTTGGCGCTGTGCCAAAATACAATTGCACTGTTTGATTTTTTAAACTTCTATTTTGTTTAAATTGTACAATATACATAATTTTACTAAACCCTAAGAAAAAAAATCTTTTTAATGAAATTATATATGAATTGATTGTATAATTAAGAACTAAATTGTATTGAACGTCTGCTTTAGATACTTGCTCTCACTGAAACTGAATTAAGCCCGGTCTGTTTAAATATAAATGATACATTAAATCAAATTAATTAAATCAGTTTCACGCTGTATCCCCGGATGTACACGCAGTAGGGCAGGCGAAGGGAACCTAAGGTTACTTAGTTTGCCTCGACAGATTTGCTAGAAAGTTTGTCAACACACAATCTCGAACTAATTCGGCGGTGCGTGGGAAACGGAGTGTCTTAACACTAGGTTCCCTTTGCCAATCCTGCTGTGTGTGGGATACAGCGTGAAGCTGATTTCAATTTATCTCTATTGATTTCTATAGGATCTCTCACAAACTATATTATTAATCAAATAAAAAAACTGAAATTCGCTACTGTATACACAAATAGCACTACAGGTCGCTAGTAATAATATATACGTGTAACAAAAACGCTATAATATATTAACTTCACGAAATTTATAACATACGATTTGTTGTTGTTAACTGTTAATAGTATGATAAATTCACAAATTTATAGTATAAATGGTTTCGTTGAACCTAAATCTGCAAAGCTTTTTGGAGCGTACAAAACTGACATGGACGCTGCTGTACAAAAATAAAATGTTAAAATTTTGAATACTAATTAAATAATTGAAAAAAAAGGGATACAACGGAAACAAAAAGGGACAAAACACAGTAAAGATTGAAGATAAGCTAAATAATCTTGATTTTACGTTTGTAGGCATATCATGTCTCTTGTAAGTCTAATCCTAACCGCCGTGGTTGTGGGTTCAATCCCCAATCCGGGACATATTTTTTTTTCTCTTTTTGTCTCGAATGCGGGTGAAAAACGGAGAACGTGAAGAAAGTTTGTTTCAAAGTTTTCTCTGCCCATACTGCTATAGAGATACATCAGTGTCAAATTACAATATAAGTGCAAGAGTATTAAGTACGTTTCAGTTTTGCGTTCAAAGACGGGAGAAAATTATTTGACTGAATTATAAAACTTATGTATGTATTTTTTTAGCTTCACGCCGTATCCCGATTATAGAAGGGTAAGGCAAAAGGAAGTTTCCTTTTGCGAGTAGTGTTAAGACACTCCGTTCCATAGTATGTACGTCACTTTAGAAAAATATTTTTTTGTTTTTTTCTACCAAATTTAATTTAAAAAATATGAACAAGTCTATTAATTACAGAAAAATCTTAGAAAGTAGTCAACGTTTAAGTAAAATTTCAAAACATTACGACAAAAGTTTAAATGTAGCTTTAATTTAAGCATAATTAGAACAAAAATGGTATATTTATAAAAATTTAACACATGTGGGTCACCTAGTCGGCCTCCACACAACCCACTAACTACAAAGCTTTATAGAGCATAAGAGTTAACAGAGGCTGTTAGCTTCATGTTTGGCTACACAAGTTGTATAAATAAAATTATCTAATTTTTTTCATCTTCTTCTTTTAGCAGGGTAGACAGAGGGAACCGAGTGTTAAGAGTCCGCTCCCCACTTTCCATTGAATTCTGGTATTGCATGTTGAGTGGCAGAACTTAACGCCGCGCTTTGCCTCGACATCAGAGCGAACAAATGAAAATATTAAATTTCCTCGAGTGGGAATCGAACCCAAATGGTAGTAAACTAAGGATTAATTATAATAATTAATATTATTCCAACAGCAATGCGACGTTTTTATTTTCAAATATTTTATTTTACATCGTAAACATATTGTGGTACAGCGGCACAGCTTCTGTTTTCAAACGCGATCGTTACGCCACTCAATATGAAATGTCTCCAAAATAGAGCAGAGAGTGGAGAACGGAGGGTTTTAACAGTAGGTTCCATCTGCCTACCCAATGTGCTTTGGAAATATATAGCGTTAATCTAATAAAAAAAAAATGGCAAATCTATACAACATAAGGGTCGTGAAACTGTGTAGGAGGATTTGGCAATTTTTCAAAGAATACGCTTTCGAGAATCTAATATATATTTTACTTTTCAGTATTCGAGTCTTTTCAGTTTTCTGGATAAGCCCTTCAATGAGATCGTTTCAATCAAGTATGCAATTAAATGTCTTTTTGCTGCTCGTTACATTCAACATATTTTGTACAGTAAAACAGAGCAAGGAAAGTTAATTAAAATTTTCCACTATTTCTTAATTGTATTTTTATTAACAACCTTTATTAAGAAATACAATAATTGATTAAAATTATATTTTTTTAATTAAAGTTTATTGCCATACAAAATATATTTACAATACATACAAGTTATTTTTTTACCTAGTAAGCCGTTGTAGAGCAGTGGCGCAAGCGTGAGACACGACGAGACGCGACGGTTGTGAGTTGGATTTTCATTCGGCGGAATGAAACATTTTATATTTTGATTTCTTCGCTCTGGTAAAAAAGCAAAGCATTTTGTTGGGTTCCCCCACACATGAAACGGCTTGAGCGGCGGGAAGTGGGAAACGGAGTGTCTTATCACTAAGTTCCCCCCTGCCTACCTTGCTGTACCTGGGACACACCCAAGCGGAGAAAAGACGACATCAAATTACTTAATTAAAGCTTTTGTTTTTGCTATAGCTTATATAAGATAGGAAAGTAAACAAACTTCTTATATCAAATGTAATAGATTAACCTAAGCCGCTGTCGACCCACGTCACGCGCAGTGGCTTGACTAGTGCTAAAATTCTCGATACGTTTAATTTTTACCTGACAATGCCGCAGAAGGGGTCTTTAGTATGTAGTGAATAATATTATCCATATTGACATAGAAGAGCTTCACGCTTTTTCCAAATATTAGGATAGGCAGAGGGAATCTAGGCCTAAGACATTTCGTTTTTTACTTCCTAAAGAATTTTTGAAGCTGGGTGTTGAGTGGCAAGGGTCGATGCAGTAGCTTGTCTGCTAGAACGGACAAAAGAAATTCTGAACATGTATAGCTTTTTTTTTTTATAATTGATTAACATATGCTTAATAATAATGACTTGTGGATTGATGGTGGAGTATATAACGACAAAAAATGGATTTAGCAGGTTTACACTCTAGGCCAGCGATATTACAAAATACGGCCTCAAGTTCTACTACTCACCCAACTATGAGAGCGGAGAGCAGAATGTTTCGAAAGTACATTATCTATGCCTACTTACTATGTGCAGCTGAAGGGATGAAATATGAAGCTGCAAATAATTTAAACGGTAAAAGAATCTATCAAGTATTATATAGCTAGAGGCTTCTTCTTAACTATGCGTCGACGACGTTTCTCCCGAAGGAGTAATTTGCCTCTGGATTGTCTTTGTCTTAATATAAAATTTAACAACGAACTTTTGTCAATTAATCTTTGTAAAGTTTTGGTAATTATAGCTGTAGAGTATTTATAACTATGACTATTAAATATATCTGATCCGCCCCACTATAAAATTTCGTCTAGACAGAAGGAAGTTAATGAACTGGATACAAATATTTAATTAAAAAGTAGCGTTCATTTGCCGAATTTCCAGAAATATATAGAAAAAAAATAATTTATCTTGTCGCAATGTAACAGCGTTATTCTGTAAGCGCAGCGGTTTTGATTGTTTCCCCATTAGAGGGATACTCATATTTTTAGGGTACCGTATCTCAAAAAGTAGAAAAGGAACCCTTATTGGATCACCTTATTTTACGTCTTTTAAGACCGTTTATGTCGGGATGGCGTGAAATAAATATAAATCATTAAGCGCTGAAAAAACTAAACTTCTAAGTCAATCAAAAGATAAGAACATTTATGCTTCTATTTTGCTATATTTTGCATAAAATTCACCGCAAAAATTTATAGGTAGTTCTGTAGAAACAACACAGAATTTGAGTTAAAAGCGAAGGACGGAGTGTCTTAACAGTGTTTATTCCTGTGTAGAAACATGAGAGGTAGATAAAATGCAGTGTTAGTGGTAAATTTATGCATGTAGACTCTATAACTTAGAAAGCTGTATGTATTTATTAAGTATGTTCGTATACAAATTTGATTTTAAAGTGTTAAAAATAAAGCAAATAAAAATAAGTAGGTGACCTACTGATCCACCTAAACAAGGTTATGATAAACGTGTATATATTTTTAATAATATAAAATTCTCTATCAACTTCACGCTGTATGCCGCACAACGGGTAGGTAGAAGGAACTTGGGAACAAAGTGTTAAGACACTCCGTTTCCGTTTTCCCCGTTCCGCTGTATTCTAGAGGTATTGCATGCTGAGTAGTGAAAGTCAACGCCGCGCTTTGCCTGGTTACTAGAGCGAAGAAATGAAAATATTAAATATTTCATTTCCTCGAGCGGGAATCGAACCCCTAACCTGTCGCATTTACAAACTGGACTAGAAGTCCATATATAATAAAGTTGAAATAAGCCGAGAACTACGCATCACTTTACATTTAACTTGGCTCTAATTTCCCATTTATGTTTTCGATGGGATTGCCTTTACATATTAATAACAATAACTAGAATATCCACTTGGAGTGGCATAAGAATGACGTTAGTAAGCATACAATTTACTAATGGTACTTCAGGTGTATCTAATAAATGTCATGGAACATATAAAATATTCAAAATAATAAGGCTAGCTACAGATTATAGTAGGTTAAATGAATTAATTCAACTTTGGTGGTTTGAAAATAAGCAAATAGGTTAATCAAATATAATTAGCCTAATTTTAGAGGTTTCAGTTTTGATAGAAATTAATATTAGTTTTAAATTAAACTATGATACCAGTGTTATTTAGGGCGTGCATATGCAGAGACAGCTTTGTCCAAAAATTTAGCATAAGTTCCACTCATAATAAAAGGTTTTTTTGGTTTATTTGACTTGATCATATAGTGATTCCGACGGTTGAGGGTTCGCACACAGCAGAGTAGGCAGAGGGAATCTAATGTTAAGACACTCCGTTCCAAACTTTCTGCCGAATTCTGGAGGCATCGCGTGTTGAGCGGCAGAACTCAACGCCGCGCTTCACCTCGACACCAGAGCGAGGAAATGGAAATATATACGTAAATAAATATTTCCTTTCCTCGAGTGGGGATCGAACACACAACTGTCGTGTTACGTTCTCCTGCGGCAAGGCATTCCACAGTAAATGGTAACACATTTTAAGCTCTTGTTTTTGAAATAATTCAATAAATAGACATTTTGATTTCCGATTTTATGTTTCGTAAATCAAAATATAAATAATTGGATGAAACCAAGCCGTGTTCCGTTGCTTATATATCTAATCGTAGGAACAACTCGACGGAAGAGAGTTACCCTTCAAAGTATCATCTCAATTTCGTTCGACCTCACGTCTCACAGAGAAAGTACAAATGTTTGAACTTACTAATGGGCTGTTGGTAGGGTTACCATACAGAGAATGGGATGTTTTATTATACATAGCTATGACAACAGATATTAGATTTGATAGGGACAGCTATAAGCCTAATTGGAGGCACCATATTTAAACGCTTCCTGTTCCAGGTTTCAGGATAGATCAGGAAAGATCGTTTTTATAGATTCTTCTCTTCTTCTTCGTGTCAATGCTTGGAGAATTCAGATAATATTTTGCCAGTATTAACCACGTTGAATGTGGAATTTGTTACACATCCCGTATATGAGGATGGCAGGATAGGCAGGATAGCGGACATAGTGTTGAGGCAGTTCTCTCTGACCCATAACAGCCGTCGTTTAGATTAAGGCCTCATAATATACAAATATTCTGCATAAAACATAATTATATCCAATATTATTTGGTAACCCTATTTAACAGTTGTTGGGCGCGGTTAACGGGTTAATCGATCTCTGTTTATCTATATGTAAGGCCTGGGACAGGCACTTAAAGTTTCGGGTACTATACCTACTAGTGTATCGTAAAGTATATTGTAATTATATATAGATTACTTCTATTACATTATATATATATATATATATTTATATAACACAAATGATTTCCTAACAGCAATTCTATTGTAACGTGTTTATATGCATTGTATAGCTTGTACGTGGTCTGGCAAGCAGCTAATGCGGCCTCGTAAATACTCAGCGGGGATGGGTGGTGGGATAATTCCATGGTAAATAATGTTCCTCCATTTTAGTTTATGCGAGAAATGATCAGTTTGATAGCTCTATTTATTCTGTCATTCTTGTTACACCGTGCACAGGAAATACTTTAAGAATAAGAGAAGCATTTAACACTGTAGTTTTTAGGGTTCCGCACCTGGAAAAAAAACCAGAACTCCTTTTACTTCCTATTCACCTACAATGATATAGGTACGAAACCCACAGTAGGCCGGTTTTGAAGCTCTAAAAGTAAACGTGCACTTTTTTACTACACAGTCAGTTCAGAGGTCATTCACTCAAATAAGGATAGGAAATTAATCTTCAAAATTCATGCCATCAGATCTAAGGTGTGGCGCTGAAACAAAAATAATGTACCTACATTTATACATTACCTTCCATTACCATACATTAAAACATTTAAACAAAATAAAATATTCTAGTTCCATTATCCCAAAGATAGAACAGAACGTAAAACTTAACCTGGCTGTAATCAAGATGTATCAAGCCTTTGTGCCATAAATCGTTCTGAATCCACTTCGATTTCTTTCCTCGATAATTATTGCGGCAGTGATTCAGCGCTGAATCGGGAAATCTCTTATGTCCACTTTAGTTTTGTTACTTTGGTATAGGATAGTTTGTCTTACGAATGGTTGGGCGGTATATTGCTGATGGTCCTGGACTTAACAATGTTATATATAATTGTTTGTTACCTGATAGGTGCTATTATTGTAGATTTTCTTCTACATGAAAGTATCTTTATTGTACAGTTTGGGAAGTTAAGATAGAGAACCTTGGCAAATATTTCACGGCTCTCTTAAAAAGAGGAGACCTTTTAAATAAAGCGAGTTGAGTTGAGGTAAACTCTCACTTTTCACGGACTAGGCCTAAGAATGGTAATGGTAAAATGTCATTTTGACATTGTTTTAAAACAGATCTATTCCTTTATCTAAAATAACTTTAATTTCACAAATGTCTCTCTCAATTAAAAATATACGCATTGATTTGTATAAATAGTGTTTTACGAAAATAATATACGGGGCAAGAGGATTAATAAGTTGCATTAAGTTGCTTAATAACCAAAATACTAATAAACACACAGACGTACATACATATATCTTTAAGAACATTCTTTTTCCTCCTTAAATTGGATAAAAGGGCCACTTACGTAACCACCGTTAAGTTCTTGTCTTAGAATTAATAATTTCTTACATAGGCTATTAGACAGACCGCAAGAGTTTTTATATGTCACAGGACGGTTACAATCTGACCGTAGTGAATTATTTATTAGAAAAGGCTATGTAAGGTTTTTTTATCCTTATATTTTTTCTGTTTTATATTTTTTTATAAGTTATTCATAAAAGAATTAAATTCGATTTTGAATGCTTTTAGTGGGAAAGAAACCAGTCAAATACAAGTCGGAATCGGACCGCAGGTTCCGTACCAATTTCATGAGTATAATTTATAAGTGTAGTTGACAAATTTAAATTTGAAAATAAAAAATCAATTCAAAATAAAAATAAAACTAAATATGTATTTTATCTGTGTAAATAGCTATAAATAGCTTACTATAATAAACGCCGCAAGGGAATATCAAGCTCTTGGCACTACCGTTGCTGGATTCGCATCCGTCTACGGATATATGGTTTATCCATCGAGACCACTTATCTAATTTGAATATGAGCTTCATTTGTATCGACGTTCAGTTAAATTTGATTTGTAATGTGAATATATATTGAATTCTTGTATTTATTTGATAATAAAATAGATGCTGTTTTAGTTATTTAAACGTTTACTTTTTACGTTCACGCTTTATCCCGCACACAGCAGGCATAGGCAGAGAAATGTAGGAACCTAGTGTTAAGACACTCCGTTCAACATTAAGACATTTCCGTTCCTCAACGACGACAAATTCTCGAGTTTAATGCATATATATATATATATATAAAATAATAATATTTGAAATTTAAATAAAATATAACATAAGTAATAAGTTTAAAAATTAATTTTACAAACACAAATATCTATCTATAGCTACTTAAAAACCGTACTGCCGACACAATTGTTTGCAATGTCAACTACATACAATTAAAGCTGTTCGTTTCGTAAAATAGCCGGTGCAGTAGGTAATCCGAGCGGGAGGCATTTTGCGCGTTTTTATTCAATGCCGGGATTTCACCGGAGTGGAATTTAGCACGTATTTTCATTAAAAGTGCAAAAAAAATGTATGTGAGGTGAAAATTTGCACGCTCAATTTAAAAGTCCAGTACGTTTAAATTCACTTGAATGGTTGCTATATCTGTTTATGTTTAGTGAAGGATATATTGTTTATATTTTGATTCACGCTTCACGCTGTATCCCGCACATAACACACAGTGTTAAGACACCCCGTTACACAACAGATACTTTTGTAGTTAGGTAAACTTAGCTTACTTAAAAATCTTAGGGTTATATAATCTATTGATTGTTGAGATGACTATTATATTGTACCAGAAAATAAATTAGGGAATAGGAATATGGAATAGTCTAAATATATTTATTAGGGTTCTGTACCCAAAAGTCTTCGTCCGTCCGTCTGTTATCAGGCTGTAAATATCTTATAAATCATAATAGTTAGACATTTGAAATATTCACAGATGATATATTTTTATTGCCGCTATAGCAACAAATACCTAAAAACAGAATAAAATAAATATTTCAGGGGATTTCCTATACAATAAACTTGTTCTTTTGTATTTTTTTATAAATAGTCATACGAAACCGATCATGTGCGAGTCCCACTCGCACTTGGCAGGCTTCTTATTATAGCACGTTTGTAGTATTAACAATCGTTATTCATACATAACGATTGTTGATAATAGTCAAGTCGAGAACGAATCGAGTGCAAATATCTGGTTACGCAAGCCACAATGAGACGGGAAGTCGACAACAGAAGGACATTCTCTGGAAACCGCGAACTAGCCGAGATAAAGCAAATAATTCAAGTTTGTATAACCGAGACATAGAGCTTGAACTTTGACCTTCAATGGCGCTTGTCAATAAATCGTCGAAGTGCGTATTTGCGACCGTAAGCCTTCAGCAGTGTCTCATGTCTCTGTAGAAAATGCGACGGTCGGGAGTTCGATCCCCAATTGGGGAAATTAATTAATTATTTTTATATCATCGACGTTGAACCACACGAACCCTCTACGATATAACGTAGAGGCTTCGTAGCGACGTAGGCTTCTTTTAAAAGTATCTTACTCTACAAATTTCCTATAAGAAATTCTACATTTAATTACTTAGCAAAACAAACCAAACGACTAAATCACGGAGCAAAGGCCTGAAACATATGTTTCTAGTGACAGAGATTGATGTACACTTTTGTTTCAAACCTCGGTAATGATAAGTAATATTATGATGAATGTCATTCACCGCATCGCCTCCAGAAAAGGATAAAAATGAAGCAATTTCGGGGGTGCGCGTGGGAAGCGAATATTTCGTCCGTTTTATTCGTTATTTCGTTATATTAAAATATATTAGTTTATATTTTACGTGTAGTAGTGTAGATACGTGGTGTAGATAGATAGATAGATCCCCACTCAGGGAAATGATTGTATTGAAATAATTATTTTTTACCGCCTGGTTCAAAATTTGGGCGGAAAGGTCATTTGCGATGTCACGTGCGGTTGTACGGGACGTAAACGTGACAGGCTGTGGGTTCGACTGCTACTCGTCGTGTTAATGTGATGATTATGGATTTCAAATTTCACAAGAGAGAGATTATATTTAAATTATTTTCATATTTTTTTTATAAATAATGGCGTTTAGTTCCGTTACTCAACACGCAATGTCTTAATTTTGAACGCAAAGTGAAGAGAACTTGATACTAACTTCTGTCTGTTTACGATAACGTATTTTAACGCTGGACGATTTGCATACAATATTATTAAATACCTGTCAAATCTATTGTTACAAAATAATGTATTTTTCTTATAAGACCCTACTACATACAAATTTCCGTATTTAAGTAGATTTTGTATTCGCCTAAATATTTTTGTAATAAGTTTATTTCATAATCTAAGTAAGGTCCTATCACAACAAAGGTCTCTAGGGGTCGAGCAATCAAAAGTTTTCTTAACATCAACAAACGAATAAACTGGCCCAAATATTAGCTTAAGGATCACGTACCTTCCCACCTATCCGTCATCTTTTCAACGAGATTTCAGGGACTTAGAAAATAATATTTTCACTCGTATATGAAATATTTCCTCTTACAAAAAATGAAATGGTCGAGATATTTTATATAATTAATAGTTGAAAAGCTTTAAGGCCATTTTGTATACTATTGGGGTACGAAATGTGGTTGGTTACATATTGAAAATTTACTTTAGAAATGTATGTAATGTACTTGAAGCTCTAAGTTACTTTGTTAGTATTTATGAAAATAAGAAGAAAGATCGATACACAGTCTTTTCTATAAATATTTTTTTTCTATAAAAGCTGTATTATTGTAAAAAAATACTTTTTTTTTTTTTAAATCACCGTATAGACATTTTTGGAATAATTTTAAACATCCATTTCCTTCTATAACAACAATGGACGAAACAAAGAAATGTGTTTTGTACCCCCTAATGAATACTAATGGAGGTCCCTTTGTAAGATTCAAAGGAAATTAATAACTCTTATAACTTATTGTCAGGCAAAATTAATCAACTAAATTATGTCAAAGAGCAAACACTGAGCACGCTTTGTAATTATTTAATATAATTTTATTATTATTTAGTGGCGACACTTGACTTTGACTTTGTCTGTGTCATATGTGATGCACGCTGTAGCAGAGGGAACCTGGGAACCTAGTATTGTGACACTCCATTCACATTAAGATGCTTTCGTTACCTACATTTCATAATTTTTTTTTTCATGTTGAGTGGTGGAACTTAACGCCGCGTTTTGTCCCGTTAGCAGAGCGAGGGAATGAAAATATTAAATATTTAATTTCCTTGCTTAGCCTCCTATTTGTGGATTTAAATGCGTGAAGAACTAAAAAAGTGATAACATATTAAATTCCTAACTCAACCTTATTTTACAGTCTCGCGTGAAGATGGAACGTTTTATTTCTACGTATTTTCTTTTAATTAAGTCATTTGCACGTTCCAAGCAGAAATGTGAACTTTGGAACTAATTACTTCATTGCTTTAGTATACGGTAATTCGGAATCGTGGTATTCATTTGATTGAACGATATTACGAACGAGAGATTTTGGACATATTTGTGACATATATAATATACATCATATATTTTAGCCTAACAGTTTGTTTTGTCCATAAATATGTTTATGTATTTAATAGTCTATTTAGCGCAGGGTGTAAGCGGGGACACTTAATTCACAGTACGACTAAAGAGTCTTCGTTCTCCACTTTCTGTTTCTTTCTGCTAGACCGAAGAAATCAAGTTTTTAGAAGAATATTTTTAGACGTATAAGTATTTGAAGTTGATCTTTTGAATTTCAAATTATATTATTTATAAAAAAACATCACGAACACTACACTTTAAACACAATGGAGTCTACAAAATCTTTAAAAGTTATTTTTCTCTGTAAGATAAGAATTAAGTGTAAAAAGTGGATTACTAGACGGCTCAATCTGTCAAATAGACTGGCACTACTGTCTTGGAGATTGAGTGGTTCAGGGGGATTGGAAATACAATATACTTGAATGTTTATATAGAAATAAACATCGTAAAGAGAATAAAGAATAATTTACAAGGTCACAGACGTGCCATTGTAAACGAACGTTTGTGGACTCAATTCCCACTCAGGGATATAAAATATTTCATTTCTTCGTTCTATAACGAAGATAACGAGGCAAATCGCGGAGTAGAGATCCGTTACTCAAGAATTCCAGAAGCAGTGGATGAAGAAGTGGGAAACGGTAGTGCCTTATTGAGGTACGCAACGTCTTAACACAAGGTTCCCAGGTTCCTAATGCCTATCCTGTTATGTGTGGGATAAAACGTGAAGCTAAAATGAGAAGTGTCAAAATACTCGGTTCTCCGTTTTCAAGGAGTCCGTAAATCATAATATGTATTATATGTTTAAACATCATACAAATAATATGTGTTTAGTTTATGTTATATTTCACAAACATAATTAATAGGCTTTATCTGTAATCTGAATCACTAAATCCCTAACGGATGCTCTTGTCATATCATTTTACCTTCTCCTCCATATTAATTAATATACTTAGAAATACTATATCATAAGAAATTAAATATGGCGTAAATACTTTATACTAATAATTAAAAAAATACGCAAAATAGATTCTAATAACTCTCTAATTTGGACCAATGACTTTTTAAACTTGATGCCCATTTCCAATTCTTCCTTTCTTTTTCTACAGTAATAAAGGAAAGCGCGGCTTTGAGTTTCACCAGTCAACATGTAAGGTCTCACAAATTGAGTAGAAAGTGGAAAACCGAGTTTCTTAGCACTAGGTTCGCCCTGCTTATCCTGCTAAAAAGTAACATTTTACCCAATTCGAATTTGAACCGGTTTCCTAAAACAACATGTGCCACATTTTTGTCTGTTGCCTGAAACTGTAAATCATCACGTTGAGCACATTTTTCCGTATTTCGACATAACATGTTCCACGAAGTACGGAAGAGACGACAAGCTTTTTAATATCCATCTGAAAATTGCTAAAGCCATAAATTGTTTCTACGTGATGAAGCCGCGCTTTTAGTTGACAAGTTAGGATGCATAAATAATAAAAATGTATACTTTTTAAAATTTTTACTTAACAATTTAAGTCCTTATTAATTTTTATTTCTCATTTGAAAAGAGAAAAAAATGCTTGCATTCTATCGATTCTCTGTGTGATCGACGAGCCTATCGAACGAATCGACGCAACCATTGAATACATACGTTTACGTTGCTTTAGCTAAAAGCTTAAAAAAAACCCATCACCACTAGCTGAAAAAAAAAACAAGAAATCAAAAACAAAATTGATAGTTTCAAGCTTCTTCCTTCTTCAGACATTTCGCTCTTTGCTTTTTACCTAAATTTGAAATACGGAGTGCTAAATAACACACCAGAACGAAGAAATGAAAATACAATTCATTCCTCTGAGTGGGAATCAAACCCATAACTATCACTTTTACTGCATCACTTATGACTTTTCCAAGGCCATCTAAAATTTAATTCAAATGAAAACGACATCCCATCATTAATATCATGAAACATAATCACAAGAATTAAGCAAAATAATGTCCTAATTCAGTTTTCAACATAGCTTTTTAGATTAAAGGCGTCACGTAAATTCGCGTACGTTACGGCCAGAACGAGCGTTTTACGTCGACAACCCGTAATTTCAGTAAGGGATTCGCAATTTTAAACAGACTCGACTTATGTATATTATGGACGAAGATATTTTGATGTGGAATTGTTTTGAGCATTCCCTCTAATTTGGACGTTAAGTATAGTTGGTCGTGTTTAATTTATATGTTTTACACCTTATTGTTTATATTAAGGCAGCCCAGTCTAATTAGAATTTTATTTAAAGTACTAGCGGCCCCACGCGGCTTCGCCCGCTTGAAATACACTAATAATTATTGAATTTTTATTATTTAAGTATATGTAGGAAAAATTTGTTAATATTATTTTTAAGCTTTGCTTATATTCTTGTCTATAACATATTATAAAATAACTTTATCGAACAACGGCCAACACTCAACGGCGTTCAATTTCTTTAACGATCACGTACGCTTGAGGCGATTTATAGAACAGCCTTTTGTAATAAGGACCAGAACAAATATATACTCCGAATCTAAAATGTATCTTTTTATACATTTAGAACCTGTCAGCTACAGAATCCTAAATTTAATATAATTATTTTATGATTTACGTCTATTTTAAGTTTTTGTCACAACAAAATAGAAAATTATTTTAAAGGAGGTCGTGGATTCGTTCCTCACTTGTTGGGAAACTAATAAAAAAAAATAATTTAATATTAATTTTTTTTTATTAGTTTCCCTTTCCGAAAAGAAGCAAAATCTCCAATAAATATTAGTCTCTAAGGAAAATTTATAAAAAAATCACTGAAAACTTAAATTTGTAGTTCATTTAAGTTTGTCAACTTTTATGAGTTCTACAGTGTACTTCCCGATGATTTACCATCCTGAAATTGGTAAGGAAGTCTTGGTCGGTGAGTCCGACTTGCACTCAACCGGTTTTTTATCGCCACTCTGTATCACGCATACAATAGTGGGCAGAGGGAACATAGTGTTAATACACTCTGTTCTCCATGTTCTGCATTCTTCATAATATGTAATAGAATTAAATTTAAGTAAAAATTACTATGTTAAAATACTGTTACTGTTAAATTCTCTGACATTACCGTTGAGGCAATTACACCATTTTGATAGTAAAATTTTATGCTACTTAAAAGAATACCTCAAACATTCTATTAATTTGTTACCCTTCCGCTTAACGACGCTGCGTGTTGGATGATGGAACCCTGCGTTACACGCTATCTTAATGAGACTTACAAAAATATATATTATATATACTTATATTTTTTTATAAAAGAGTGGTATGAACGCACTCAATGGTAATTAGACTCACGCTGCACAGTATTAGTTAAATGTATATTATTAATCTACAATACTAGTCCTCATTTGCATTGCAATTTAATATTATATATTTAATATATATAATATTAATTATATATTTAATATTAATATTATATATTTAATATTATAAAGACAAAATGACTTGAGGCCTTCATGGTGCAGTGGCACTACATCTGAATTATTTCCATTACCTCGCTCTGGACTCAGGAAAAAGTGCTAAAAGGCTTTGAGTTCCAACACTCACCAATATCGATAAATTAAGGGGGCGCGGGGAACGGAGTGTCTTAAAACTAAGTTCCCTCTGCATATCCTGCTATAGGATACAGCATAACGGTATAAGTTTTAAGTATAATAAACCATATAAGTTGATGACGTCAGCATAAAATACATATGTGAATATTATAGGAATTATATTGTAGAAGCAGCGATGGCGGTATGTGGTGAAGGGAAAAGAGATTTTAACATCAAGCGTGTTTTATAGAAGGATGATGAAGTTATTTAGAAAGAAACATGAAAGCATGGCAGGATTATAAAACTTTAATAAAAGTATGACAGAGATAAAAAAGAAAGAATAGTTCTTATAACCATTCTTATGCGAAAGCACTCACAAAAATCTGAAAAAAATATTTGAGTATGTACTTTATATAATCCAGTAAACTTAAGTTTATCAACTTTTATAAGATGTTCTTTCCGTTGAACTACAATCCTGAAATAATTACTTACTATCACATACTTTTTTGTCTACATTTTACAATTAAACTAAAAATAAAAAATAAAATTGGACTTTTGACTTACCTTTTTGTTTTACAAATTACTTAACTAATCCAAAGAACAATTGTTCATTTCAGCTCGGAATCTAAGTAAATGTAAATGTAGAAAATAAAATTTCTACGTTAAAAGCGTCCACAGGTAACTCCATTATAGATATTCTTTACCTTCCACCGATACTTCCGCATCTACTCTCGTCAATTAGGGGCCCAAACCTTGTTTCAAGTGACAAAAGATCAATTGAATTTATTGAGCCCTTCCTTTCCACGTATATTTTGTACATCTCAAGTGTACTTAACAAGAATTTACCGGAAAGGTAAAAAAACCGTTTCGTTTTGTTTTTGTAAATTATATATAAAATATTATATAATATATAAAATATTATATAAAATAATTTTCGCCTAATTTTCGAGACATTATGGTGAGTGGTGGAAAACTCCACAACGCGCTTTTGTCTACCAGAGCAAAATGAAAATATATAAATAGTACTGTCGCTTTAATTTGTTATACTTGCTGAAAGATTACCAAATTATTTTAGTGAAGCAATAAATATAGTATGAAAACGTTTGGCATTTGATTTTTTTTAACAAAATTAATACTACATATCATTGAAAAGTTCATACTTTAAAACACAAATAGCAAGTATTATTGAATGCTCCATTTCCTTTGGAGGTCTTCAGTAAAATTGGTACTTCATTTTAATCGCCCAAAACAAACAAAGAGCCCACGCAATAATTAAAGCGCAGCACATTAGCTAATACCACGAAAATTGAATTTCTTTGTAACAAATTTAACTTTAATGAGTGTACCAATTTCATAATCCTAATGAAGCAAGTTGCGTCTGTTCGTACTTATCCTCGAGGAAACTGAGCGTTAAATTGGAGTTTTTTCTCTTATATGTATTTATAGCTTACTAGCGTTAACATAAATTAGTTTATCGTTTCAAATAATGAAAATAGGTCAGTAATTTATTATACAATTTTTCTATCATTTATCATGGGTGGTGCTGAGGGTAACTCTTTGACCTGGTACCAGCCGTCCAATTTTCTAACCGCACAGTACGTCACAAGCATAAATATCATCATCATCATCACCTGTATACGTGACTCTCTCTCTACTACTGTGCGGTTCTGAAGAATCTTAGTTACGCGCGCCATACAACAGAGGAATGGCCTACCTGCGATAATAAATTGGAAGATATAATTCTTTATAAGTACATATAATGGTTATAGATAAAGTATAGCGAAATATAAAAATAATACATGGGAATCGAACATACAATGATTTTTTGCAAACTATTTATTAATATTTCATAGTCAATTTACTGGTATAATTAATATTTAATTAAATATAATTACATCCTATGGATATCGAGGTTATTGCCTCCGTTGCATTAAGCTATAAAGATTTATGAATATTCATAAATTTTTCGACATATAATATTTTAAACAAGAACATAATTTTATGTATAGGGGAAATCATAAAACTCATCTGTTTTTATTATTGTTGTATTTTTGTTTTATTATCAGGAATTTGCTGTGCGCTTTTGATTTCGTGATTTATATTCATATGAAATATTAACTGGTTCACTTTTCGCGTTTCATTGATAAATAGTATAGTTTCAAATTATAAGAATTTATTTTACGTTCTTATTTACATGATTGCAATGGCTTGGTTATGTTTAAATTTAAAATTATGTTTTATTTATTTGAAAATATAAACGGGACTGGATGTTAACAAGACCAAGCGCGGCGTTATGTTTCGCCATTTAATACAAAATGTCTTTAAAATTGTATTATGCGTGAGTGAAAAATAATATGTTCTAATGGTGTCATTGCGTAGGTGCGGTGTTGACTTCTGCCATTCAACACGCAATACCTCCGGAATTCAGCAGAAAGTGGGGAACGGACTGTCTTAACACTGTCTACCCTGTCTGATTTCTGTCACTGTCAAATCTATTTTGCCACTTATGCCTTCTATTTCATTATTTTTAATGAATCGAACATATAATTAGGGTGTGCTGCCAGCCCCTCTGCCGCTACGCCATAATTAATTACCTCAATATGTAATATTGTTATACTCGTAAATTAGAAATTTCAAGTAATGATAATTAAAATCTGAGGAAAAATTTCTTTGCTAACCCATAAAAGATATTAAACCTTGATTATCTCCAAAACTTAATGGTTCTCTAAGGGCATAGTAATTATGTTTGGGATAATGGTAATAGATAATTATTAAGCCGATCGTCCATAAGTCTACGTAATGACTTTCTTGTGTATATTATGTATACGGTAGGGTGTAAGTAGGTACCAGGGGTAGTGTTCAGACACTCCATTCACCACTTCCCCCGTCTTACCAGAGCAGGGAATAACTTTAATTGTCCATGATAATTAAAAACATAGTTATATTTTGTAGTACCTAATTAGTTAAATAAACAATTTTCTTTAATCTACATATTAATTTTAAAAAAAGTTCCGTAAAATTTCTTGCGCCGGTTTTTCTCAGGTCCAATGAACCGGTGGTAAATTATATGTGGTTTTAAAATAAGCATAGCTATTTATTTATTTATAGCTATTTATTATTTATAGCTATTTATTTTAAATAAAATTATTTTACTTTGACTTTGACTCTGTTTAAACGGACTAGGTGTGGTATCATAAATACGCGTATAACGAACGCTATTTATACTTAAAGAAATTGTACATAAAATTTAGAATTTTCATATTATGTCCTATATAATTCTTAGCAAATAACTATTAATAATAAAAAAAAAATGTAACTAATTGATATTTAAATCTTGCTTAAATCTTCTCAATGTTTACCAAGTAAATTAATATTTCTAAAATTTAATACTACCTAACAGATATCCTTATATTATATACTTTGTAATTTACTTTCTTTCCCATTCGGCTTGGTTTCATTTTACTACGTATTTGCCTAGCATACAAAATAATAAAATTTATACGTACTTCTAAAGTATACATTTTATAATCCAGAGTACGGTTCTGATGTCGGTACGTAACCCTTCTTTTTATGGTACTTGAATGCCCATAAAATGAATCTTTATGAGATAGTTCTACACAACCGCTATATTCTTAACTGTTTCAAGTTGTACTTCATAAACTTTCATGAACTTAGTCGTAGATAAGAAAAAATAAATCTGTTATATTCCTTGAGGACATAGGTATTATATGAAAGTTTTTGAAGATAATATGTAGAAAAAGAACATACATATGTTCTATACATATATTCTATTTCTATCTTTTATTTTGTTATATTGGAAGCCAAGAAAGGGATTATTATTCTTTTGAAATATTTTTTTAACTGCTTAAAATCAAAAATTACATACTGGTTTAGTTTATTATCCTACTGATTTTTCGGACCATTTCATATTAATATAATTTACAACTAGAAACAAATAAAACTGTGCATCTTCTAGAACTTTCAACACAATTAATATATTCAATTGAATCTACATCAATAAATCGAAAACCACATTACTTCAGCACAGATAAAATATATATTATATAGGTAAATAAATATTTTACCGGGACGCCTTGGATGGAACAAAGCCTGTCCTCGTCGTTCCATGTTAGAGAAAAATACTCTTGAGACGTAGCGAGGCTTCATAGTATATTATGTTGACAGCTAACCAGATCGTGCTTTTAAAGTAATGCGTACATGAATACGTTTCATATATAGGTTTTTCTACTCCAAATTCATAATGTACAATTCGAATTCATCATTTTGATCGTTAAATTCATCATCTATCGCATCAAATTCGTTTTTCTTTGCAATATAATATTATACCTTTGCTATTAGAGAACGAGCTGCTCACATATGTGTTACAGCATTAAGAGGATGAAAATGTTTTTTTTTTGCGTTACGCTGTATCCCGCACACAGCAAAATAGGCAGAGGGAACCGAGTGTTGAGACTCCCCGTCCCGCATTTTACGCCGAATTATGAAGTAATTACGTGTTGAATTGCGGAAATCAACGCTGCGCTTTACCTCGTCACCAGAGAGGAGCAATGAAAATATTAAGTGTTTGATTTCCTCGAGTAGGAATCGAGCCCACGACTTATCGCGTCTATAGTCACATCGACGTTGGTGCAATGGGACAACGTGTGACTATAAACACGATGGTTTCGGATTCGATCCCCACTCGGAGGAATAGATTATTCCCGACAGCCTGACATAATTAAATCTCGTCCTATTGAGACAAAAACATAAATATAATCAATTTCTGCATAAAATATTTTCAATCGAACTCCTTGCTGTATTCAAAGTAGATATAAATGTGAAGTTTGCAATTTATAGGCACTTCTATTTTCCAATACATTTATTGAGCAGCAAAAGCGCAATAAGCTACTTTAGTTTTAAATCGCATTCGATTTTGTTGCAGTGCACAATTACTGTAAAATGTATGTGTTTATTTTCATTTATGTACTGTAATATAAATATTTATTACTAACCTCGTATTTATTGGCTTTCCTGCCTCTATAAGACATTTTGATGTTAAAAAATAGGTCGAGGCCAGTCATGGCGCAGCTGCACAAGCCTGTAAACGCGTCAGGTTATGTGTTCGATTCTCACTCGAAAAAATGAATATATAATATATATATATATATAATATATTCGTTTCATCGGTCTCAGCACACTACGCCTCCAAAATTCTAAACTTTTAATTAAATTTCTTCCGTCTAAAAGCCTTGTATAGTGCAGTTTTCTTATGTCTTTTTTATTGAAATAAAATATATTGAGTCTGTCATGGCGTAGTGGGGCCTCGACTGACTTTAAATGGTTGTGAATTTGATTACCACTCATAGGAATGAGTTACTTTTATATTCTCGCTACATTAACGTAGTCTACGTAAACAAGGCGGTAAGTTCTGCCACTCACTGAATACTAGATACTTTCTGCCTATCTTGTATGTATGCGAAATTTTCCAATAATTTTCGTATTGTTTTTTTGTTTAAACAACTCATATTGTATTTATAATAATTTGGTCATACAACTCAAAAGTGCCGTATAGTAATTAACTTGGTTGTTTTGACAATTAACATCTTAACTTAGTACGGAACACGGGCTGTGGAACTTAACTAATTAAAGTCCGACCCAAAGGCCTCGACCACGCTTATGGCAACGGGAAGTATAACAATTAATAATAATAACTAATGTTCTATATTCTGTTATAGTAATATCTTGGTTAACGACCTTTTATGAAGGCCAGTCGTGGCGCGTGGGGTACAAGCGAACGATTGTAAGCGCGGCAGGTTGTGAGTTCGATTCCCACTCAAAGAAATTAAATTTTTCATGTTTTCATTTCCTCGCTCTGGTAGCAAGAAAAGCGTGGAGTTGAGTTTCACCACTCAATACATTATGCTTCCAGAATTAATTGGAAAGTGGAGAACCGAGTGTCTTAACACTAGTTTTTTTCTGCCTATCCTTCTATATGTGAGATACAGGTTGAAGCTATTCAGTAAGTGTATAAACTGAGACAGAAATGAGCAAAAATAAAATTTTAAAAAACTTATTCAAAAATGGCAAAAATATAAAAAAATAGCAAAAATATAAGCATTGATAGAAGCTTGCACCTTGACACAGAAAAATTTAAGGAATTTATAAATCATTTAACATACAGAAGTCTATACAAATTAAATGAAATTAAATTCAAAGTATATATAACAATAACCTTTTAGTTAAACAATCAAGTGTCTGAAGCCTTTATATCGACCTAATGAAGCATAGGTAGGTACATCACTCAAGATAGTGATACGGCACGATCTTCTAAGAAACGTACGAGCCCTCAGACTACGAGTATGTAATGTTTATTTTTCTTCTTTGAAAGTTATTAACAGATAACCTTACAGCAAGTGAACCCAAGTTCTATCCCTACTCGATGGAATTATTTATGTAAATTAGTTGAAATGTCCCGCTCTACTAAGGCAATGCGCGACGTTGAGTTTTGTCACTTAGCAAAGAAAATTTTGGAAAGTGAAGACAGTGTCTAAACACTAGGATCACTCTGCCTATTCAGCTCTATGTAACTAATGAAAAGAAGACAAAAACATATAGAAAATACAAGAGATACAAAAAGAAAAAATAATAATATATATTTACAATTAATTAAAGCTACTACCCAAATAAGAATATCTAAAATCTAATTCCAGCATCAAAGTTTCTAACACTTTCAACGTACAAAATGACAAATTTAATCAAGGAAAATTTTCTCTAGAAAGAATACTCGACCTAATTTCCATCGGCTTTTTATATTGTTTTTGAAAGTCTGAAGCAATTCGGAGATTAATAAAATGCAAATCTTCCGTAACGGATCTCTTTTCGATTTAAGAGGGGACGGTGGAAAAAGTTTAGCAAAATATTGTCAAGTGATACTTATACCTACACTAGCGACCCTCTTGCGGCTTCGCCCGCTTCAACTACTGGATTATTCATATAATGTATGTTTGCAAAGCACTTAAGATAATGTGAAAATTAATTAAACCCTAATGCAACCCGCATTTTCGTAGTTTCAATAAGGATTTTCCAATTGTTTTACACAGCAAGGATTTTTTAGTAGGTACCGTAATTTTAAATCTGTGCTACTAATCTTTTCAAGTACTTATTAAAATATATTTAAATGACTATGTTTAGATAGTTAAATGACTATTTTTAAACGGAAGAAATTATATACAAAAACCTACCTACTAATAACTACTACAAAAAATATGAAACCAAATATATCACGCTGAAATAATACATTAAACTCCAATTATCCAATACGTGCAAACGCATCTACATCTTCTTTGCTATAAAGGCAGGCGGGTTTTTTCGAGCTTGTGGTTAAAGCTGAAGAGGGTATTCTGTCCGTGATACAAGCACTACGTGGCTGCCTGTGACGAAAATTAAATAGAACGCGTCGGTCGGGAATCGAAACCGGGCCGCCCGCATGGCAGGCGAGCATTCTACCACTGAACCACCGATGCGTGTAAGGCAGGCGGGCGCGGCGGAAGCGCTTGTATAAGCCGTTTCGCAGCAAGGATTCTTTGATATTGTAACAACTTCTAAAGTACTTATTAAAATGAAAAACAGTAAACGACAGTTTTGATCTACATTAAATGGCCAACGTAACTAATATACTTATTTATATGCTGAGAGTAAGGGATAAGTGAAACTTGAGTAACATACAGCTGATGTGTCAACGGCGGGATGTGTCAACAATTAAATGCGTTTTTCTCTAAAACTATTCGCAATTTCGAAATAGTGTAAAAAGCAAATTTTATCTTCGTTTAACGTAGAAAATTAATAAAGTATTTTAAAGGATAAGGATTAATACCATTATGGAAAAATATCCCTCACAATAAAAAATATATTGAAATTACTATTTTTAGACAGAAATATGATCACTACACGTTATCCTTAAAAGATACGAATATGCTGTCGCGGACTTTTATGTAGATCTTTTTAAGAGGAACAATACTTTAGTACATTATTTTCATGTAGTACTTACCATTAAAACAGCGCATGCGCGAAAGTGTATCAACGGGTAGGACTTTATACACATTTATCTTATTTATGTTAACTTACATAAGAATATGCAAATAATAAACTATATATAACCTTCCCTGAAAAATACTCGACCTAATGGTGAAAACCGTATCAAAATCCGTTGGGTGGTTTAGAAGAAGAAGAGTTAGAAAGTTCAGACAGACACGAAAAGCGACTTTGTTTTATAAGATATAGGATAGGATAATATAAAATACTTTTCTAGTTTTACGTTGTAACCTGCATATAGCAGAGTAAGCAGAGGGAACCTATGAATCTTTTTTTTAGTTCAAAGACACTCTGTTCACATAAAGACATATCGGCTCCCCACTTTCCGCCGAAGTGGGAGTCGGACCGAACAAAACCCACATTTAAAACCACTAAAAGCTTTTGTCATTCACTCTCATTCCGTTCTGTATTACTTAAATGCATGTTTTAAACGCATTCTTTGTTGCTACTATCATATTCAAATCGCTGAGAGAATAAATTAAAAGTTTTACTCACCTCAAATCATCTCTCCTCACTCTTTGGTAAGTTAAAATTATATAGAATGCCTAAACAGCCTAATCTCTTAGAACATTAGAGTACTTAAAGTACTTTCAGAGTACTTAAAGTACTTTTTTGTTTGTTAGTAGCTAAGTGAGTAGGATCATTTCTGTGTGATATTTCTATTTTTATAAAATAACTAGTGGACCGGAACGCGGCTACGCCCGCTTGAACTATACGGATGTTTATTAAATATATTTATGAAATTATTTTCAACTTTCAATAAAGAGACTTAATGCATTAAGCAAGCTCATTTTGGGTGACGTTTTCTAACAACAAACTTTGCAAATCGTTGCTTAGCAACGGTCGCATAGCGACGGTTGTTATTAACATGGCGGAATAAATTGCATGTCAAATTAATAAGTACTTTAATATATTATATCTTGCATTTATATCTTAGAGGATATAAATGCAAGTACCCTTTCCTCTTACTATGTTATACAAAAAAACTAAAAAATATTGTCTGAAAAAGTACACACAGCTTAAATTCTTATAAGAAAGTATATTGTATAAAACATCCCCCGTAATTAACTTTTCAAAGTTAATTGAGTAACTTAACACCTTGCGGATTCAGCCAAAACGTGGAATGTTCAATTTAATTGGATGGAAACTAGGTTTTCTTCCTATCGACTCTGATTTAGAAAATTGAACCTTTCATGTTTTGTTACTTTCAATTTGTTTAAGATATAATTGAGATATAAAAGGAAATATAATTAAACTTTATAATAATGACATTTGTAATTAAAGAAACTTTTCTTTTTTCAAAACCGTATTACACACAGTATTTTGAGCCTTAAATAGAATCATGTATCAGTAGATTGTCTCAGATAACCACGCAAAAATGAAAAAAATATAATACGAACATTTATAAACAGATAAATAATATACATATCTATATATAATAAAGCAAACACTCCTAAAGATATCATCAACATTTATTGTAATAAAGGCAGAGTCTCAAATGCTAGCATCCTAGCGTTCCCTTGGGAACCCCACTAGCATTACAATAGCTTTATATAAATGTTATACTTAAATTTAAAGTAAAATTTTCTACCAGAGGCCTAAAAAGATGAATTTCCCATAGAAATTATTCGTATTATTATCAGTACTTATTATATTATGGCTTACTCAACCTAATGTGTTCTAGGATTTCCACTCGCGTCTACTTCGATTTCCCTCGGCGATTGGCCGCACCTGCCCTGCACTACGGCCATACAGATAACTTGCTAAGACTGTTACGGCCCGACCCAAATGAAATTATATGAAGAACTTAGCTTTAGGCTAATATGCATTTCCACTTGCAATTTATGCAAGTTAATAATAATAATAATAATATAACACTTTATTGCACANATATTTTATAGGATTATCACTGCTGGCAGGTAAGAGAATTTAGTTCATTACTTTGATCTATTAAATAATAGGAATAAACTGGTTTAAAAGTAATTAAAAATTGAGAGCTCTGCAAACAGCTGTTACAATTTTTGCACCTACCCACTATACCCGTTAATTTTAACAATTAAATCAAAGTATAGTGTTTTTTAGGAAACGTATAACAATATTTATGTAGCGGGATCTGGGGAACCTGCGCCTCTGGGAACCGTCCAATATTTCAATTTATATTTTAACAAAACTTAATGATAAGATACTCGGTGACCCAATTATTGTGACATTGGGTGTTGCGTAACGAAACTTAACGCCGCTTTTAGTCTTATTACCAGATCGACAAAGTGAAAATAATTCACTCCCTCCAGTAGGATTTGATCTCTCATCTGACGGTTGTTTCAAAGGAACACAATTTGCTTTGACTGGACTGAAAGAGTGAAAATTTTTTAGTAAATATTTTTTTAGGCTGTTAAACAGATATATAATTCATAGATTGCATCTATCAGAAAGTCAAAGCTTTAAAATTAAAATAACTTTCCAAGACTTTTTCTAAAAGCTATTAATTGAACTTTTAAAATATTTACTAGCTAAGAACTTAGCTTACGCTAGCAAACTTCACTTGACTGTTATTAAAATCCTCCTTAAATATTTGTAATAAAAGTTTTTATTTATAATAAATTAAATGATAATGATTGCATATCATTATTGAAATTCTAAAACTTTTAAAATTAAAAAAAAAACTGTACGCTTCAACTACTTTCGTATTCTAATTATAATGTAAATAAATTAAAAGTTCGCTCTCAATACTACGCACAACTTATAAACTTAACGATACTCTGAATCAACAAATTGCAGTACTTGGCAATGGTCGTGTTGTGGACCGTTCACTTCATATATTTTAATTTATTATAATTTCTTTATTTAAATATGCTTGAAGGTTTTTGTTTAGTTTTTCACCTATTTTAACAAATAACAGATTTCGCCAAAAAACAAGAGTAGAAGAGTGTGACTGTAAACGTGACTGATTGTGTGTTCAATCTGTGTTATGTCTCAATAATAATAAAGATTTTATTTAAAAAAATATATTATATAAAAAGTTCACTGTTTAGGAAAAGCTCAGAAAAAGTGGCATATTCGTATATTTACTATTTAGACGAACGCGTAATCTTATGTATTATAATCCATGGTCTTTTGTTTCGCCCGAATTCATGATAATGCTTATTAACTGGCGTAACTTACCATCGCATTTTGTCTTTCAGAGCAGTGAATCGAAATTTTTGGTTAATAAAACCACAATTTATTTGTAATGACATTTAAATATCAATTAATTTAGCAAGGACTTAACTATGGTTTTTATGATCAATTAAAGCTTACTAATTACGATATTAATTATGGCAATTTTCACATTATACGTAGTTTTATATGTTCATTATACGAATAAATTATTTTTATTTAATATCTCTGGTAACAAGACAGCGTTGAGTTCCACCACTCAATATCTAATTCCCCTAATTTTAGGTTACCTCTCCCTACCCTGCGATATGAGGAATACTGCGAAAACAAAAATATATCTTTATTTATATTGTAGATAGGTATATATACTCATTTATCCTTTCAAACACCATAACGTCTTAAAGGGTTTCTCGTCAAGAAGGTAATTCCCCTGGCGATTTCACACACCTGCAGCGTTCGCAATCGCTTCGTTAATACGCATGTGTGTAATATGTAGGTATTTAACTGAGGTATATACCATATACCTATATGGCGTAAAGTAGCGAGGACTTCATTGAGAAATTGTGGACTTCATCCCCGTGGCCAAAGGAAGTAACAAAAAGTTTTATTTGTAATATGCCTTCCTTGATAAATGGACTATCCAATATAAAAATAGTTTTTCATTTCGATCTAGTAATTCCTGAGCTCAGTCAACTTTATGTTACAACAAAGTTGAACATTAAACAGTATAGATTATTTTTATTAATACTACTACCATAAATAAAATAAAAGATATATAAGCGTAAGCGTACGTCTTTTCGTATTTTCATTCGTATTGCTATACAAACAAATCAAAATATACTTAGATTTAACAAATACGCTTGCTCATATAATCATTTCATTTCGCTTAATATTATGTAGGAAACAATCCACATTACAGTACCGAGTGCAGGTGTGCGGAATCGGCTTGGGAATTCACGGGATATGCTGAAAGACATTACGTTATGAAGAAAACGAAACAAGTATACTAAATATTTGTTTACCTAACTTAAATATTATGAGCAGGGTAGGCAGAGGGAATCTAGGAACCAATTTTTGAGATATTAAATGTTGAGTTACTACACTTTGTCTTGTTATTAAAGCGAGAAAATAATAATATATAGTAATCTTCTCTATAATTTTCAATGGGCTAAGATAAAATAATTTTTCTATGAGCAGAAATCGTTATATGGTTTTTACTAGTACACATGTTAAATAAGTACATTTGTACAATATATGCATACTAAATACATTAGTAACAGAAATCTGAAATCACGAACGGACCACTACTATATTTAATACCATTTCTAATAGTAGATATATAATATTCTCATAATATATGTATATTATATACCTACAGCTATTTTCTCCATTGAACCTCGTCCCTTCACGAAGTTCATTCCTTCAAAGAAATGTAATAATTGAGGTCACCGGCTCACGCTCGTGACTTGAATAAAGCGTACCTGCCTTTTATTAGGAACGTTTATTAATGCGATAATGCTTGTCTATCTATCTATCTATCTATCCTTATTGACTTTCTTGTTACCTTTCATTTCGTATGCATGGTGTCTAGGTTTGTTATCTTCTGGATGAAATGGATATATTTTTTTATCATGAAATGTAATTTTCAGATTAGGAATATAGAAAAGAAAAATAGAAAGTAACTAAAATCTTAAATCAATTTTAAATTAAATTAAATTTTGAGGCCAGTCGTGGCGTAGGGGGACAAGCTTATGCCTGTAAACACGACAGGTTGTGGTTCGAATTCCACTTGAGGTAATGAACACGCAATTTCTTCAGAATTCACTGGAAAGTGTTTGGTGTAAGTGGTTCCCAGGTTTCCTCTGCCTACCTTTCCATGATACAGTGTGAAGCTAAAAAAGCGTAAGTGATACATGCTAATTGTGTTATCAGTAATTTTTTTAGCAAAATGTGAAAATAAATCAACTTGTCTTATTATCACGTAAGTACAATATTCCAAAGCAATACTTGAAATATAAGAAAATTGTCTGTATTAATGCTATTCCAGAATGTACTTTTAATAATTACAGCACTGAAATAACAGCGCTGAAACTTTCAGCTATAGGAATAGCTGAAAGTTTCAGCGCTGTGGGTTTTTATAAATCGATACTTGTAAAGAAAGTTGAAACGGGTAATATTTTGCTGGAAGTTATGGACTTTTAGCTGATAAAAGTTCGAAAGGCAGGTAGAAGAATAAGGATAGTAAAAATTAAAAATATTTTTCAAACTTCAAATTATTTTGTAGAGTAAATTTTTCATTTCATTTTAATTTTTTTAATTTATAAAAATACATATATTTGCCTCATGTGGTTTTTAAATATGGTGGCCACAGTATGAACAGACTTGACGAAAATATTTAAAATATTGCAGGCATATTATTAACTTGTTTTACGTTCATATGGTATAGGTGACAGAGGAAACAAGGAAAAAAGACATTTTGTTCCCTTTTTCACATTAACTTTTCAGGGCATTATATAATAATTTGAAAATAGATATGGCAGAATAGTCGGGTTAGCTAAGAATACCCGTAGAATTAAGTGCAAGCAGGCCATGACGATGAGTTTATAATTTTAATTAATAAAGTTGTGTCAATATATTATGAAACGGGGAAAAAAGTTTGTGAGGCATGCAATTTTCAAAGAAAATTTTTGGGTTTTGGGCGACTATTTTAATATTAATAACTCGTTTTTATAGATATTTGACGGTAATAATATTTAATATATATTATTATAATATAAATAAGATATACATTCGAAATTTATTAGGGACTCAATTAAGCTCTTAATTAACACACATAAGGGAAACAACAAAAATGATATAGCTATCAAAGTTAAATATTTTTTGGAACATAGGAGTAGATGAATAAAAAAATTCTTCAACAGCCGCGTCCAACTACTTTCATATTCAGATTACAAAATGTATAATTCAAAGCTTTGCTAACTCACTGTATGGCTAATTTCTTTAACATAGTTACACTTGCATAGAATAAGTTAGCGAGTTATACCAAGTTAGACAATAGACCTGGATTCCAAATAAAAACTTACTGATTGTATAAAATAAATAGTAATAAGTACTTTATTAAGTCATCGTTGCGCAGTAGGCAGTGTGTTTCTTTGAAATAATATTATTCCACCCTTCTTCAAACGGAAAGCGGAGAATGGAGTGTCTGAGTGTTAAAAAAAGTATTTGATGCAGAATTTAAAAGGCGAGTCAATTTTCATATTTTAAAAATAACAGAAACTCTATTCTGCGAAAATTTAACTTCCTTTGTATTTTTATGTATGTTTAAATACAATTTATATATTATAATATACTCTTTGTCCGACAAAGTATACATTATCATAATAAAAATAGTGACAGTCATACGATAGGAACGAGAAAAAAAGATAAGATTGTAACGCCAAGTTTTCGCCTCCAAAAAGTTAATAAATCTTTTATGGGTCTGATACGTGTATATAATAAAATTCCAAAATTTAAAATATCTTAAAAAAAATTCTAACAAGTAAAGCTTATTACACTGTTCGAGAATATTTTGAGGATAAACATAAATGGAATTAATGTCTTTTGAATGTAATGCAGGATAGCTGCCAGCAAATGTAATAATTGACTTTGAAAAGAGCAACTGTTGAGTTTCTTGCCGGTTCCTCTCAGCAGAACTGTCTTCTGAACCGGTGGTAGCTTTTTTGTTTGTATGTTCATTCGACGATTCAAAAGTGCTTATAATAATTTTATTTGAATAAAGAATATTTTGAATTTGGATTTGCGTTGCGTAATCGAGTATAAATAAAAGTAGGTATAATAGATATAAAAGTAGATGCGTTTCCCCTAATGCTCTCTTCCCTTCAAAGGGATTTGAACCGGTTTTCTATGCGCACAGTATGAATGCTGTAAGAACAGCTCACTGTGCCATGACTGTGATTAATAGCTTCACATTACTGCTAGTGGTAATTAATTATCTAAGTCTGGGAAAACCGACGCTTATTAATGATAGAATATTTTCTACTTTAGTTATTATAATATTCTTACTTATTTATAAAAGGTTCGTCTTACGTGTAAAGATTCTTCACGTAGCTTATGAAAAAAAGAACTATATAAAAAATAATAGATTAGAACTAAAAAGTGCGACATTCGATTATTTGAATTCAACGTAGAAAAATCTATTGAATTTTGATAAAAAATACGTTATATAAATATTATTTTATAACTACGACTGACTTGTACTTTTAAAGACCACATTGTGATTTCTAGGTCTTAGAATATTAATACTCTTATTTTTGAAAGAAAGTCTATAAAGTGAAACGTAATGGGTTCGATTCCTACTCAGAGGAATTAATTATATTCATGTCCTGGATATGGTAAGAAGACAAAGCGCGGTATTGAGGTCCGCTACTCAACACACAGTGTCTTGGAAATTTAAAGTGGAGAAAGAATATCTTAACACGAAGACCCCTTGCCTTTTCATGCAATATGTAGTAGAAAAAAATACTTATACCTACTGTGGATACTATTTTAATATAAAATCATACGTTTATGTTTATACAACTCTTTTAGGTGTTAATTGGACATTTTCATTTTGCGACTGCTATATATTATAAAAAAAAAATCTAAATACAAGATTTCATATTGAAGCAGAAGACATTTTCTAATGCAATTTATCTACAAGAAATATTTTTTTGTCCCTCATTCATAATAAGCCACCTGGTCTAATGAAATAAAAAATTAGGTCGAAGGCCATTTTTACCATAACATCTTTTTAATTAATTAAGCCAATTACGAAATTGGCTTTATTTTGGCAGCTTCATGCCCGTGAATATTTTTTTGAAGAAACTGTTATTTACAAAATTTATGTTTGTGCAAAAATCTCTCAGAAACCATAAGTCAACTAAAAGAACAGTCCAAGTGTTATCAAAATACGTTTAGCTATTTCTGATATAAGAGTATTGGTACACTACAGGTGACGTTTATATTTGAAGTTGGTTAATTATTTTATTGGTACATGTAACAGGTATATAAGTTGGTTAATTATTTTAAATTATTAATAAAAAAAATTAACGTTTCTATTATTATTGTTATAATATTACATTTATTTCAGTAATTAATATACCAGCTTTTGTTAAAATCCTTCATAATCCTCATATTACATATTAATAGTTTGCATAATTTTTGCATGATACATTTGCATTTACGATAATAAATCAATGATGGTAGTGTTAGCTTCTAGCATAATGTACCATAAATTTCATTACCCTAATTGTTAGTCCTTGTTAAATACAAAATCATAATTTTATTTTCTTTGCATATAGCAGAATAGATAGGTACAAGACTTTTTTCTATATTCCCCATATAGCAAGGTAGGCAGAAAACTTAGTGTTAAGACATTCCTTTCTTCTCTTCCCATCCGAAATCAGGATATTGCTTGTTGAGCAGTGGAATCAATTGCCGCACATTGTTGACTAGACTAGAGAAATTAATATAATTTAATCTCCCCGAGTGGAAATCGAACCCATATCCTGTTTCTTATAATCGCGAGTCCATGATCCGTTTGCTCTCAATCGGGTGCACCACAACGCCATGATGGTATCAGTACGATATGTTTTTTTTAATCTTAAATTTTTGTTTAGGCTCATCTGAATAGTGATTTAAGTATCAAAATTTTTTTTAATTTTTTTTGTATTAGTTTGGCATTTCTTTATATTTGTCAACTATTTATTACACAATAGTTATTCTAAAGCCCAAGCTGATATAAACTATAATTAATACTTAATAAGTCTTTTTGCTTATAATATATTTACATACGTAATTTTAAGCAAAACCTCGAGAGAATTTATGTTTTCGAGTTTCTAATGAAACTAAATAAGTGCTATCTATATTACTATTAAATACACTAATTGAGACCTTCATCTAATATTATAAGTTGTTAAAAACAGATTTGTTTTTCATAATTTGGGACTTCATAAAGTAAAACAGATCAAATCTTTAGGAATATATTTTTTAGGTTTTTATGGAAAAACTATATAAGATATTTTTTTTTATAGTCTGCACAAACATACAGTTTGCAGATTGAACCGATGAAAATTGGAGTAAGACATTCCGTTTCCTACTTTCTGCTGAGAATAGGAAAATGTAAAAAATATATATATTCCACTAAGTAGGGATTGAACTCACTACCACATATAAAATCAGACGTTGTCCTACTACGCCATGACGGACTCATATTTTTAATTTTTTGTTTAGTTTTAATAGTACTACTATAAATCTTAAGTATAAAATTTATATGGAGATTTTTTTTCTATTTGAATACTTTTCGTATCAGAAATCAAGAACTTCGATCAAACGGATCGGATTTTTTTATTTTCCAGAAAAACTTAACCCCTCAAACTCTGTATTCCGGGAAATCAAAAGCTAAAGGATCAAAGGTATGTTTATAAACGTATAAATAAAGAATGTTTGCGCGTTAGTTAATAATTCGAATCCTGAGAATGTTTTTATTGAAAATTACTTTTTCTTACTCTTGCTAGGCCGGAACATAAGACGAAATGCGGCGTTGAATTCCGTCAGCATCACTCAATGAAGAGCGTCTCTAAAATGATTCGAAAGCGTAGTAGAACATAGCGTCTTAATATGGTGTTCTCTCTACCAAGCCCAGTAACCCTATGGTCTTCTCTTTTTTAGCTGCACGCTGTATTCGACACATAGCAGGGTAGGCAGAAGGCACCTGAGAGCCTAGTATTAAGACACTCTTTATTCTATTAATACACTTCCCTTCAAAGCGAGAGACGCGTAAAGAAAAAATGTATAAATGAAAATAAAAAGAGTATTATGTCGTTAACACGTGTTTGATAAGCTCCACTGCCATCTCTTAGCAATTTATCATCGACTATATAATGCCCACCTGGATTCTTTATACGTACCACCTAATTTTTCCTCAGACCGCGTCAAAGGAGGTTCTTCAATCACCTGCCTTGTACTCGGGGCTTGGAATAGGCGATAAAGAGAAATTATTTTGACAGCATAAATATATATTTATAATTTCATGGGAAGTGGGAAACGGAGTGTCTTTACATAAGGGTCTCTCTGCCTATCCTTTTATATACGGGATAGAGCGTGAAGCTTAAAAAAACAGTACATTTATTTTTTATTTTAACTCTTATTTTCATAAAATTTGATGATAAAGTCATTATGTGTTTTTTCTGCATGTTAACGTAATAAAATATATTATTAATTTGCTCTATGGCTTCCAAGGTGCGTTGGTTCATAAATCGTACCGTTCAGCATGTATACTTTTTCTAATAAAGTATTTTACTTTCCCAAGAGGTTATTCTACAAAGTTGATTTAATATAATGGAGTAAAATATAAATAATAGATTTTTTGAAATTACAGTAAGGTAATTTTTTAAAAATATATTTTACATTTATGAATCTTTGAATTATAAATTATTTAAATAAGATTAATGATTTTTTTTGGTTATTTTCATACATTAAATCGCTTGTTCAGTTGCCTGACATCAGATACTACTGCATCTGCCTCTGACAAATGTACGCGGTTTTTTAAGCGCAACGAACGTTACGTTTATCGTTATCATTTAATTTAATACTTTATTACATACACCATAAAGCTCATTTTTCATCTTAATCATTTCAAATGTGACAACTGAAGATAAACAGACGAAAGCAAAACGGTCGTTAAAGCTATTTAGCGTTAAGTCGAGCTGAATATGTTTTGTTTTGAAATTTTTCGAGTCACGTACGAAATATTAAGGCCCTTATCAATGGGCGAACGACGGAAAATTTGGAAGGAAATACAAGAGAAGAATTGGTGAGCTTGTCGTTCTTTTTTCTTTGTCTTTATTATCGTATTTAACTTCGAAGCTATTTTGAAATGATATGAATGTTGGGATAGATGAGGAGAGCTTTACATCTTTTTGGGTACACAGAAGAAACTTTGTGTTCAAATATTTCGCTCCCTAACTTTGTCCAATTTCCAAAACATTGCGTTTGCAACCGCGGAGCTAAACACCGAGTTTGATGAGAGTGCTAGATTATAACTAGCTTAATGCATTCTTAAGACCGTACATCTAACACGAATCCATCAAACCAAGAACAGTGCTTTAGAAAATACTTTTTTATCTTCAACCTGCTTAAAGAGTGATGTACTGAAGCAAAATGAAATATATCTACTAACACGATGATATATTATCCAAAATATTTCTTAAATGCTCTGACAGTGTATGTCAACACCGACCCAGGTGTATATATAATTCTACTAATAGCTTTTCGCTGCCGAATATCGCGAAAGTCATTTAGAACCAACTTTAATGGGCGGCACACATCAATTTTCCTGACATGAATCATTCATGCCGTTTTGAATATTAATGAAATAGAAGTCAATAGCCTAAATGTACATTAACATGTAGATGGGAACCCTAGATTGAACCCAAGTTTATGTTCGTAATACACTTTGTATGAAAAAAATGTTAAATTATAACTGTATACAAAGAATACATTTACATTAATTCTTTATTAAAATTTTAACACCGCAAAATTATTAAGTAAGAAGCATGCATGGGTACCTTTTTCTACAAAGTTTTAATATATTAAAATATAAAAAAAGTAAACAACAACCAACGAAATTGTCGTTATTTTTGTGAAAAAGCAAGAATTCGGTTTCACCACCTTTAAAATGTGGTTTGTTTTAAGAGCTGCTTAATTTCATTAACTAAAAATCTCCTTAGATCAGCAATTATTCATGATTGTGGGCTTAAATAGTTCTATTTACAGAGTTTGCCAAACCATTAACACTAAGTTTTATTTGCTTACTCTAATACTAATAACTAATCTAATTAAGAAAATATAGTATAAAGTAAATTTAGTTTCATGGTCCGATACCACACCAAATAATATTTCACACAGGAAACATAAGGAACAGAGTAAGAAGTCACTAGATCTTTCCCAAAAAGAAAAACAAAAAACAATGTATATAGTTCTTAAGCAAACAATTCTGCTTAATTCCTTCTGACGCAAATAGCGACGGGTGACACCAATAAACCCAATTTGTTACATTGGAAGTTAATCTTAGCTAATAGCGTGTGAGATGACGCTTCCTTTAGGACTATTATGTCGAATATTTCATATTTCCGCAAACTCATGGAAAAAATGGAGATATTTCAGAGATTCAAGTCAATTTGGTATTTCCTTAATGTTGGTATTATTACGGTAAGACGTCGTACAATAAATGTTTTGGAGTAAGGTTTTTGGTTGGGAAAAAAGATTGGCCTTTGTGTTGGTTGTAGATTCAAATGGTAATAGAAGTAACAATTCTATTTCAGAATATAAAAGTTTCTAGCAGTGGAGTTTACTATAAAAATAAAAACTTGGTGGTTAGAGACTCGTACATTATATTATGCAAAATACAGGAGATACGTATTAAGAGGATAGAGTAAGAAAAAAGTTGTAGAATATACTTAATTTAAATTAATATATATTTGTAGTTTAAAGGTGCTGGGAAATAATTTAAAAGTAAAAGGAAAATTAAAAAAAACTTCCTATACACGATGTTCAAGAACTAAAAGTTTTAAGCGTACCACAATTCCAATAAAACGACGACAAGACGGTTTAGTTTTAGAGTAACAACTTCGAGCTCAGGTTTAAGAAATAATTTACTAGAAGTAAAATGCTATCCTTAAAAGATTATAGAAATTCTCTTTAATTAATTGTTACCACGTTATACTTAAGGCGTCTAAGTTTTGCGACACCGTCGCGCCGTAGTAGTATTGGACTGGACGTATGACGGTTCTGGGTTCGATTTCCATACGAATAAATTATTTTCAATATCTCGCTCTTATAATAAAATAAAGAGAGACATTGAGTTACACCAATTAACACGCAAAGTCACGAAAAGTGGGGAGAAAATGTGAAATGCAGAGAATGCTCTACTGTAATATGCGCGATACAGCGAATTCTCAAAAAATATTTTTTAATGAAACTAACAGTGGAGAAAACACTGACGCATCACTGAGTTTTCTCTGTGTGCCTGGAAAATGCTGGAAATATTTCAAGATATTTCTACCCAATATTGTTCTGAAATAAATATTAAATTTTAATTTAATCCAAAAGCTCTGATTTTTGACAGCATTTTTCCTATTCTCGATCAATTTACCAATATAGAGCAACGTGAAATGACACGTTTTAGGGGCGATAATAAAATTATACGGTGTACATGTGTGAAGGGAAGTCGTCAATACGAATATTGGATTAGCCGGTTAGAGCTGACATTTGCAACTTCTAAGATACAGCATCTTAATATACCTAAAATAACCTTTTTTATCTTAGTAATAAAGCCGATATTACAATGTAAATGTATGTTTTATATATACAACAATTTGGACCTATGTACAATCGATATTACTGGCTGATTCTATTTGAAAGTGAGCTGCGTTTTATTATCAGCCAATCTAGTTGTTAAAAGAGTTAAATAAATCAGAATAAATCAAACACCAGATTGGTGTCAAGACTCTCTTTTTCCTACTTTTCGCCGAATTCTGACACCAGAGCGAAGAAATGAAAATATAAATTTAAATAAATAAAATTAAGTTGAAACTGTTATTTATCTGACTAAATAAGGACTACGTCGAACTGGCGCAGTGAGACTGAAAATATGGTTGTAGATTTTATTCCGACTCGGAGAAATAAATAATTGTCATTTCACCGGCATGGTAAAATAAAAAGAGCCGCGTTAAGGTTTGCAACTTAACTAGTATCGTACTAAATTCCAGCGAAAAGTGAGAACGGCGTGTATTGACACTGGTTTCTCTCAGCTGTTTTGTACTGGATACAGATTGAAGCAGAAAAATGAAGCAATAAAAAAATATTTTCTTACTTGTTATATTACCAGAGTAAATCTACATTTGAATGGATATAAAAAAAAATCATTAAGTTATTTAGTAATATATTTTGACATAAATTAATTTTTAACAAAAAGAAAAACCGACTTCTAACAACGAACTAAAAAGTGAAAAATAATTTTACAAAAATTTTATAATTTCGAAGTCGCTGCCAAGTAAAACAAACAGGCTTAGTAATTAGATAATGTAGTAAGGTTGTTGTAGCATTAGCTTGACACCGACTTCAAAATTATAAAATCTTTGTATAATGCTTCTTAAACGACTTCCTATATAAAACTTCGTTTAATTAGGTATTATTTTTATGCAAAGTAACATTTTTGTATATTGACAAGCCCATACATAAAAAGTATTCGGGCGAATTGGGAATCTCCCTTTTTCGGAGTTGGTTGAAAATGAGAAAATCCTCTTTTTTGAGGTTGGTTGAAAAGAAATGCAACGATCAGGAATCTCACTTCTGACATCAACTTAGGAGTTTTTGCTTGTAACTATTACAGTATAATCATTTTTTTACCAAAAAAAAACAAACTTTCTCAATTTTGACCACATCCCATAATTGGAACCTTACCAAATTTTCACCCAATTATCCTTGAACTGTATTCTTTCAAATAGAAAAAGAATCATCAAAATCGGTTGACGCAAAATTGAGTTATTTGTCTATTTGTCGCGCACATACCTAAAGCAAATTTAAGACTTATGTGATTTTGTCATAGATACCAATGTTAGACATGGACCAAAAAAAAATGCGACCATTCGGAAAGCTTCACCTTTCAAAAAAAAAAAATATCAAAATCGGTTCACCCAGTCAAAAGTTATGAGGTAACAAACATAAAAAAAAATATTCAGTCGAATTGATAACCTCCTTTTCTTACAGAAGTCGCTTAAAAATAGATAATAATTTGATTCAAAGATAAGAAAATACGTTGTTATTTAATTATTAATTATTTAATTATACTTTTTATTCATTAAATTAAGATTTAATTTTATAAAGTCTATATTAGATATGTCATTTTCATATTTCCGAAACTAAAATTTCAGTATTAAGCTTCCCTTAAAGTGTCAAGTAAGCGTAGCAACTATTAAATATGCAACTTATGTTAGAGCCTTGCATGTTGGGTGACAGCTGTTACTTCCATTATGCTCGCAAGCATTTCGCTCTTTTCAACATTCAAATGTCAAAAAGAGCTATTTCATTTAAATAAAACAAGGAATTTTTATTTTGAAGACTGTAGAGATGGGATGTGTAAAATATGTCGAGATGGTTGTGAATTCAATTTCCGGTTGGAGGTAATTATTAAAAGCTTTTATTTAACTTGCAATGTATGTATGTGGGTTCGGGTGAAATCTTTGAGCTCAATTTTGAAGTAAATATCTTCAACCGATTGAGCTGAAATGTTGTATACACGTTTAGTTTGGGTGATAATGCACGATATATAAGGATCATAATAAGGATCGTGCTCGAGTCCGGGCTCCCGCAGGCCATGTACTCGGTCTTCGACACATTTAGTTTAAGACCGCCGTTCTCAAGCGTACCATTCCAGAGGTTCACTTTACGCTCCAGCGTCAGTCGGTTCTCGTCAATGAGTGCTATGTCGTACATATACATCATCAGCCATGGAGGCTGCACTACATTGAATAAGAACGGACTAAGAGTCGAGCCCTGGTGAACCCCCACTGTAATCGGGAAGGGTCTAGTGTCGCCAACTGCATTCCTAACGGAAGAAGAAATCGTGGTACATGTCTCTAATGTGAGAAACCTAGCCAGTGGTAACTAAAAAGTAAAAAACTCATAACCTCATTGTACACAATTTATATGATTATAAAAGCTTGTTGCGTTAATCAATATTTAATTAAATTGAAACTTTAAAAATTGAAACGTAGCAGATTTTATATAATTAAATTAGCACTTGTTTAGTTACACAAGTAAATGGCGCGACTAGCTTTTATGATCATATAAATTGTGTATAATGAGGTTATGAGTTGATAGTTAAAATTTAAAAGACAAATTTTATTTTCTTTTAGAGCGTTTAAATAAAAACTTTTTCAAAAAATGTTTTTTTGCTTTTAATTATATTTATTTTGCTTCATATTGTATACAACATATAGGGTAGGCAGATAAAGCTTAGTTAAGACACTCTATTCCTCTCGCCGGCCAACTTTAAAGACATTGCGTGTAGTGTGGCGGAACGCAATAATATCAAGTTCTTTAGAAATAATATTTGTTGGACGGAGAGTTACTTAGTTCTTTTTTAGAGATGTAAATATTTGTTTACATAAAAACAGTTCTAGCCTATTACACATTAGCGCTTTAGCTTAAACATGAGAAATATACAATTAATAACTACAAGAGGCAATTAATAGCCTTGTATAACTAGAGTATGGTTAATTTCTGGATGGAATAACTTTAAAACTGTAAAAAATACTTATATTACTAACCGATATGGACTTGGGTATAGAGTGGCGGGCATCAACTCCAAGCCAAGTGAAGCCACGCGCTTTGTCACTTTACGAGAGCGAGGAAATTATGGTATCTACGCCCCAACTGGTATATACTATAAAACGTAAATATAAGGTTTGTTTTAGATTCTAACTAGTTTTTTGTCTGCCTCCTGTCTAGACGCGTTCGTGCCTCCGTAGTTTTACAGCACCGTATGTGGATCGCTTAAGTGCTCACGTTTGCAATCCGCTTTCACAACAAATTGTTAGCGACGAGTGGTTTGAATGTACTGCACTTCATAAGGTGGTGGTACAATATACCATTTTTGTATAGCTTGTTAATTTTGTAGCGTTCAGCTTTTAGTGAATATCTGATGGGAGGTTTTGTTTATTCATAGACACTAGCGTTCATAAGTATTTGACCAGTGTCGTTTTAGTTTTGTATGGTTGACATAATTGTCTACTTTGGCTTTGATATGTCTGAGGAAATCGACTTAAATTGTTAAATTAACGTATATTGCCTCCAGAATTCGGCAGAAAGTGGGGAACGGAGCGTTTTAGCACTAGTTTCCTTCTGCCTACCCAACTGTTTACGGGATACAGCGTGAAGTTGGTTTAATAAAAACATTACATTTAAAAGTATTTTCTCACAGCTGGTTTGCATAAGACTTGTTTCAATCGACCAGGAAATAGCAGTAGCGGTGTAAAAGTCCAAGCCAAATTAATGAGCTGAATACCGACCATTAAGTTCACTCAGGATTCACGGTGTCACAACTCGAGTTTCCGTGACAGAATACATTTTTCCCTTTTTTTCTTTTTTTCCTATTTATGCATTATGAAAGTAATAAACATCCATTTTGAAGACAATTTGTTCCTTGTTGTATAAGTTTTTTTTTCTTAGGTCTTTTATTTTAACCTAGGCTTTCAACTTTACACCGAATTAGAGACCCGAATCGCAGGGTTACAATCATGTGACTGTATACGCACCAGGTGGTGGGTTCGATTCTCATTCGACAAAAGGAAATATTTAAAATGGACAAGAGATTGTCTTCACACGAAGCTCTCCTTTGCCTTCTATTATTCATAGAGTTTATTTTCTATACGTATTCCAAAAAAGAGTCTTAATTTTGGTAAAATCGAACATTTCTACTGTAAGACTGTTTTCGATAGTTGAAAACTAATTTCTGTGTACTTGTTGTTAATCGATCTAATAGTATTAATCTTTGTTTCAGTCATCAGCCGTCTCAAATTAGGTAAGTTGCGTTACTTGGATCCGGTGAATCTGAACAGACTTCAAAGAGCGATTTCCACAAAATTAACTATCGAACCAATAGTAGACTATATTAGTATTCTATATTAAACAATGTTTTTTTTTTTTAAATGAGTGAGTCGTGGTGCAGGGTCGCAACCATGTGACTTTAAATGCGACAGGTTGGGAGTTCCATTCCCATTCGAGGAAATGATACATTTTTATTGCATTTCTTTCTCTAAGACATTTTATTTCTGTAAAGAGCCAATTTAAATTCTGCAGGGGTTCATATTCATATATATTTTGTTGAAGTGCTTAGCTTGTTAATTGCTATTTTTTTGAAAACTAAAAAGACGTATTATAACAAAATAAGATTTATTAAAAAAATGTGGTATGAGAGAGTATTAAAGAAAATAAGATTTTATTAAATCTCTAGGATCGCTTACACTGGAATAAATCCCGTTATAAAACGTCGGATAAGTTTAAATCCTTTGAAAGTGTCACGTCACTAATAAAAGGGTGGTTTGTTCACAAAATCCCTTCGTTAATGGTAGAGCTATTTGGAATGACAGAAAGTTTCTAAATAAAAAAAATTTAAAATAAAATATTTATATTTTAAGCACTTTTATGGCACAATTGCAAATGTATATGTGCAAAGGTTCTAGGTTCGATTTTTATTAAGAATATAGCGACCACGGTGCTTACACTTACCAACGTTACTAACGACGTCTTTAATTTGATATCTCAAACAATTAGAAATTCTCCAAAATCATTATGCTCCGAATAAATTAATTGTTTAAAATATAATTTCTCTTGCTTAGTTATACCTTAAGTTTCTTTATTATTCTGTTTGAATTTTGTATTATAATTGTTTCGTTTCATAAATATTTAGTCAAAGTAGAATTAAGATAGTACTAATTTGTATTCTTTAGTTACAAAAGTAGGTAGAAGGGAATTATTTAGGCGAATTGTGTTTTATAGGGGCCTAGTAAATTCTCACTAGTGTTTTATTGGTTTTTAAAGTTAATATAATATTTTTTTACCTTTATACACTTTTATATTATAGAATTCGAACTCGCATCAGTTTGCTCTTGGCTCAAAGCACTAAAGCCAAACAATCCATACGTCCTTGTTGAGCTATGTCGAAATTGTTATAAGCTGTGTTTATACGTTGCTAAACATTTTTTTTTCCCTTATACTTGAAAAAAACTTTAAAAGAGTAAAATTACATCTTTTAGAAATTATTATCTCCAAACATTATATATATTGGATATTTTGATGAAAAACTAAACAAACATTATGCTTAATTTTTAACACTTAATTAAAATGTCAATCTAATGAGGGCTCTAATTTAATTAAAATTTAAACATATAATATAGAAAAATAAGTACCAAAACTATACAAACTTACGCGGAACCTATATATAAAATGTAAATTATAAACATATATACATACTAGCATTTATAAGAACAAATACCTGGACGTCCATACAAATTAATCGACTATAGTGTTGCTTAAGTGTCCCTGACAGAATAAATTTTCCTTGCCACCGAACTTTTCAGGCAGTGTTGGACAGTTGGGAAAGCAATTTCAGTTGCTCCGCTACAGAACGATTTGGCAAAAGGTTATTTTAGCTGATTGATTCGACGATTTTTATTTTACTGTTTAAATGTAAGGTGCAATTAGTTTTTTATAGTTTCACTTTTTTTTTCGTTTGGCGTGTTGAGTGGTGGAGTTTAACGCTGCGCTAGATTCAGAGTGAGGATATAGTAATTTACATATAATCAAGTAATTATTTTTCTAGGTGGTAATCGATCTATCAAGCTGCATCCAGCTGTAAAACTTCTAAATACGTGTATTTAGAAGTTTTACAGTAGTTTCTTTTAATATATAGGTATATATATTTTCTAACCAGAGCGAAGAAACGAAAGTATTAAATATTTCATTCACCTGAGTGGGAATCGAACGCACAACCGTCGCGTTTACAATCGCACGTTTATGCCCCTGCGCCACAACGGCCTCTAAAAATGTTTTAAAAATATATATTAACTAGCGATCGCGCGTAGCTTCGCCTGCTAATTTGCACCCTAAGGGGTGAATTCTAATAAACCATGAAACACGTGTTCAATGAAATAGTTTTAAGAGTCTCAACTTCAAATTTTGTAAAAATCAGTGGTGGTTAAAGATTTTTATATACAAACAATCCCTTTCAATCCCTTATTAAACCCCTAGGGGATGAATTAAAATAAACCACGAAACATGTGTTCAATGATATATTTTAAGTCTATGTTTAAATTTTTTAAAAATCGGTGGCGATTTAAAGATTTGTCCATACTAGCCTTCACCCCTCATTTGCACCCCTAGGGGATGAATTAAAATAAACCACGAAACATATGTTAAATGAAATATTTTGAAGATTAACTAACTTCATTAACTAACTAAGTCTAACTTTCGATTTTTATAAATATCGGTGGTGATTTAAAGATTTTTCCATACAAACTTTCAACCCCTTATTGGCGCCTTTGGAGGATAAGATATAAAAACCGTGAATCACGTGATCAATTAAATATTTTTAAGGGTCTGAATTTACAATTTTATAAAAATCGGTGCAGATTAAATATTTTTTCAAATAAACTTTCAACCCCAATTTCACCCTTTTAGAGTTATTTTTTTTAAATCTCTTCTTAGTGGATGTCCAGATTACGAAAGTAAACATCTGTCCAAATATCACGTTTCAACGCATAGCGTTTACGGCTGTGCGTGCGTCTTAGATATATAGATATTGTTATAGGTGTTCCATTTTTTATTATTTATTTTATTTAAATAAGCAGAATTCAAATTCACATCCTCTATCTTAGTGATTACAGCTCAACGGATATTATTCTAAAGAAATGCTAAAATACTTCTTTCTTCTTGAAAATATTTTAATTTCCAAGATCAGTAAACAAAAGTAAGCTTTAGAGAATAATATAAAGGTGGCTTAGTAAGTCGTGAAATCTCAGAATATGCTCGAAGACAGTTTTATTACGTGACCTCATAATATAACTAGTAATTTAACAAAATAGCAAGTCTTGTTTATAATGAAACATTTAATAAATGTATCCGAACATAGCTCGTCCCAATTTTCGTTATTAAAAATCTTCCTGTATATTAAAAAATATTAACAAAGTTGTTAAAACATGAATGAAACATAAATGGAAAATGAAAATTCATGTATCTTTTGGAAATTGTTTCTAATATACTAAAATATTAATTACAATGTACTAAATTCTAATGTGAGGCCAGTCGTGGTGTAGGGGCACTAGTGTGGCTGTAAACTCGACTGGTTTTAGATTCGATCCCCAACCTCGAGAAGATGAAATATTTATATAAATTTATACTTCCATTCTTCGCTCTGGTGAAGAAAACGATGGAGAAATAAAAGAAATACTATGTAACTTTTTCTTTAAGATTTTTGTTTGTTGTATCCGGACAACGGATACAGCATAGGTAGAGGGAAACGTAAGAGTTAAGACATTCACAATTCACAATTATTTTCACTTCCTCGCTCTGGTTATAAATTAGACAAAGCGCGACGTTCAGTTACGCCAGTCAAGACGCTATGTCTAGAAACTGAACCTTTCTACCTACCTTTCTTCCCTTTATAACTGAAGCTAAAAAAGTAATAAACCTCCGCTGAAAAAGATCACACATTAAAATACAAAACAAAAATTTCCAGAAAATATATAAAAGGAAAGAAAAAATTGGAATACCTTAGATTTAAAGGCATAAAATGTTAAATGAATAGCTCTGCAAATGTTCGCGGGGCCGTTTATAACGCTTTGTGACCGCGACACAGTGATTTTTTCTCCCGCAATGGCTTATATTTTTAACCATTTTTTTCTTCTTTTATAGTACTCGTACGACCGGAGTAAATAATATTATTTTGCGGGATTCTTGTTATTTATTATTCTCACATGATCAAATAAGCGTTCGTTTTAATATGTCAAAAATTAGTAGGTATAGGGTTTTTTGGAGCGAGAATCCAAACTAAATAAATCGCAGTAAAGAGACCATTAAGACACTTCTATTCCCCATTTTCCCCCGAATTCTTAAGGAATGCGTGTAGAGTGGCGAAACTCAACGCCACGCATTCCCCCAAGTGGGAATAGAACACGCAATCGTCGCGTTTACAATCACACCCTTGCGTCCCTGAGCACTGTTCACATACAATTTAAGCGAATTTTATGTAAATATTTTTTATAAATTTCCCCTTAAGAACGCAAATGTAAACACCCCAAGGTTATTTACCTTTAATCAATGAGTTCACCGAATTAAGTTGACTTTTACAGCTTCGTTGTTTGATTGACATGGTTCGAAGAGATTTTTACGTTATGTAGCCACTTTACTCTCTGTTTTTCGAGGCTTCTTAAATCATAATTAATTAATTCATTATCTTAAAACTGAATTTGGTTAATATATAATTTGAAGGAAAAATAAAAAGGCAAGTCAATATGTTTACCTTATATATATACAATTTATTAATACCAATAAACCAATACCACCAATAAAAAAATATTATATTACAGACAAAAATACATTTAAATAATATAAACCTAAAAGTTTTCAGCAGAATGTCGCCTTTAGTTTGTAGGAACATTAATTTCCTTCGCCACTGTGCGTTTCGCTGACACACTGTTGCACACAAAAAGCAATTAACGCTTTTAAATGAAGCACTTTTAAAATAAATTAACCGTACTGTGTAAACTTAAACATTTAATCCAATATTTAATTATGGGAATACTTGTAACTTTATGAGGCGAAGGGGCGAGAGTTCAACTATAACGTGACGGTTGTAAGTTCGATCCCCATTCAAGGACATTAATTATTATTTATTAATATTTTAATTTTTTCGCTCTACTAACAAAAATCCCGGCGTTGAGTTCCGCCAGAAGAAATTGTACAAGAGGGGAGGCTGACGTGGTGCGAGACAGAAGCGTGTGACTGAAGCGCGACGGTTTTGGGCTTAATTCCTCTTTGTAAATGAACTTGAAAAACATGTATCTATTCAATCATAATTACTTATGTGGCATTAATCATAAGTATCTTGAAATATATACTCTAACTGTGTATTCAATGTTATTGCTATTTTGTAATGTCTCAAGAAAACTAAAGTCAAAATAAAATAATTTGTAAAATATTTAAAATTGAACTTATTAAGAAAGTTTTCTTAAGTGAAGGCAATAATTTTCTCAGCAAGATCGTCCTAGCTACGTACAACTAAACAGTTGGGAAAGCAATTTTAGTGGACGGCTCTGCCCGAAACGCTTGCTCGCTGAAAGGTTATTTCTCGTGATTGATTTTCTAAAACTCTGAAAATATTTGGTTTAAAATTTTCAAATAGTACTACTACATTTGTGAAATTGAAACTTTATAGCGATGATAGAGTCGGTTGAAATATTTACGTTCGTGTAGGTCATATATTTACAAGTAAAACATATATTTTTCAACCGTTCAATTTGTTTAAAGAGTTTGGATAAAATTATTTATAGAAAAGATTATATAATATTCCATTTTAGCTTACGAAAATTATGAAATCAATTATAATTGGGAGTACCCGAAATAGTGTAGGCGGAGAGGTAGTTACAATTTACTGAATTCTCTCTCTTGATATCAAATTCTCCCTAATATCTGAATATGCGGAGTACCTTTAAAAGCTAAAAAATATATATGATGGTATTCACATTTATTCTTAGTTATACTATCTTTTGACCTTGAGACTTCCAGTATTGGCAACCTTATAATGAAACAAGTTATCAGATTTATGGAAGCTTCCGCCCGTAAAGACTATCGGTAGTGTTAGATCGATAGCTGGGATCGACGGGGGGTCATTTGCACATCCATCAATTTGTGATTGTACTAAGCGTTGCTTGGCCCTACCCATTTGTATGATAATGTTGGTATCACGAACGGACGAATGGTCTTCTAATAAATAATTAATATGAACAATGGTAGTGTTTTTAGAATTTATTAAGACGGTTCTTAGGAAAAATAAATTTATCTTTATTTTTTATTAAGAAAATGTTTATAAAAATTTGTATGAAACGTTTTAAAACTAAAGTTTCTAACACAAATTTTGTATATCATTATTTCTAATTACTTTTTCAAAAGCTTTTTGCTTCGAAAAATCTTCCGTCAGAGATGTTAACAAAAATTATAATAACGTTATAATCATTTATGGCGTCGAGAACCACCGAACCTTTTACTATATCATTATTTTATTTAATTCAGGCTTTACACACCATGAGGTGCTACTGTAAACGTGGCGGTTGTAGGTTGAATTCCCACTAGGGGAATGAAATATTTTATATTTTCATTTACTCTCTCTGGTGGTAACGAGTCAAAGAGGGACGTAGAGTTTCGGCACTCAACACACAGTGCTTCCAAAATTCGGCGGAATGTGTCTTAATGGGAACACTAAATTCTCAGTCTTAACACTAAATTCTCAGGTTTTCTCCGCATATTCTGCTATCAGCGGGATATAGCGGGACGCTGATTTGATTTTTGAATTAAAATTAAAAAGCTTTCTCAAATTTCATAAAATTTTAATTACTAAATAAATTTTTTAACATATTTTTTATCTATTTATTTGCCTTTAAGATGGATCTTAGGTGGTAATTCTTTGATATTTCAAGTGGTCCTTTTAGCGAGGGTGCGTATTGAGAGCTGTCGACATTAACTCACGTCGGCTATATAAAGTGAAGTGGATTTAGCTTATTTAAAATACTTAAGTAACTTTACATCAGAAATCTGTACAACTATAGATGTATATAGTCGTAGCGCAGGGGTACAAGCGTGTGACTGTAAACGCGACAGGTTGTGTGTTCAATTCCCACTCGACGAAATGAATTGCCTCGTTAGCAAAGCAAAGCAAAGTCGCACTCAATACGCAATACCTGCAAAATTCGGCGGAAAGTAGGGGACAAAGGGAAGATGCCTCGATTCAATTCCTCCTTCGTCAATTATTTTATTTATTAAGCAATTTGAAGTTTACCGAAAGAAAACTCTAATAAGTAGAAAAATCTATACTTTGTTTATTATTACGATTTTAATTTTACAGTTAATATACTATTTGACGAACTAATTATGGTACAAGTAAAATACAAATGACACACACACATGTTAAGCCTACGCGCAGTGGAATATCTAAGAATTAATTTTTCGCATCTACAAGTCCAAAAAAAACCGTTTCCCGTAAACCCACGTTTATGAGTGCTTGTAGGAAGTTACGGCTGTTGTTATGTCAGGTGCTTCCAAGATTGGACCCCTTTATGGGCCTCAATCTTGTACATACCTTTGTACATGAATCGACATAACGCTAGGAACGTTTATGAAGTATAAATAATTTGTTTTTCTTAGTAGAGTATTATGGAATTATTCGTGATAAGAAAAAGTCAATTTAGTTTTTTTTACACTTTAATTATTTGTAGATAATAAATAAAAAGAAAAATCTAATTTCGATATAGCGGGACAGCACAGCGACTGACTGCAAACGTGGTTGTGGGTTTTTTTAAATTATTTAACAGAATTAACTATTTTCTTTTTCCGCTCTGGTAAAAAGCCAAAGCGCGCACTTGAGTTTCGTTGTTCAAAATACATAAATTGGGCATATAAATATTTATTTAATTTTATCCCCCATGAATCCCATAATAGCGCGGGAATTCTGGGTATCCCCACAACTTACTCTATCTTTCAGTGAAAGTTTTATTAAAATATGTTTAGCTATTTGTTTATGTTTAGTATCGTATAATCTGTCGTATATACAACAAATAATAGGTATATAACACAATGTACACTAGAAAAAAACACAGTTATTTTGAAATTAAAGACAGACATTTCAATTTTATTTATATGTATGGATAATAGAAATAATAAAACTCTACTAGTCGTACAGTGTGTTTGTAGAACGCGTCAAACTTCCATATTTTGGGATTAGTTTTTTTCGTACAGATGCGATTCATATTTTTCAGTAAAAATATACGGAAAGTAGAAACGAAATATACATTTTATACTTACTAGTATGAACACAAACTTATTTAAGAACATTTTTGGCCTTAAGAGTTAATCTTGGTCTTAAAAGTAAAGAAATTTTTCTTTTCAACTTAATATTGAATTTACCGACTTTTTTTTAAGAAATAGGCTAGAGATAAAAAATATAATAAAGTGATTTTTTATTTATAACCTCTCCTTTTTTCTTGTGTGAATGAAGTAATTTATTATAATTTCTCCTCTGCCTCTTTACTTTCCCTGTACATGTATATACCTCGTATGCAAAGATAAACAAAATAAAAATATTTCGTCAAGTAACAAGTAGACAAATAAAAACAAGAATACAATTCCATAAACTTTTTATGACGCCATAAAAACTGAAGAAACTATTATATTTTTAGAACTGAGCCTTAACTTAAGGTTTTCCAGTATATATTCTATATAAAGAAAATTAATGTCCACTATGTGTCCTGCAACGCTTAAAGCTTAGTTTGTTTTATAATTCTCCTACTTTCAATACGATTATCTCGTATATTTACTGCTATCGATATTTTATTTAAATTTTAATAAAGATGCGTAGATTGACGTAATAGGTTTTTTATTTAAAAAAATACGCGTTGCTTTGAAAATGTTTTTAATTAAGTATAACTAAAACGAAAGTGTAAATCAACCAATCTTTTCTTCTATCTTATTTTGCCGTCCGATTTGCTTAAAATCCATCCCGTTTATAGTCAGAGGTTGCCGAATTCCATTTAAAAACACACACAAATAAAGATGGGAATTGAACTTGAAGTCTGTGATAAAATTTATAGTTTGCTACATTTCTTATTGTACCTATCCCAATTATCTGACAAAATATTAACGTAAAAATTAACAGCTTGCCACATACCATTAATAGATATGTCCATTAAACCCAGCCGCTGGTTCAAAATCAATAACCTACGTAAGGATTATGACGCTATAGTAATTCCTACTATACTAGATTTAATGTTTATCAAATCCTTGCTTTTAAATACAGCTTCGCCCCATGATCAAACAATTTTCAGGAAGAAAACAAGGTTTTCAGCAATTTGCAGTAAGTTATTAATAGTTGTATATGACACATTCTAAGTGCTTGTCCATTGAACGCAGGAACTTTTGGTTACATCGAAACGTGATGCAGTTCTCCTTATATTAGAATTGTTTAAAACGTAAGGCAGGTCGGCACAAGTGTGTGACTGTAACGTGACGGTTGTTAGTTCGATTCCCACTAGGGGGACTAAATTATTTGATATCACTCTGATACCAAGGCAAAAGCGCAGCTTTGAGTTCCGCCACTCAACATGCAATACTTCGAAATATGCGCGGAAGGTGGGGAACGAAGTGTCTTAGCATTAGGTTCTTATTGAAAATATATTTGTTTTATACAAAAATATATTTCGGTTCTCTATCAGCTTGCAAGAACTCTTAAATTTTCTCTCAAAATGTTATTTAAAGGTATTTTCACAAAAACGTCAGTCAACAGTGGGTAGTTTTGTCTAAGGAATAGTTCAGGCTGTACCATATTACATTATATAAGTGATCGGTAAAACCGTAGGGATTTCCAGGCCTGAACGATCGATACGTTGGAAATATTGTAGCGTTGAGAGGCTTTATATTACTAGGTACTTCCTACTACTTGCGAAGTCTTATAAAATTAATTTTCTTTTGCTCCTACGCAATGATTGGCATCGCTTGACCTATTTATATTTTATATATTTATTAAAGCTGTTGTTTTTATAAAAAAGACTATAAAAAAGATTTATTTAATATTATATATCTCGAAATAATAAAGTAATAGTGGATAATAAAGTATGAAAAGAGGAAACGTAAAATATATTTTTTATTTTAGCTTTGCGCAGTAGATATCTCGCATATAGTAAAGTAGGCAGAGTATTGAACGACGGAACTCAACGCTGTTCTTTGTCTTGTTACCTGCATGCATCGAGGAAATGAAGATAATTAATTCCCTAGAGTGGGAATCGATGTCATTTACAGTCACAAGCTGTGCCGCTGTAAAATGCTGTATAGCTGAAAATTTTTATAGAAATTATTATAATTGTTTCTTTTATCTAAAACTTCTATATATTTGTATATTAAAAGAAAAAGAAACTAATGATTTATCTTGGGAATTGAATTTTTTAAAATAAACTTCAAAGTAACTATCCCGTCTATAGAATTTGTTAAATTAATGTTATGAAAATATTAAATATAATTAGACCTTCGTTTCGGACATCAAAAACTCAATTGTTCTTTATCTATTTTGAAATTTATAAATTTACTTGCATACCTCTGATAATATAATGAAAGGTGAATTTTATTTTAAAGAATAATCTCTACAAACAAACGACTAATTGTAAAGATTTTTAAACTGTTTAATCAATTTAATTTTCGAATTATTTAATGCTTTCAATATATTTAACTTCCCTTTCCAAGGCACTTCGTAGTCCAACTACGTGCTTGGAGTAAGATTTTGTTGGGAATAGTTGTAAGTTGTAACATCTTAGCTTTGTCTCAAAATCAATATTGAACAAAGTTTATCAATGGAGCACGTACACGACAGACAAACGTAGTAATTAATATAAATAGGCTTATATATCCTTTTATATATATATATAGGTATTTAAGGTAGGTCTGGCACTTTTAGTGGTATACTGTTAAAGTGATACTCTTCTATTCACAATATTTTCAAAAGTTATTTATTTTTGTAACTACTGATTTTCACATGGTAAGTTACATAGCACTTGAACCGGTGAAATGCGAGTCTGACTCGCCCTTTGAGGGTTCTGTATCAATTTAAGGATTGTCGATTGGGAACGTGACATACAAAAGTTGATAAATTAAGTTTAGTAGTTTTTAATTTACGGAACCATAAAAATATTAATAATGTTTTTGACATATATTTCATGTCACAGCAATTTTTTTGTAGGGTACTACATCCTGTTGACTTAAAACTGTAATATTTTACAAGAAATGAGAACTAATTGTACAAATTAAAAAAAAAATATCTATATAAAAATATAAAAAAATAGGTAAACCTACATCACAGAAAAAAATACATTTCAAAATTTGCGTAAACGCCCACAACCTATAGTTACGTGAAATTGGTTCAGAACAGTCTCGTATTGACCGGTATTTTCCTTTCTTTCTCAATGTCACATTTTGTCCAACCACACCTTGGAAATGTCAATCATCACACTCTTATCAAAAATATATAAAAAAACACAACTATTACTTACCAAGACATAAAAGCTGTCTGTGTGTAAACGTTCCTAACGTTTTCTCACTGGACAGTCTCAAAGCTTTAGATTTTACTTCACTATTGAGTGGACTCAAGTATCTGTTGGTATCAGTTTATACGGATCGCACACTCTGTAGACAATCCAGATTTTTCTTATGATATCAGAAGCACTGAAGTATTAAAGTTTTATTATAGTATACGTAAGTGTATAGCGTAATAAAGACGAAATTCTTTTTTTTTTTATTTAAATAAAATTTTTATTTATTAAAGTAAGTTATTTTTCTTTATAAAAAGATTGAGATCATTGTGGCACAGCGGGCAAACGTGAAGCAAAGCGCGGCGTTGAGTTACGCTAATTTGGGTGGAATTTAGCAAATGGAAGTGTCTTAATGGGAAAATAGTGTCTAAACACTTTGTAATCAGGTTCACTAAGCCTCTTTTTTCAAAATTTAAATATAACATGAAGACAGAAAGAAGACAGAAGGTTAAAGAGTGCATGGGAGCACTAAGAGAGGGTTTTTCAAAATTCCTACGGTTAAGGAAAAAACGAGATTTTTCATTTTTTTTTAAAGTAAGTCCACGCCCAAGAACTTGTTGGCGACGTCTATTGTAATAATATAAACAACAATAGTTTGTACCATACACTCTCCCCATTTTACCAATTTCTATTTCTTGTCCCGTTGTGACAAGCTACAGATATTTACAAGTAACGACTATCATGTTACCCTGGAGACCCATCGTGTAGTACATTCGTAAGTTTGTGGCTAAATTTGTTATCGATATTGCACAGATTTCCACTTCGTGGGTTACTAGACCGTTTAACGGCTTCGACCGACAGCCGGAACCGAATGGTTATTTGTAGCAGCTTATAGTTGTTAAAGGTAACCTATCGTGAAATTATAATTGTATCTTGTATCGTTAAATGTATATATACACACATTTTAATATTTATTTATATATATATTATGTTTTTTATATTTTTTAAGCTTCAAACTTTTCCCCGTATTGCAGATAACCTAGTGTTAAGAGAACGCTTACTATTTTTTGCACTTAACGCCACGAAAGAAGAAGAAATAATATCTTTTATCTTCTTGCCATTGTGGAAATGAAAATATATCATACCTCGTAGGAATCGAACCCTATGCGTCGTGTTAACAGTCAATAGCTATCCCGCTGCGCCATGAGACAGATTTCATGGCAAGATAATACAGATGTTATAAAACATTCTTAGATATTAAAGCAGAAACCTACGACCTAAAGCCAATCTAACAATCTCTCTCTCTCTACAGCCGTGAAATATAATCAACAAACTAAAAAGTGCATTTTCGTTTCTATTTCTCTTACTTTGATTCAAAGATTTTAGATTCAAGATGTACCTACATACGTGTACGTGATGCTAGTAAATTCTGCTTTGTAACACTGAAATAAAGTAAAAGTTTGTCTTGTGAGTCAACTATATACCCGATTTTAGATCTTCGGCAGTATTCTATTCGGGCATTTTGTTTGGTATTTTTAGGGTCTTTTTCACCTTTTCTTTTTAAATTATTTTATATTTTCAAATCATGCATTTTACTAAAATCTTTGAAATGTCTGGCTTAATTTTGATAGAACTTGTAGTAGTCTCCAAACAAACGTCTATAGTTAAAGAGACTAATATAAAAATAGTGATTTTTCTTTACTCATTCTCTATTTACTCAACAATATACTATGAATAAATTTATTGTTGTATTATTTAAATAGTATAGCCGTATTTTGCTCATATACAATTTGCCGAATCTAAACGCGGCTGCTTCGGTTGATATAAAAGCTTAAATGGAGTGCTTTGATACGAACATTGAATTCTTTACGAGTTTAAAACCAGGAAATATACTGATTTCTCACGGCAATGTTTCATTAGCCTTATTATTATGTGATTTACTCTATATAAAACTGATATGTTTTAAATGAAATTTATCTTTAATCATCAACGACTAACATATTTTTAGTAGGTATTATAAAATATAATGGAATAGGCACGGAAGATCTAATTGATTCCTGGGATTGAATTCACAACTATTACCTCTTCACAATAATGCTTTATACAGATGCTATCTCACACCATCAGCTTCACGCTGCATCCCGCACACAGTAGGATAGGCAGCGGAGACCCAGTGTTTAGACACTTCATTCCCAATTTTCTTTCAAATTCTGGAGGTGTTGAGTGGCAGAACTCAACGCCGCGTTTTTGCCTCGACACCAGAGCGAAGAAATGGAAATATTTTTTTGACTTTAATTTTATTATATTCTGATAAATTAATGAACTAACATACAAAGAATGTCATTCATAATTATCCATTAATAATATCTAATACCGCAAATGGTTTTACAACCGCAAGCTTAACTCGAGCGTACTTAATGATGTATACCGTGGACTATTAGTTAACTATTGACACAATCATGAATAAATCAAAATTGTCCAGAACCTGTCGACGTAAGGGCTTATTTAGGTTAAAGGTTAGTTTATAAATAACCATATTCCTGTGAAATGCCTTTGTCTTTCGTGAAGAAAAGAGGAGAACGAAGTGTCTTGATAATCGGTTTAGTTCAGGGTAAGTTCGGATAGGTGAATGGGTGGTCAGAGCAGAGACAGTCTAGCGTTAAGGCACTCCACTGCCCACCTTCCGCCGAATCCTTGAGGCGTTGCATGTTGAGTGGTGGAACTCAACGCCGCGCTTTGCTTCAACACCGGAGCAAAGAAATGAATTAATATTAATATTAAATATTTCATTTTCTCGAGTGGGAATCAAACCAATAAACTGTCACGGTTACAATGAGACTCCAAGATTATGGGTTCGATTGACTTCTTATGCCCTTGATAGCTGACTGACCACATTACCAATTGAAGTAATATTTATTTACTTATAACTTTTGAAACAAATCGTTAATAAATGTTACATTAATTCAGGCTCTAATTGCGCGTCGCTATGTTTTAATTGAAACAAAATACATTTGTTCAAAAACAATTTACTTAGATAAAATATGTACCATCTCCATTCACAAAGACCATGTGGTGTCTAGAAGTATGTAAGAGCTGAAATTGTTTTCAACTAAGAGTATGACTTTCAGAAATGGCATCGATGTAGAATTTTAAGACTGGAAAAAAGACTAGATATAAAGATACTATTTTTTATGATAATACTCGAATTGGTAAGTGTGTGTATGTTAGGCTACAAGTTTAGCGGGAACTAAATGACATATCGACGTAATCTATTTTTATTTAAATGAGTTATATTACAACATAGGAACAGTTTAAATTTTAACAAAATTGGTTCAGTGGTTTTTGAGGTATATCCAACCCTATTTGAATGGGATCATGTACTCGAATGTCTGAATACGTTAGGTGGGTTATAAGTCGGGTTATTTTTTAGGGTTCCGTACTGCAAAACGTAAAACGGAAGCCTTGTAGAATCTCTTTGATGTTCGTGACCAAGATCCAGACCAAGACCATTTATCTCAAGATCGCAAGGAGCTATTAATCTTAAATTATTATCAAATATCTATGGTATCATAACGTAAGTACAGAAAAAAATATGCGTTTAATCCAACGCAATAAAAAAATACGAGCATTAGGTATCGTTTTGGTTTCATAAACGAAATTCGCCTCGTAATCAAAACCTGTAGGGTACTTCCCGTGGACATACTGTTATAAAATTTGGCACGAAGTGAGAATTTGAATAATTTTATTTCCTCTCGTGGAAATAGATCCCACACCCGTCGTGTTAACAGTCCGACGCTGTGCAGTGGCAATGACGACCTTGCTTCATTAGATAATTTAAATAAATAAAAGAAAAACAGCGTTTCCATCCAAATCTTTGCTGTATGTATCTGAATAATTAAAATACGCAAGAATATGCGTCGCCTAAAACTTTTATCGTACGATGCGAAAGTGCGAAAGGGCCGTTCCACAAAGTTTGTCATAATGGTATGCGGTTAAATAAATATATACTGTCTATATAAATTTCTATGTAAATACAACAAAAAAGCGACAAACGAATGCTCATATAATGGCATAAATAAAATATTGGCACTGGCATTGGCATATAAGTTTACAATTTTTTTTAATAAATGTTTTGTCAACTGAATAAAAACAATACATACTTAATAAAAATATAGCCAGGTAGACAGAGAGAATCTAGTGTCAAAGGTTCCGTTCTTCGCTTTTCGTCCATTTTTGAGATAATACGTGCTGAGTGGCATACAACTACCTACCTACATCTTGAGCAAGGCAAGGGCAAGGGTTTTGGCAAACTAAAAAAAATTAATTCACCTGAATGAGATCTGCACCTACGGCTAACGCTGAAAAAAATATATATAGATAAAAAGTAAGCAAGCCCATTCAAATTTTATTATATTTATCATCCATTATCCAAATAGCATAATTTTCTCGTTGTAACGTTAATATTTTATAGAAAATTGGTATAATTAATAGAAATAGGAGCACGAAAATGTCTACACGTTTTTCGAGTTCATTCACTTCAAAGATTTGTATCGTTTTAATTGACAGAATGATTTATTTTCGCTGGCGTGAAAATTAACGGAGAAACTTAACACTAAGTTTATCACCTACATTGATCTGTGCAGGATACAGTATATAGCTTTAAAAAATATTCAAATCTTTAAAAAAGAAAGCTCCAGCTTTATATTGCAGGTATAAATGTGACGCATACATAAATTGTTAAACATATTCGCCTTTGTTTCGGCGTATTCGAATAAAAAAAACTAATAAAACCCAATCTTTATTGGAAACCTCTACGTCTGCATGTTAAAAGTGAAAATTTCTATGTGTTAATATTGTTTGTACAGATATCCCCTTAAAATAATAATAATAATAATTCACATGAAAGTAATTTAGACTAGTAAATAAATAATTGTATAATTCAAGCGGGCGAAGCAGCATGCACTAATATAAATTGTATTTATTTATTTTAAAAAACCCAAAAATTTGATAAAAACACCATTAATTATTTCGATAGACTTAATTTATTGATATTATAGATAGATGCCATACATATAACCTGTAAGTTAGTACTAAGAGAATGTCCATACATCTGAGATGGGAGAATACTTCAACTGTGAACAGAATGGACGCCTGGTTTTGACAAACGGTATACCCTTGGCTATTTCTGTGGCCTTACGGTACATTGTTAGGAAAGGAAATGTTACTATTGTATATTGGAATTTAATAAATAGTCAACTGCCCTGAGAGTTACTCGCAGTTAGCCTTCACTGTAACCAAAATGATAAGATTATACAGATTGATAGTCAGTTTATCGTTTGCTAAGTGAGCATTTTTATTTAATACTAGATTATACTTGCGACTTGGTCCGTATCATCAAATGAAAATAATTAGGTTACACCAAAACAATCAACGTCAGTGCTCTATTGGCCTAACAAATATTATTTTTCACATCGAGGTAGTAGGTCCTGAAATTAATGCGTTTAGTAAATAAAATACCTTTATGATATTAGTATCTGGAGATAGGATAGAAGTTTAGATTTTACTGAATATAAATATATATTAATAAAGCAAAAAATATTTAAAATGTTATATTAGCATAGCATATATAATAAAAAAATATAAAAAAATTAATTACAAATGTAACAGAAATGTACAAAATACCTTGGGCCACGGTCAGCACGTAAAGCTGTCATACTTGTGATTGATCTCACTGAACAAGTACGTGTATTGCCAACCGTAAACTAAGGACGAAAAATAATGTCTCTGGATGGCACTTATACCCACAACTATAACTCATAACTAGAGTTATCTAATACTAGTGGGCGCGCGCAGCTTCGCTTACACATTTGGACCCTTAGGGGTGAATTCTAATAAACCATGAAACATGTGTTCAATGAAATATTTTTAAAAATCTAAATTTCAAATTTTATAAAAATCGGTGCCTATTTAATTTTTTTCCATACAAATTTTTAACCCTTATTTCACCCCTTTAGGGCTAAAATTTTTCAAAATGCCCAGATTACGAAAGTAAACATCTGTCTAAATTTCATCCCTTATTGGGGGTATATAATTATATTGTCGATATACTTATTTCAATTCCTTTTACAAACAATGATTTCATTGTAATGTTGTTACTTTGAATTCTACTATTTTATGCCATTATTATAAGTTAATTTTAATTATCAAATGTTTAATTATGTTTTTAAATATTACATTGAATTTAGAAATAAAATAAGAGTGAATGAATACTGTGAATATTAAATTATAAATTAATAGTTTTGTATTTGTCACCTACCGATCACGCCACTTTAGGCGCGTCATCGCTTGTCATACTGACTGACTGACTGACTGACTGACTCGTAGTCAACGTTTATAAAAACACTACTTGTGCTCCACCGCTGGCTAACCTCGACTATCTTAATTATAAATGTAGTTAAGACTTATTTATAATTATCTACTTGGAGTCGGGGCTCTGGTGTGGTCAGATGCGCTACTCGTGCTCTGCCAATAACCTCGACTATTCGGATAATTGATTATGTAATTAATCAATTATTATCGTTGTTACGAATGTGGTTAAAATCTATCTGTAGCTATACTGGGCTGAAGTCTGGGCTGGCTGGGCTGGTCACAAGTCCACGGCACTGCTCCGAGCTTCACACATCATTTAAAGAGTAAGATAACATAACATTATTTATTTACCCACCTACATTCTTATTTATTACACTTACAATTAACCTTTCATAATTGGTTTACTTTGAAATCGTTCAGTTAAGCTTTGTTATTATTTATTTTATTTATTTACTCAAGATTTATTTATTTATTCACTTCACTGTTTATGTTAAAATTACCTTGCTATAAGTATTTGTATATGTGCTATGTTCACATACGAGTAGAACCAAAAGCCAGGACATGGTCGGAGGTTCTACTCGTTTATTTTTTATATCTATTAACCCCCCCATCTCCCCTGCTCCGACAAATATATATTTCACATTTGCATATAAGACAATTAAATTTGTCAAAATAAATAAATAGAAGGTGCAAAAACACAAACGAAAAAAGAAAATCTCTAAAGACCGACATCCCAAGTATCAATCAGCAAGCGTGAATCGATAACGATAATAAATTTATGCTAAAACCGAAGCAGACCAATTGCACACCAACTGCACGTTCCTTAAACACATAAATAGAAAGATTTGTAGGCGCGTAAAAGATTCTTTCCCCATCGATCACTGGGAAGGTCCAGTTTCTACATAGTTCGACTTGATCGGATAACGTAGGGGTGGTCGTAAAGTGTACGAATGGCTCTATATAAGAGATATATCGTTTCATAATATTATATTGATTTTTTTTCCACGAGCTCCTACGGTATGATGTGAGATATGTTTTTTTTTCTTGTGGTAAACACTGTACTTATATATTTTTTTAAAGGTAGGTTTTCACGCTTTGTCTTTTCAAAGCAAGGAAATGAAAATATTTCATTATCAAAGTGAGATTCAAATTCACAACCAGTATCAGCCATCTTTATGTCCTCAATAACTCGTAAAAATAAATGAAGACCAAACAGTGCGACTCATATTTTTTTTTGTTGAGAGATTGTTAGTAAATTTAAGTAGTTTTGATGCCGAAGGAACCATATGATTGTAATGGGTTCTAATCTCGCTTATGACAAGGATTGTCGATAATATTCCATTTTATTTGCTTGAACTGGTTAAACTAAAAAAAATATGAGTCGCACTGTTTGGTCTTCATTTATTTTTACGAGTTATTGAGGTCATAAAGATGACTGATACTGGTCGTGAATTTGAATCTCACTCTAACCAGTTCAAGTAAATAAAATGGAATATTATAAACAATCCTTGTCAGAAGCGAGATTACAATCCATAGCAATCGTATGGTTCCTTCAGCATCAAAACTACTTAAATTTACTAACAATCTCTCAAAATAAAGAAAATATCTATAACAAAACATAGAAAATTGAAGCGAAGTGACTCTTTCAGAAACTGAATACGCCAATCTCGAGCCTCCGAAACGTGAATTCAGTTTGATCATTCTTTCTATCTTGTAGGTAAAGGTTTAAGTATTACAGCGTTTTATTCAACTCAGTATTTACGGTACGTTCATAATCGCTGTATTCACTTTTCTGTTGCTCTAAAGAAAATTCCAGCCTGTTTTTTGTATATTTTAGTGTCCTTTTTTTTCAAATAAACAGGTCACTTGGTCGCAGACGTTATGACTGGGAGTGTTTTTACGTCAGCTGCTGTTTCTTGCTTATTTTCAACTATCTAGGTGTTTTTTTTACTTCCAGACTGTATTCCACTCCTTGCAGGGTAGGCATATAAATCTGAAAACCACTAATTACGTACAAATTATTATTTTATACATAAACAATAAATAAATATAAACATTTACTATAGCTTCATGTTTTATAACGCATACAGTTTTAGCAGGGAAGACGGAGAGAATGCACTGTCATTCTTGGCTTCCCTCTCGTGCTCAAGTTACAGTGTGATTACTGGTGGAACTCAACGCCGCACCATAAACATACATTAACATAATTTACAAATTCCTAAGCTAAAATTTCACTTTCGTGAACAATTGCCTAAAGTACTTTGTATTATATTTCATATTCTTGAGAAGTTATGCAACGTCGTCACGTTTCCTCGGAGATATCGTTCTCTAAAATGCTTTGCATTCTGGCGGTGGTGTAAGGAAATTTTAATATAAATTAAATTCTAACTAAGCTGATGATAAAATGTACAGGATGTGAACGAATACAAGGACAGATATATTGTAAATATGCATAATCTTATTATCAACTAATAACTTTCCCAATGAGCTTCCAGCATTTTGCCGCATTGAAGAATAGGTAGTGGACACTTAGTGTTGGGACTCTCCATTCTCCATCAAAACAGGGCGTAGAAACCTATTTAAATAATATCATTATTTTCCCGAGCGTAGATAGAACCGACGACCTTTGCGATTACTGCTGAACACTGCGCACTGTCCCACTGCGCTCACGACAAAAATATATTAGAATTCTACATTATTAGAATTCCTATTAGAATTCTTATATAACATTTCGTATATTTTCTTACGAGGTAACTAAACGTCGTCACTTCTAAAAAAATAACTTAATTTCATTTAAATTAAGAAAAAAAATGGTTTAATATTAAATTATTGGTATAAAGTCATCTGCTTATATTTTACAGCGTACATTAAAACGACAACGTATTCTTGCGGACATATTATTAAAGATAAAGCTGGCGTGAGTTTTCAACATTGTTATATATTATTGCAACTATTATTATTAGTGTATAGCGGTTGAGATGCGATACCACTATTTAATATGATCTTATTTATTTTACACTAAATGAGTAAAATTAAAAATCCAAATTTTGTGGAGAAATTGTCCAAATTTATTTAACTCACAGATACGTGAAGAGAAAATAATCACAGAAGGAAATAAAGAAATTTAAATAAATACCAATAGAAAATACAAACTAAACTAGCACGTAATAGCAAGAAGTTAAAGTTGAGAATTGAATGCAAGCTAAGAGAGCAATGTATACACAAGTGAATGTCGCAAGCGATTCTAGCCGACTCTCTTAACGTGGCGATGCTGGCTAGCAGCCTACGACACGCATAGCAAAAAAACTCGGAGCAGGTTTTAATTGTTCCAATGCGCTGCGTGCGGATGATTCTAGTAGATGTAATAATATTAATTTTGAATAAGTAATGTTCCCTACAAGTGGANATAAACATACATTAACATAATTTACAAATTCCTAAGCTAAAATTTCACTTTCGTTAACAATTGCCTAAAGTACTTTGTATTATATTTCATATTCTTGAGAAGTTATGCAACGTCGTCACGTTTCCTCGGAGATATCGTTCTCTAAAATGCTTTGCATTCTGGCGGTGGTGTAAGGAAATTTTAATATAAATTAAATTCTAACTAAGCTGATGATAAAATGTACAGGATGTGAACGAATACAAGCAAAGATATATTGTAAATATGCATAATCTTATTATCAACTAATAACTTTCCCAATGAGCTTCCATTTTGCCGCATTGCAGAATAGGTAGAGGACACCCAGTGTTGGGACTCTCCATTCTCCATCAAAATAGGGTGTAGAAAACCATTTAAATAATATAATTATTTTCCCGAGTGTAGATAGAACTGACAACTTTTGCGATTACTGCTGAACACTGTCCCACTGCGCTCACGAGAAAAATATATTAGAATTCTACATTATTAGAATTCTTATATAACATTTCGTATATTTTCTTTGTCTGACGAGGTAACTAAACGTCGTTACTTCTAAAAAAATAACTTAATTTCATTTAAATTAAGAAAAAAATTGGTTTAATATTAAATTATTGGCATAAAGTCATCTGCTTATATTTTACAGCGTGCATCAAAACGACAACGTATTCTTGCGGACATATTATTAAAGATAAAGCTGGCGTGAGTTTTCAACATTGTTATATATTATTGTAAGTATTATTATGAGTGGACCTTTTATTTTATTTATTCTTTACTAACATCCAATCAAAGTAGGTTTTGTTACTAAAATATATTTCTTTTAACAAATATGTGTAAGGGGCCTTCGCTGTTACTTAAAAGTAAAAAAAGTAAAAAAGATAACTTCGCGGCGTAGAACACTGTAATTTGGCATGCATATAGTTCCCTGGCGAATGTAGGGGAGCACAAAATTAACTAAGTTTAGAAAACTGTTACATGAACGAATAACACCAAGATCTTATGCTTTTTAGTCCACGAAAAAGAAGTTGCATCTTCTATAATTCATTCTAATTTGCTAAATACAGAAATAGCTATTAAATCGGAATAGCAAAACTATTAATATTTTTTTCAATTAGAAAATACTTGTTAGCTTATTTGCCAACGTCTTGTTGAAATAACATAAACTTCTACCTTGCCTTAGTTACGGTTAACAAACGTTATAATAAAATTATACGACGCCTAAAGATCGAGTAATAACACTCGGTAATCGGTTTCGGTACAAAGAATTGATTTTGATGACTGTTCTTTCCTCCCACGAATCCTACTCGAGAAAAAGAAATATTTAACATTTTACACTTTTCCGTTCTAGTGTCGAGGCAAAGCGCGGTGTTGAGTTCCGCCACTCGACACGCAATCCCTCCAGAATTGGGCGGTAAATGGAGAACGGAGTGACTTAACAATAAATTCCCTCTGCCTACTTTACTGTATGCAGGATATATTCTCTTCTAAATATATAACTAAATTATAATGTGAATCCGTCTGTACGTGACAAACTATCAAAAGCTTTACCAACCAAGTAGAAGTAAGCCAACTTTGCAGGAAGGTGATTTCGCGAGTGCCACAAGTTATGGACTTGCGAAGTTCACACGTGACTCAGTCGATAATTGCTGTCAATATAAACGAGGGAAGAATATTAAAGAGTTGAAAGTAGAACCAATGCGTATTTTTGAGATGCTATACTCTTTGAATATAATAGTGACTTGTTAATGGGATAATTTTAAAGGAATAATAAAAATTCGTGTCAATGTGGCGGCACAGTATCTCACTGTTAATGCGACGGATGTGAGTTCGATTCCCACTCGGGGGAAACAATTATTTTTCTTTCGTTCGTTGGTAAGAACACACTGTGGCGTTGATGTCTCAAAAATTGAGCGTTGAGTGAGAAACTGATCAGCGTAGGCAGAAGAATCTAGTGTTAAATAAGACACTCCCTTCACCACTTGCGCGCTTGATCTTATTAGTCTCTTGGTCTTAGATTACCATTCAAGAAAATGAAAATAACGCTTACATTTAGATGGTGTGTACTTGTGAAACGATGTTAAATTACAGGATCCAACACTAACTATCCAAATATGAAGTAACTAATAAAACAGAATTAAAATAGAAAAAATAGAAAAAATAGAAAAAAAAATAGGAAAATCTCCGAAAATAAAAGTGCGCATACGAAATACAATAGCATCTCTAAGTAATTACATAAAAAGAGTGGAGAATTTACTACTCGTTTTATGTATCTCTATGCATCTATATACTTTATCTAATAGCCCACAACGATTTAAAGTATGAATTCTACATGCAATAATAAGGAAGTACGTCTTCGTAAGTGATATACGAGCGACAGTCGCTGGCTCCTCCGCTACCTGGCGCCGTATATACTCAGCTAATATATGCATAATGCTTATATTGAATTTCTATATTTCACCATTTAGTTCTTTATTGTGATTGAATAATATTTGACGGTTTTATTATGTGAGAAATAACTTTGTAAGTAATATTTAACGAAATTGCTCTATATTCCTTAACTGATCAAGTGTTTCGAATATTTTGTAAGAAGGTTGAAGGTTGAAGTTGAAGAAATGGATCCCAGGTCGTACAAATTTCTAAGAAGATGATATAGGTGATGAGAAACCTCCTTTTTTTAAATTAGGTGGTTTTCAATAGCTTCTCGGAATGTTCTATAAATAAACCAATTTGTATACCCAAGTTAGGATATGAGAATTGTCTAAACAAATGTAATGATTGGGTTTTTTAAGCAAATGTGGTTAGGTTCGTTGTATAAATACAGCTAACTAGTGAGAGGACTATTCTTAAAATCGGCTATACGTCCCATCACTCTAACATCGATACTACTCTTTGTTTGACCGATGTAAGATAATAGTCACAATTGAAGCTCCTGACTCCTTCACAAAGGCAAAGAATCCGGTTAAAGAAAATAAAATATTACGTGCCAGTATGTCCTCTTTGTCTAAGCTAAGCAAAGGAAATAATAGTATCTGAATAAAAATAAAAAAAATGTGTGAGCACGAAAAATTACGATTTACGTATATTTTCTAATTATACTTTTATTACATTTCCCCTATATGGCATTTGAACCCACAGCTTATATCTTGACAGCTACGCCAGAACGACTAACACAATATCTTATATTGTATTCTTAATCAAAATTCTTCTTCTACCTAAAGTCAACTGAAAAACGTCTAATATCTTTACAGCCTACTCTAAGCAAAGATTAAATTACTTCGAGGTTGTTCTGTTTTTTATTAAAATCCGTAAAGTTGTTTTAAATTAGCTGCCAAAAGTATTTTTTGCCCGACAAAATATATTTTTCTTCGTACTTTTTACAAAAGTTTTAAAATGTAAGTAGACTATTTGGAACATTTTTAATAAGGCAATCAGAATAACAAAACTAAATATATTTTGAACTTTAATAAACTTAAAGTTAGCAATTGATGGATTAATGAGAATTCGTGTATAAATAATATTTTTCGTAATTATATTTTTAATGTAATTTAATTATAATATTTTTTTTATTTTGTATCCATATGCCGTAGATTATATAAAACCAGCTTCACGATGTATCCCGCACACAGGAGGATTGACAGAGGGAACCTAATGTTAAGACACTCAGTTCCCCTCTTTCCGCCAGATTCTGGAGACATTACGTGTTGAGTATCGGAACTCTGCGCCGCGCTTTGCCAGTCACACTTTGTACCCCTTTGCCACTACTGGCATCATATTATAGGTAGGTTGTCAAGAAAAACCAAAATATGTAAAACCTCGTAAGTTAGTATTTTTAGTATTTAAAGTTCTCTGCAGACAAGCCAGTATCATTTTATGTGAGATGGCAGCGGACGCGATTTATTCTATTTCCCGAGACCCTTTAGTCATGTGAAGGATGTTCCGTTTTGCCGTCTTACTAGATAAAATCTCATCTATCATAGTTTCTGAAGATTTTCTTTCTTATTATCTTACTACGGTGCTAGCTTTCCCAATCTACTATTTAATGTCCATTAATGGTCAGTAAGTCGACGAGAGAAGAGTGTATTAACAGACTTTTTTGCTTGAACTTTGAATTATTATTTTTTTCAAATGGAAAAAAATACTATATAGGTTGTAATTTTTTTAAGAGGTAAATAAAATAAAAATTATTATAAGTTGAGTTGAGATTTTATATCCCTACCCTGCTAAAGGCAGGATACAGCGTTAAGCTAAAAAATGTAGAATAACATGACTTTTTCTTTAAAAACAAAGGCCTATGGTGTCTAATTCTATCCCATTATAATTGCAAAAGGCCAGCACTCACTCAATCAGCAAAAAAAGAATGTGACCCACTTATAGTATATATCCTTACAGGGTTCCCTCGGGGTTCTCAATGAAACTTAACTACTGGATGAGCTTTTGCCAAAATAAAAAATATTACAATAAAGTATAATTATACTCTATTCTCTTACTGATGATCTATTGTTGTTTGATTTTTAATTACAATAAGAAAATATTGTAAATATTTATTATGAAAATATTTTCGTTTCTGGACTCTGTGTTGGATTGCATAAAGAAATAGACAGAAACTTAAGAGCTCTTATAAAAATCTCTGCTAACATTGTTAAGTATAAACGAACGTTTTATCTTGCATATAGCAGCATATACTCATTGTGAGGATATCTGAGACATTGTGTGTTGAGGGGCGCAACTCAACGCCGCGCTTCATCTTAATAATGGTTCATTCTACAACCGTCGCGTTTACAGTCAGATACTTTTTCGTTACGCCAAGACGACCTTTCAGTAAATAAATATGACGACGATAAATTAAAATCAATATAATAAAAAATAACCTATAACTATGAACAAAGTTTCTATTAAATTTGAATGAACAAAAATAAATGACTCTCACATAGAAAAATCTTTAAAAATATATATTTATTTTGCATTATATATATATTTCAGCAATCATATCCAGTGGAGCGTATCTTGCTCTAAGTGGGTACAACAAGGCAGCATTGGCGCGGACAGGTGTAATAGTGCGAAAAATTGCTTCGAGGTCAAACGGACAGCCATTATATTATTTAACGACATTGCGTATATAGGTAGACTGTTTGGGGTTCGAATTTGTCTTAGGTATTTGATATTTTTATATTATTATTCTGTATCGTTTAAATTGCAATTTTCTTTGTTTTTGCGTATAAGCCTACATATATTGGTATAATAATAAAAATATGCCGTCTACCCGGCTGTGGCGCAGTGGTACACCATATGACTGAAAACGCGAGATAATGTGGGTTCGATTCTTACTCGCAAAAATGAAATAATTAAAATTTTAATTTCCTTGCTTTGGTAACAAGGTTTCTTGGTGCTCATCTCTCATTAAGATGAACACCGAAAATAGTATAGGATCTCCTAAATCTTAATCGTATCTGATAAATTGCTCTCATAGGATAGATTTAAATTGCTAAACATGTTACTAATGTAGATAAACAGCGGCCTAGCCTTAATTAAGGCAATCTATTAATTATTATGCTTTTCATGCCTCTACAATTGCGAAATCATTATACTCCAGAATCCAAATGTATCACATTTTTTAATGTATTGAAATTAATAAATTATTGTTATAATTATTTTAATAAATTAAAATTTTCTGTAAGTAATGTGAAATGTATTTTCAGTAACCAATTCAGTTAGTTAGTCGTTGTTTTATATTTACCAAACAGAAAGTAATATCAGCTACATATAAATAAATACACGGTGACTATTACACTTACTTCCTTCTCACAAGATGATAGGATTTCTGAAATCCCTTTTTTATCGTAAAAGAGTCTTTTGATTAAGAAACCGTCAGTTCAAACCACTTCTTTTCCTCCGTGGCAGGTACTCCTAAATCAACAGAAATGAAAATGGACATGTATAGTGAAGTTAGAAAAAACGTTATAGAATATTAATAAAACTAAACTAAACGAAAAATTAAAACTAAACTTTCAGAAAACAATAAAAAAAAATGTTTATATTTTTCGTGTTCCTTACAAAAATATTACCAATAAAAGTAATAAAATGGACTAATACACAAATAGTACAAAATTCGTCATTTTATATACTAAAAATAGTTAAATTTTAATGTCGTTTTTTATCATTATTTTGTACCATTATAAAAATATAAATAAAAATGCAACTTTTTCTTGAAAGTATGATTGGTACTATACGCATAAAACGTTTGTCCGTTAACGGGACACGTATAGCCCAGAATAAATTATCCCTTATTTTTATCCCGATTGGTATAAAATGGGTTTTCCGTCCCAATTCAAAGAGCTTTCCCTTCTAACATCTTGAATGTAAATTTAAGGGTTGACCAGAGCGGCGGTGACTTGGAAATTGTTTAAATATAATCTATTGCGATGTTACATTGTTAAAATTGTTAGCTCTGCTGTGATATGTAGAGACTAATAGCGTAGTTTATAAGAGATAATAAAATTTAATAAGACCAGTTGTGGCCCAGGGACACAAGACCGCGATAGGTGATGGGTTCAATTTTCACTCGAGGAAATTAAATATTAAATTTTCAAATTTCATCGCTCTAGTGACAAGACAAATATTATTGTGTCTGATTGACAGGCGGCCGAGCGATGAATAATTGAGTCGTAGATTAAGTCAGGTTTAGACTGACTACTGTTTTCCAAATTCAAAGACAAGTAGTCTTAGATAGGTCTTAGTTTCACGTCGCATTAATATTCTCTTTTAAAATTTAATTAAAATAAGTTTATATGTCGTGTCGTACTTTCTTTCAGCTGCAGCCTTCGTACATTAAAAGTAGTGAAAATACAGTAATATAACAAAAAATCCTTAGAATAAAATAACAATGCAGAAAGAAAGAAATCATCGTATATAATAATATAGAGACTATTTTGCACCAAAATTCAGTCATTTGTACACTAAGGCGCGTTTCTTGGGAAATACTGGATTTGTTTCCACTGAAAGATGAGAGAAAATATATAGTCGTAAAATATTTTTTTGTGTTAATTAATTTATTTTACTTTAAACCTAATAAGACGATATTCCTATAATTGTTTTGTTTGGTAGGAAAAAAATATAAATTGTTGTAATAATAGAACATTGTGTATGTGACTTTTATAATATAGCTATGTGATATTCTCGATAGGATGCATAAGAAAAACTGTCATAAAAAACATTGTAATGGGTGGTAATTGGAGCACACAGTGGCTTAACACTGGGTACAGTCTGCCTACTCTGCTAATTAACTGGTTAACCGTCCCCCCAGGGACAGTATACCTGCATATTTAATATTATTTTAAGCTGGATACCTTCACGCTATCGCGAGATAAATGATCTTGACAGACGGATAGACTGACAACAAAGGGATCCTATAAGGGTTTCGTTTTTACTTTTTGAGGTACGGAACTCTAAGATATACACTTTATTTTAGTACACCACAAGTTAGTAGACCACAAACCTTAGCCAAGGAACACCTTGGCATAAGTTTTATTTCGCTCGGGAAGAGTGGGAAGTATGGAAATAGCCACTTGCACTCAATCTACATAATAAGGCGGTAACGCGTTCCCGGAATGATAAATTGAGACTGTTTTATTCATGGATGTCTCACCAGGAACCTCTTTTCATCATTAAATTTAAAAATATTTTACATTTATTTTGTATATTCTAAGTATGTATATATATCATGTGGTAGTATTGATTGGACTTTTGCCATTAATATTATATTATAAATATATATTCGGTTATACTGGTTTGGTTAGAAAATAAAAAAAAAATCGAAAAAAGTATAAAATCATAGCAACGAAATGAATGTAATTCATATAACTTCTCATATAACATTAAACTCTAGCTCATCGTATTGTCTTTTAAAAATAAAAAATACATGTGAAAGAATTATTTTGATACGATATACGATTAGTTTTTGAGATATTGTCCTTTAAAGTAAGCGCGCGACGCGAGATTGCGTCGGTCCGTAACCGACCCGCGTGACGTCACTGGTCTGACAGAACGCTCAGTTCATCTTCGTTCACGCGCAGTTCACGGTCTTCTGTAGCTGGCGTTTCACTACGAATTTAGTTTCGTTTAATATATATATATATTAAAAATGATATAAGGTATATTTTTAAAATCTTTTTTTTCACACACATAATGTATTAGCGAGCATTGTATTTTAAGATATTGAAGTTTTGATATTACTTTGTCAAAAAAACAGTTCCATCCTGTTCGGTTTCATAGCGTGTTGTACCAAAATCTTTAGCTTTGATTATTTTTATTGTACTATCGATACCAGAAAGCTTGATTTTTTTCCAACAACACTTGGTTTGGCTTGGACGGTACCACAAACTTAATCAGTACTTTAATGGAAAGACCACTAAGAACTTTGTGGAGGCATACAGGAAAAAAAAGGGGAGCTCTGCATTAGATTTGCGGTCTTTTGTGCCTCGTCAATGTATTTGGAGGGCATTGCGATCCAAAGGGTTCCCTGAGGCCTATATTGCGATTAACAGAGATATGTACCACAATCCCGCTTTGCGATTTGCGATAGTTAGGACTGCTGTTGGCGACACCAAACCCTTTAGATCACAGTAGGGGGTTCACCAGGGCTCGGCTCTTAGTTCGTTCTTATTTAATGTAGTGTACTGTCACGGCTCACATCCAGGGCCCAGCCTCCATGGCTGATGATATATGCCAATGACATTGCACTCATTGAAGAGAATCAACTGATGCTGGAGCGTAAAGTAAACCTCTGGAAGGGTGCGCTTGAAAACGGCGGTCTTAAACAAAATGTGTCGAAGACCGAATACATAGCCTGAAGGAGCCCGGAATAGAGCACTGTTTTTATAGGTCCTGAGCCGGCCGTTAAGTTGGAAAAGTTTCAAGTACCTTGGATCTGTTATGCATGAGTCTGGAGGCATCGATCACGATGTCCATGGCTGGATAAGCGCTGCCTGGGCCAAATGGTGGGAGGTTACTGGTGTGGTCTGCGACCGCAGAATACCGCCCAAGCTCAAGGGGCTGATATACAAGAGCATCGTCCGACCGGTTCTTTTATACGGCAGCGAATGTTGGCCAGCACTATCTCGGCACACTCAGGAGCTTCACGTCACGGAAATGAAGATGCTGAGGTGGATGTGCGGCGTAACGCGGTCTGACCGCATACGCAACACATTCATTCGAGGTAGTCTTGGGGTCCGTGACGTAGCGGATAAGCTCCAAGAGCGTCGCTTGAGATGGTTTGGCCACGTTACGCGCCGGCCTAAGAACTATGTCGGACGCAAGTGCCTTGCNAATAATAAAATCTTTATTTCCACAAAAGAAAGTAACTACATAAACAACAATGCGTTACATGAAAGAGGCTTGTACAAGTTACACAGTATAAAATGGTTTCCTACCCCCTAAGCTAGGAACAAACCTGTATTTTAGGGAGAAGTGAGTCTGGTGTTAAGTTTAAGAGCGATATTATACAAACCAAAAAAAATTATAATCTTGTTGAGTTGAATAGCTTATAAATATATATTTCTTTCTTAGTGAAGAGAAAGGGAAAGAAAAATATATGTAAAAAAAATATATTTTTTTTTTATGTAAAAAGAAATGATATATGTAATGGTGTGTATGTTTGCACTTTAAATTTGTGTGTGTGTGTATTTGTGTTTGTATGTGTGTGTTTGTGTGTGTGTGTATGTGTGTGTGTGTGTATGTGTGTGTGAGTGTGTGTGTGTGAGTGCGAGTGTGTAACAGATTAAGTTTGCAGATATTTCAGCTAACTAGGGACAAGGAGAATAGGATTCAAACAAAAATAACTTTATTGTAATTCGCGAAAATAATAAAAATTTTATATTCTTAAAAGGTTTTCAGTGAGTTTATAATTTAGGCATTTTAGCAAATTTTCTATTTTATCCTTTACGATGTGTTTGTTATACGAGTTTAATTTTTTTATGGTTTTGTTAACGTTATTGTAGACCACGGCACTAATAACCCTGTACTGCCTGGTGGCAAAAGTTGTTTTATGGGAGACTAAAGAGCAGATATTTCTATTTGAACGTTTGTTTAGATTTAAGTTGGCAGGAATTAGTGTTTAAATTTAACTTATTGGTTAATAATATGGATTAATACGTGCGCAGTGTTCTGCCGTAATCTACATTTGGCAATACATACATAGCCTGAGTAGGTTATGTATGTTAAAAAAGTTTTTAACTTATACGTACGTAATAGCATCATGATCATAACTCTCTCTTGCCGATCTACAATAATCACAATAAAAATATTATTCAGATATACATATATAAAACTTTAAAAATCTACATTAAAAAAAACTGTGCATGCTAAACTTACTGCATGTATTTAGTTATATTATTATTATATTATTTTCACTTATAAAACAATCTTACTAACTTGAATAAAAGGTTTGGTACTTTTAACGCAAATAGCGTTACCTACAATATGAAGCTAGTTAGGTTAGGTTACATTACAGTTTTAAATAAATAATTTGAAATAAAATAACATAAGATAGTTATTATCTATACCCCAAATTGACATAATATTACTAGTTAGACAACAAAACTTATCTTCGCATTTTCACTCCTTGCATTTCTGCGGCGCTGAAATCACTATTATTCGATAAATAATCGGCAACCATAAATCCATCTATTACGCGTAGGTTATCCGATAGCCCTTTTTCGAATCCCTCATCCTTTTTAATTAATTAGATTGACGTGTCGACGACGACGACGGCGACGTGACGACGCAAGTAACAAACAAACAAAGTACTGCGCGAGATCTCCTAACTATCACCGGCGACTAGCGAGTTGTAAGACCAGTGACGTCACCGCCGACCGCGGGACTATTAGCGGCATTTGAAATTTTTCTTCTTCTTCTTCTTCTTAAAGTGCCTCTCCAACTAGTGAAGGTTGGCAGTCAACTTCGCATACTTGGTCCTGTCCCTAGCCAAATGAATTAAATCTATGGCGTTTTTAATTCCAGTCCATTCTTTAAAACATTACAAACTTCAAATGCCTGTAAAATCATAACTACTTGGTAGTGTTTAATGAAACAAAAACTAGTAAAAACTTTTCTGTAACGAACTTTGAAGTATTATTTCATACCTATTACAATTCCTCATTGTCGCATTTATACCAGACGATCTTATTTACAATTCTGTAAAAACTCTTATACAACATTGTCTTGTCAGAAATGAAACAACAAATATCGAAATTTTATTGCCACACAAATATAAAACGTATTTGAAAAATTGTTACTTGAAAATACACAACATTTTTGTTGTGTTAACATCATGAGGTGAGCTGAGAAAACCTCAAGAAAATATAAGAAAATCTTTAGAATTAACATCACGTATAGACAAGTTGATTCACGTTCGAAAAATATTTACGAGTTTAGTAGATCTACAAAATGTTCATGAAATGTAAGAAATGTGGTTTATATGTGTGTATTTTTATGTGTTTTGATGGTATACAAAGCAAAAATATGTGCATTTTTTAGGGTCCGAATAGTAAATAAAAAATTTAAGATTAGTTGGTTGTACATCTGTCCGTCTATATGTAAGCACAATTTCTCTGAAGATCGCATGTCACACGAGGTTCCCTCTGTCCACCCTGCTGTGATATCGAAGTAGAATATAAGCCAAACGTTTATATAATATACATATATACACGGCGACATACATGACGGCTTTAATTTTATTTAACACCTGATGTATTTAAATTAATGTTTATGTCCATACAAAATTATCATTTATTAGTCATTACCGACGAAGCGTATATTACGAAAGGTTGCTTTATAGGTGATGTGTATATGATACGAGATGAATTTATATTGTATTTTAATTAATATTTAAATAATATCTAAGCTGAGGCCAGTCGTGGCGCAGTGGTTCAAATGTTTGGACCGTTTGGGGGTTCGATCCCTTTACCAGGAAATAAATGAAATGAATGTTTATTTTCATTTCTTGTTTACCTTTTTAAACTTGAAAATCTTACTTTCATACAAAATATTGTAAATATTTAAATTTATAATGAATATGTAATATAAGTAAAGTGTAAAAATGCGAAAAGGAAGTGTAACAGGATGAATTTGAAGTTTAAAAAGGCATTTTTGGGATTCAAAGCCTTTATAATTGTGGCTCTTTGAATCATTAAGTACTTATTGTCTTTATGCATCCTCACTTAGCGGGGTAGGCAAAGGCAAAGTAGACTTTTAGTGTCGAATAGCGGAAACTATCTTCATATATTTGACATTCTTTACTATTTTTAACCGACTTCTGTAAGAAAAGGAGGTTATCAATTTGACTGTATATATTTTTTTCATATATTACAATATTCATTGTGAATTGAAACTATATTTTTTACATATTTATGCATTTTCACTAGGCAAGCTATGTTTTAACTACTTCTATAATTCTGCTATTAAGCTTTCATGAAACAAACGATTGTGCTCCCAGCCTAATGTCCCAGGCCGCCTGGGCACTGATCTATAAAATTGTTAGTTATTCACCGTCATTTATCATGACAATCCAGACCGGAGCTACATCCATTAGCGTTCGGTTAACCATCTCATTAGCGACGTTAGATTTTGAGCTGTGGACTGAAAGTGATATGTTAATACTGTATGGATTGATTTTTAATACTTATTTAATACTAATAATTGTTTTTAAATGGTAAGAAAATATAGGGTTAATAACTCCTCAAAATATGCATAAATACAAAAAAAATATGAAATTGAAAAGTTGTGAGTTTGATTCCCATTTTGGGGGACTTATTTATTTAGTAAAACGATATGCCTTAACACTAGGTTCCCTCGGCCTACCCTGCTATATAATGGATTTTGCGTGAAACTAAAAAAATCGGAAAAGTACTTGGTACTTGTTATGCAAATTACTCAATTTTTGTATTTTTTTTTATTTAGTATTAAAAAAACCCACCATTTCCATTCTATATACAACGAACAAAACATAGCATCTAGAACATCTAAGTCACACATTCAATACTGAAAGCATATTGCTGACAATATTAAGAGATTATAACCTATTTGTGCGATGATTAATGACGTCATCGGACACCTGTCTCAAAGGCGGTGATTGTGGCTTGATGACGTAATTAACTTAGTCGTTACAAGTAAATCATGTTAATGTATAGGAAATGTAGTCAGTCAGTCATATAAATATAGATATAAGTTACTTATAAGTGAAAACGAACACTTTTAGTGCTAATTTTTGTATTGCCGCTCTGAGTTTTATATTATAAGGTATATGTTAATTTATCTATGCTTTTGTACATTTAAATTATATGATAAAAGTAATCTTGGTAGCCTTATCTCCTTCCTATACCTTGGTCAGTCTATTTTTTATCTATTTAAGAGTTTAATTTCATATTCCGGTAGTTGTGTTGAAGCGCGGCTAAGAATTTAACACGTACTGCCTCCTGAATTTGGCGAAAAGTAAGGAATGGAAGTGTCTTAATGGGAACGAAGTGTCTTAACACTAGATTCCCAAGTTCCTGCTGCCTACCTCGCTGAGAAAACAGATATACTTTCATGATCGCCATTGGACTTTATTAAACTATTTAATTGAAATCACAAGAAATCAATAAATTGTTATTATTAATCACGAATAATAGAAAATGAAAATGCGCATGATTATCAGATAAAGTAAAATTGCTATGTANGGCGCGACCTCCTGGACGCCCAAGGAAGCGCTGGTTGGATGTCGTGATGCAGGACATGAGAGCCAATGGTCTAACCACCGAGGACGCAAAAGATCGTGCAAAGTGGAGTAGGTTAAGTAGGAAGGCAGACCCTGGTAATAACCGGGATTAATGCCAGGAAGAAGAAGAAGGTATATGTTAATTTATCTATGCTTTTGTACATTTAAATTATATGATAAAAGTAATCTTGGTAACCTTATCTCCTTCCTATACCTTGGTCAGTCTATTTTTTATCTATTTAAGAGTTTAATTTCATATTCCGGTAGTTGTGTTGAAGCGCGGCTAAGAATTTAACACGTACTGCCTCCTGAATTTGGCGAAAAGTAAGGAATGGAAGTGTCTTAATGGGAACGAAGTGTCTTAACACTAGATTCCCAAGTTCCTGCTGCCTACCTCGCTGAGAAAACAGATATACTTTCATGATCGCCATTGGACTTTATTAAACTATTTAATTGAAATCACAAGAAATCAATAAATTGTTATTATTAATCACGAATAATAGAAAATGAAAATGCGCATGATTATCAGATAAAGTAAAATTGCTATGTATAAATCATATTATACTACTTCAGTAAAACAAAATTAAATGTAAACCTAGAGTTACGGGAAAATTTTAAATTACATTTCAGGAGTACCTTTTAGTGTAAATAAGAGAAACGTCTAAATGTGCTAGAAAATGTTTTTATTTACTTAGCTTATTTCTATTTCGAAATAAGAATGGCTGAATTTATATTACATATATGAATATTTATTTAATATTGCGTAATGTATTTAGCAGAAACTTATTAATTATTTTATTATGGTTATATGCCTATATATTGTTATGCATTTAATAATTGGTAAATAAAAATCTTTTGAAATTACGTTAAAAAAAGAAAAACGTTTAATAATTTCATATCTATCTAGGCAGGCGGTAGGTACGCGCAGGACAAACATGATTTTTTCTACGTAAATCCCGATTCCGCGAGAATTCCAGGATATTAAGTATTTCTTCTATGTTTCAGTGTTAGTTCCATAAAAATGAACTGAGTGGGATTCTAAGATAAGATAAGATAAAAAGTGTTTATTGCTCATTTACAAGAATTACAATGATTTTTTAGGACTTTCGATTCTAGTTCGATTCTTCGTTCGATTCTACTTTGTAAGTATAATTTTTAAATATGGTTTTTTTTTTTGCTTCATGTAACATATGTTTGCAAATCTTTCGGAAAGAGATTCTACGTAATTGCAACAAGTGATATGTACCACCCACTAACAATACTTCACACGAGTTTCCTTCCAATAAGGGCCGTTGCCTATAAGCAACTGCCCCCGATTGTCACATCCAATCCTTTCATAGTCTTTTTCACCTATATCTATATAATTTACAGTGCAAACAAAAAAAGTAAATTACTAAGATATCTTAATAAAAAATATAACCTTTTGAACTTTACTCCCGCCAATTCAAAGAAAGAACAATAATTATGATAAGCTTATCTGTAAACCTGACAATGGATCCAAAGAAAGGGAAAAGAGAAGTTGCAAAGCTATCTACATTAATTTGAAGACTTTTAAAACTCATTACTTTTCAAATATTTTAAAATTATTCATATATTAACAACTTAGGCGAATGAAGTTATTCCTTTGCTCATTTTGCTTTTAGGAAGACAAGGCTAAGCCAGTTGACAGGAAAGTGAGAAACGGAATGTCTTACAACTGTTTTTCTCTGCTTACCGTATAACATGTAGGACAAAACGTGAAGCAACATAAACTTCTAGAAATCTTTTCCTGAGTATAAAAAATAATCATTAAATTAAAATGACATCAAAATCGGTTCACCTAAACCAACGAAATAACCGCTGACACACATACAACATCCTTTTATAATTTGAGTTAATGACTCTTTTAATAATTAAAGTGTGACTCTACATAATTAAAGTATTTTCTACTGTAGTTTGTTTACTTGGAAAACAGATACTAAGAAATAGTTTCTAATATACATACATTTCTAAAATATTATATATACCCAACTGTATTATTAGAAAGAACTCTGATAAATATCTTCGTGCCTCTCACTCAACGTTTCCATGTTAACATATTGGCCTTAATTAACATCAGGCGTCGAGCTTGTCAGACTACTGATATACTTATAATAATTAATTAAAGGAAAGCCTAAAGCAAATAGCCTACATATTTACAGGATATGTCCATAAATTTATCTCAATAATAGATAAATAAAAAAAATAAAATTAGCTTCGCGCTGTATCCCGCCCATGAGGGCGGGTAGGCAGAGGTAGGCAGAGGGAACCTACAGTTAAGAGACTCCGTTCCCCACTTAATAATAGATACTGGACTATATAAGAAAAATGGACGATCCTCAAGGATAAGTGTCAATTACAAAACCTCAATTTTTTTTTTCATAAAAATGAGCGGGCTTTAAAATTACAAGATAGCTCTTAAATTATTCCAAATCATTTATTTTAAGGGTAGACATTTGTTTCAAGGTCCGCTTAAGCAAAAAATATTCGGTAATGTTCAAAACGCCATTTGTTTTATGTCTCCTGACTCGAGTTGATAGGCTCAGTGCGTTTGTCAGAGGTCGGGGGTTCTTGTCCCAGTTAGAACAAATTTTATAAGCAATTAATTTGACTAGTCTAGATATTAGATTAAATAAATATAATATAATTATAGATTAAAAAAAATTACGATTATTTAAATAGATATAATTTTTATTTTATTAATAAAATTTACTTACGTATATTTTTTTTATTTAACCAGATAGTAAGTAACAATTAAGTAAGAATTTAGAGGTATTCTGTAAACCTCTAAATTCTTACTTAATTGTTACTTTTATAAGATTGTTATTTCTTTTTAGCATCACCTCAGTTCCCCATTTTTCTGGAGGAATTGCGACTTCCGTAAAAGGAGGAGGTTATCAATTATAGTGTATTAAGAAAATTACATAATAATCTTAATTTTGCACTTAGAATGTGCGCGGCAAATGGACGAATTACTTAATATCCCCCCAAGCGATTACGATTATTATTTTTTTTATAAGAAAGGATACTTTAAGGGTAGTTTGATGATAGTTTGGTTATTTATTAGTTATTTATTTGGTTAGATATTAAATCTTATTATTTATTGTTTTCATTACATTTCACATAAGTTCTTTTAAACAAATTACATGAGGACTCGTTTATTAAACCTTAAACCTTAACTTAAAAAGGCAACAGAAAAAAAAGCCACCAAAAAAAAAAAAAATCAAAGAAACGGAACGTAATATGAAAACAAAATGAGATATTTTAATTCTAGCATTCCAAGCGAGGGAAATTTTTAATATTGACAAAACATCTTTTATATCGCCTCAATTTGTAGGAGTAATTTTGCCTTTTAGAGGGCCCTTTTGTACCTGTGTTTGAAATTGAGGACCAGAATTATTTTCACCGTACCAATAAGCGGCAGCCGAAAGGTTTCTTATATTCCCATTATTTTTATACCATTCATGACAAATAGCTGCGGTTGACTGAATAAGCAAATATTACTCTGATTTTGTAATCGGGTGGTTTAATATAAATAACCTTTTAACTTTTATTGCGGTGTTGAGTTTTCCACTCAATGTAAGCTGGAGGATTCGACGGAAAGTTGGGAACGGAATTGTCTTAATAGGAACGGAGTGTATTAACATTAGGTTTCCAGCATAAAGGCATAAAAAGCTTATATATTGTGTTTTAAATATATTAGAATTATTATTTTTAAACTGTTTTCTTTATTCTGTGCTAACAATAATTTTGATAATGTATCTCATGTCATATTTAAATTATTTTCATATCCCTGCGCCAGTATACAGAGGTGGCGTTGAGTTCCACTACTCTACACGAAATGTCCTTTTTTCCATTTCATCATTTAATATGAAAATTGAACGGAAAATACCTAACGGAGTGTCTCAGCTCTATTTTTGTCTATCCGATATACTATACGTAAAAAAACATGAAGTTAAACTAATGACATAACATTCCATAAGCATTACCTAAGGGCATATGTTGCATGCCGTTATATAATAAATAAGCTATGAAAGACCTTGTGATTTTTTTTGATATTATCAAGAAGGGTAGCTTCTCATATTCAAAAGACTGAAATCAATTTGAATAAATTACATGTTGGCATACCACATTGACAATCTCAGTTATTGCAAGCATCTCGTGCATGTTACGTTGCCTCGAAATCCAATTATAAAAGCATTTACATAAAAATGTATACTGTTTGTGTCATCCTTGTCTCTTTTTAGTATAGCAAAAGTATGTATCTTTATATTTTAATTTTATTGACATTTTTTCAGTTTATAATTTAGTTTATATACATTTTGTTGGATTAATGTATATGTCGCCGCAACCCTTATTGTGGGTTGATAATTATATTGTCGATATACTTGTTTCAATTTCTTTTACGAACAATGATTTCATTGTAAGGTTACCTTGAATTCTACTATTTTATGCTATTACTAGCAGTGCCCGCGACTTCGTCCGCGCACATCATCTATCTATATACTACAATAATAATAATTAAAGAGAAACATAATAATAATACTTTATTACACCCATATAAACTTGTTAATAATATTTTAAGCTTAAGAACTATTGTTAGTACGTGAAACCCAATTAGATCGTAGGGAGTTTGACCCACCGATACAATAATGGTGAGTCCCACCGGTCTACAAATACATTCAGCATTCTGTTGAAGGAACCCCGGAGGCGAGTTAACGTGGAGGCGCACCGTTTTCTTATAATAGCATAAAAGTCATCCGTATGCGCCTCCGCAAACATGCCCGAGGCACTGCACTGCCGCGGTAGCCCCATCAGAACTCTGAACGCGTTGTTATACTGGATAATCTCAATGTCGGAATCGTCCGTTAGATTTTCAGTGNAAAGGGCCGCACGGGCATTGTACGCTCGGTCGAGGCTCTACCACGGCTCGGAGCACTACTCGTGCTCCACCGCTGGCTAACCTCGACTATCTTAATTATAAATGTGGTTAAGACCTATTTATAATTATCTACGTAGAGTTGAGGATCTGGTGTGGACAGATGCGCTACTCGTGCTCTGCCACATAACCTCGACCATTCGGATAATTGATTATGTGTTTTATCAATTATTATTATTATAAATGTAGTTAAGACTTATTTATAATTATCTACTTGGAGTTGAGGCTCTGGTGTGGTCAGATGCGCTACTCGTGCTCTGCCACATAACCTCGACTATTCGGATAATTGATTATTTAGTTAATCAATTATTATTGTAGTTACGAATGTCGTTAAGACCTATTTGTAGCTATACTGGGCTGGAGCAGTGAAAGGCGAGCGTTAGTTACTGTAAAGGGGCCCCTGAAGCCTACAATTGTGGTCACAAGTCCACGGCACTGCTCCGAGCTTCACACATCATTTAAAGAGTAAGATAACATAATTTATTTACCCACCTACATTGTTATTTATTACATTTACAATTATAATCCTTCATAATTGGTTTACTTTGAAATCGTGCAGTTAAGCTTTCCGTTATTATTTGGTTTATTTATTTACTGAAGATTTATTTATTTGTTCACTTCACTATTTATGTTAAAATCACCTTGCTAAAAGTATTTGTACATGTGCTATGTGTTCACATACGAGTAGAACCAAAGGCCAGGACATGGTCGAAGGTTCTACTCGTTTATTTTTTATGTTTATTACCCCCCTGCTCCGACATATATTTTTTCAATGAATGTACACTGATTTCGCCGAGATTTCTGGACCTATTTACGTAATTATCTTTTGCTTGATCTAAAATAGTGCCCAGTTGGTCCCATAATTCGGTAGGAAGTGGTGAACGGTGTGGGCTTAACACTAGGTTCCCTCTGCCTACTCGGCTGTGAGTGGAAAACAGCGTGAAGCTGCAGCTGACCTATTTAGTTTAATATACGAAATCGAATAATATTACTCACCTATATTATATTTCCATGTCATACCAGATTTCATACTAACTCATATAATTCAATACAGCTTTGTCACTTGTAGTGAGTGCCCCACGAATCATATGCGAATGTTCTTACTACGGATTCCTATTTTATAGGTTACCACCACTACACCTTTTATAGTTTGAATTTAGGAATTAATTTTTAATACAGTTATCCATTATTAACATTCTATATATTTTGATTATAATTAATAAAGATATTTGAAAACGTGGTATAACTATATACACCTAATAACTTTTAATAAATCGAACACAAAAGTAAAATATTAAGAATTAAATAATTTAAAAAAATTAAATAATTAAAAAAATAATTCTCATATCAGTACAGGAAGGAGGTGTGAGCCGATTGTTAAAAAGAAGTATAAATCAATTTTACATTATATATATGCACTCATACAAATACAAACCCCAGCTTACACCTCGCGTTCTGTACTATGGTATACTACAATGAGAATAGTGTAGAAACATAACGTAACAAAATCCATGGTACGGTAAATCTATCTAAACAAGGTGGAATTGACTTTGCATGCATTTAGCATAAACGGGAAACATCGTTAAGCTGTGAGGTTTGGGGATTGAAGATATCTATTTATATATACAGAGACTATTGGCATGATCCATATATAGGTCGGACGAATCTAGCTGACGTCATGATTGTTAAAGCTTACATTTATATAGTAATTATATACTTATATTATCATATAAATTATCTTATTTCATTTATATAAATTTCAATATTGTCCATAGAATAATGTCATTGAATTAGGACGCAGCGGTACCGAATCTGACTGTAAACTAAACGGTTGTGATTCGATTTCCATTCAGGAGAAAGGAATTTTTAATGTTTTTCGTTATGGTAATAAAACAAAGTATGAGGTGGACTTCCCCATTTAATACGTGATGTCTCGTAATTGGGCGATGTGTGGGGAACGGAGTGTCTTGACACTAGACTGCCTCTGCCTACCCTGCATCTGGGATACTTTAAATATTTTTAAATATTCATTCTTTATATTTATTTTTAAAACTACTCGTATAATGCACTATTAAAATGTTTGTTATGAAAGTTTAATCGATAGCAAAAAGTATAAAACTATCATTCAGTACTTTAGGTAAATTATGATTTTTTCAGATTTTTTTTATACATTCATGATTGTTATTTTTTCAATATATTTTTTAAGGATCTAAGAAAACACGTTAGAAATAATGGTAGTATATAAATGAAAACACAGACAAAAGTATTTACTATATTTATTTGTCAAAGTTACCTTAAAACTAACTTTGTTACAGAACCCTTCTTTTTCTCTACAATAATAATTTCGTTATTTGAAACATTTCATAGAATTTGGACACCTTTTAAAATATTTTTGTCAATCGCGTACAAAAAATATTAAATTAAGTGAATAACCTGTATATTATCCTAAAACAATTAATGTAGACGTGATTAGCCTGAAGACTGAGATCTTGACATATACAGGGTGGAAGAGGCAGCGCTCCTTTTACTGAAACTGCACATAGAGTAAAATATTTTAAACTCAGAACTAAAGAAACTAATCAAGGTACCTGAACAGTTTGGACGTAGGATTTTTTTTTCATTTCACGATTTTTATCTATACCTGTATTTCGTGTGACGCACACATATGTATGCGACGTTGCCGCTTTGACATGTAAGTTTGTGCGTGCTTATGTTATACTTTACAAATGGCGTTTTATTTTAAAACGATAATTTTATTATTTATTTTGTTTGAAAAAATAACTTTTTCATTTTTGGGATTTTTTTTTTCTGAAATATATTAGGCTTTTATGGAGTAGTTAAAACTGCGGTTTTATTTAAAGTGGTGCTGACAATTCCACCCTGTATAACAATATTATGTACATATTAGCCCAAAGGATTCATATTTTTTCAGTTTCACACATAATTATGGCAGGCAAAAAGAGTGTCATGATACTCCATCCTCTACTTTTTGTCCGAATTAGAAAAGTGATTTATTGATTGGCGGAAGTCCACGCCGGGCTTTAAAAATATAATTGAATAGCTTCAACTATTTATTCCTATAGTAAAAGCTAGTAATATATTATACTATATTACTAGCTTTAGCTATACAATGTTTATTTGTTATTTAAGTATATTTAGACAAAATTGGTGGGTTATTTTTGGTATGACTATCTATACTGTTCTACAGTTATGGGATATTATTTATTTTTGGTCGCAAAAAAAATTGCGTTTAAAAAAGCCACCCTCGCGGTAACCGCAGATTTTTCCTCGTAAATCTCAATCTCGCGGGAAATCTGGTATAAAAGGTAGCCTATATGTTTGCTCCACAACCTTTTTCTAGTTCTTAGTTAAAATCTTATGTTCTGGAGATTAGCAAGGACAGGCAGACAGACAGACAATATATTTTTTAAATTGCCTAAAAAACAATAACTATAAATGCACCTTGAAAAACATACTTATCTTGACATCACAGACAGACATTTTATGTAGCTATAGATATATAATAATAATAGTAGCATTTTTGACAAAAATACTTTACAATGTGTCTTTTCATAAGTGTGAAAACAATATTGCCATTTGGAAACAATTATACATTTAAAATTTAATATTTACAATATATTTACAACTCTTATATTAATTAAGTTTATCAAATAATCATTAAATAAATCTAAATACTTAGCAAATGAACTACAATTAATACGATGGTGCTATTTCGAACAGTGATTCTGTATATAGTTTAGTAGATTAAACAGACAGACAGATAGACATGTATATACAGAAACTGATATATAAAAAAATGCAAAAGACTTGATACTCTCGTCAGTGTTTTTGTATAATCATATTTATTATTTAAGCATTTCCGTCTCGTCCCTTTTTAATTTATATGTATAAAAGATTAAAACGTACGAAGTGTGCATATATTTTTTTCATGTTAGGTTAGAAATAGAAGGCCAGAATGGAATGAAAATCAGACACTGGCTGTTTTTAGAGTAATTAAATCTGTTTTACACTTCGAACCGTGTGTTTTTTTTCATCCAAAATAACAGAGTGGCGGTGGGCATGTGAAAATAAGGTGAAGTATAGTACGGCCAATATGTCGTGGCCCCTGTGTTAGGCTTTCTGAAAGTTTACGTATCTACATACTCCGGAAAAGAGTAATGAAAAGTAAGAACATAAATACTGAAAAATTACTTTGCTTTACTTGTGTTGCCTTTTCTGTTTAAGATTATATGATTTTGAAATAAATTATTTTATTAGTCTATTTAATTTCAGAAATTTGGATTTTGTATTGATTATTTATGAAAAATTTTGAAACAATAAGGACGTCGAAGTCGCTTCTTATGCGACATTTATACATAACATTTAAAGATATTTATCTCAATTTAGAAAATAAATATTCTTTTAAATTTTGTTAAGTTATCTAAAAAAAATCTAATGTATTATTACCCACTCAATATCTTAGTCTTATTAAAATTATTTTATTATTTCCAACGCATTTTCCAAAAAAATATTTAAACGTTATTATTCTTCAAAGAAGAATATGAGAACGAAAATGATTGTAAAAGTTCGGCGACATATCAAGTACCCATTATTTCGTCTATACAAGAATATCAAATTCACGATTTAAAATAAAGAAAAAGATATTGTGATCTTTTTACATTTCTACAGAACCTTGTTGTTGATTTTTCTATGAACTGTTCCCTGGTTTTTTTAGTACAAGAAACCTTAAAAACATTATTTTATCATATCAATTAACTTTTTAAAATTAATTATAAAATAAATATACTAAAATTTTAATTTCAATATAAAAAAGTTAAAAAGAAATTAAAATTGATAACATTTGTTGCTAAATGTTTCTCAATTAGAAGAAAACACAGTGATTATGTTATTATGAGAATGGGAAATATCCATTTACTCTCCAAGTCTGCTCGATACGTGAAAAATCTACTTATAAAAAAAGTTTAGAAAATATTTTATAATAATTAGGAAGAAAGTATTTTTTTTTTATTTTAGGTTATCGGCGTATCTCTGCAGTTTGGGTATTATGATTTTCTTAGCTTTACATATAATTGCGTGCGTGCTGAATGACGTAACTCAACGTTGCGCTTGGTCTTATCAGAGGTGAGCTATAAAAATAATTTATTTCCCCGAATGGAGCTTGCTTTGCCTGCCTTTATATGTGCGGGATAAAAAAAATATGATAAAAAATTTGAGATCGAGCCCACCACGATGTTCTACTGATTAACAACGCCCTCTATTAACAAACTGCAGTAATAATAGTATTCTTTAAAACAACGTACATTCGGAAATCCTTTTTAGTTTTGTGAAAGACACGTAAAGCAAAACGAAAAAATGTATTATATTTTACGGGATTGATTTAAAATGTAGCGCCCGTTACGTGTGGTCTATTTTCTCATGGATCTACCTGAACAGTAGATTGTATTTAAAATATATGCAGCTGTATAAAAATACGTTAAATTAGTTCAGTTGAAATGAAATAAACAAAGTAAAAATCCTTCAAAAGATCTTTTCGCAATTTATACATATTTTAAATGTATTATTTATATTTTTTATTTATCGGATTAATCACGTACTTGACTATTAAACATTTTTAAAAATCCGGCATTCAGAACACTTTGCAGAATTTCTGTATTTAGCATACTCGTGGGCCAAAATTAATTAAGAAAAAAGTCACTTTTTATCATATCGTCATTGTTAATAAATAATTAAAAAATCGCTTATATACCGTCCTAAGTGATCTATATATTATATATAAAGTGAAAAAATCTTTACAATATATCTATATAATTTACATAATATTCTTATAAGTTTTTGTGTAATTTTCATCTAAATCCATCAATAGTGCTAGTGTAGACAGTCGCGAGGGTGCAGTAGAGGGAAATGAAGAGGTTGACTGACAACGCACAAGGCGATGCTGTGTTAGCATTACCGTGCTGCATGGCGGCTGGATGTTCACCTGGAAGAAAGAAAAAAATGTATAGAATGTTCTGCAACACCATTTATATTAAAGAGCTAACTAATAAATAATGATTATATTAATATTATAAAATTCTTTATACAGGGTCGAATTGTCAGCACCACTTTAAATGAAACCACAGTTTTAACTACTCTATAAAAGCCTAATATTATTCAGAAAAAAAAATCCCAAAAATGACTTGACTTGACATGAAATTGAATGAAACAAAAAATATAATAAAATTATCGTTATAAAATAAAACGCCATTTGTAAAGTATAACATTAACACGCACACACTTGCCTGTTAAAGCGGCAACGTCGCATACGTATGTGTGCGTCACACGATATAAAGTTATGGATAAAAATCGTGAAATGCAGTTCTATATGCAGTTTCAGTAAAAGGAGCGCTGCCTCTTCCACTCTGTATACAGGATGTAACACATTAGTTCCGCGTACCCAAGAGGCTTAACCAATAAAATATACGCCATTTTCATCATAAGCTCTTAGAATGTTTAATCACTTGCAATTATGTAGCGTCGTTATATAAAATGGAGCCAGACTCATTCGTAATGGGCTCATCTTCATTCGTTATCTTAAAAGGAACAAAATAAACCACGCTAATGCTGTTTGCTATAATGAACGTAAAATGAGTTGAAATCCGCGATTAATTTTGAGTGTTTTAAAATTTGAATTTGATTTTCTTCTTGGGAATGTCTTTGAGTTTGGCATTTTATGAGTGTAAGTACAAAAGTTGGTAATAAATATATTTATATTTCATATATTTTTAATCAAATTAATATTTATTGCTTTTCATTTTTATACAAGCATATACATTTTCTTTTTAACCGACTTCAAAAAGAAGGAGGTTATCAATTCGACTGTATTTTTTTTTTTTTTATTTATTCATAACTTTGGCCTGGGTGAACCGATTTTGATAATTTTTTTTTTGTTTGAAAGGTGAGGCTTCCCGAATGGTCCCATTTTTTTTATCCTTGTCTGACAATGGTATCTATGAGAAAATCACATAAGTCTTAAATTTGCATTTAGTATGTGCGCGACAAACAGACGAATAACTCAATGTCGCGCCAACCGATTTTGATGATTCTTTTTTTATTTGAAAGGATACATTTCAAGGATAATTTAGTGAAAGTTTGGTTAGGTTCCGATTATGGGATCCGGTGAAAATTTAGAAAGTTTGTTTTTTTTGGTAAAAAATTGATTATACTGTAATAGTTACAAGCAAAAACTTTTTAAATTGATGTCAGAGGTGAGATTCCTGATCGTTGCATTTCTTTTCAACCAACCTCAAAAAAGAGGATGTTCTCATTTTCAACCAACTTCAAAAAAGGGAGATTCTTCATTCGCCCGAATACATTTTATGTATTTTCTTGTCAATATACCAAAATGTAACTTTGCACAAAAATAATACCTAATTAAATAAAGTTTTACTTAGGACAAAAACAACCACTCGTTGAAAACCACTACCACCACCATCACCACTCGTTTAAGAAGCATCATTTAAAGATCTACGCATCACTAAAAATCGTAAAATAAAGGATTGGATCAAGGAATTATTGTTGAGTTATTGCAGCTTATAATATCTCAACTAAGATTATAATTTACTAATTAACAACTAACAACTAAGATTATAATTTATTAATTTACTAATTTTCAATAATATAAATATTAACTTTAATATATTTTCTTCCTTAGGTAACATTATAAAGACTATTCGTATCTACTATGTAATTAGTTTTTTGTGGTTTCGAGTTAAGTTTAAAATATTGGAGCAGCCATAAAATCAATATCCGCAAAAACAAACATTTTAACGGAAAAAAAATTAAAAAAAAATCGGAAGGATTTTCAACGAATCCATCCATCAGGCGTATTTGATTTTTCAACATAAAACATTTTGTTTTGAAAAAAAGCTTACAAACCCCTGCTGTACAAAATGTTCTGTAAAATTGTCGAATTTCCCATCTATTTTTTTTTCTACAATTCGTATTTAAAAATCTGTCTTTCTAACAAGGCAAAGAGCGGCGTTACGAAGTGTCTATGCACTGGGTTCGTACATACATCGTCCCGTTATATAGCTCAGCGTGAAGCTAAAAAAAACTACTTTACTAATATTTTTTTCATACATTTTTCCATACAATATAATAGTAAAATATGTTTCCCTTAATATCCTTACTATAAAACTTTTACCGGATCCCGAGGAAGAGCGTAAGTCTATTTCGCAAGTTCCGTCACTCCACTGACTTTGTGCGACGTAACTTTTATGTACTTATTTCTTACAAAAGACATCGAAGATATTATATCAAAAGTAGTTTATTTATCAGAGACGTATTTTGCGAACAATGGGGGATAAGTTGGAGTTCTCAGTTGTAAAAGAATAAGGAAATTTTCTTGTTATCATTCTTTATAGTAATTAGCATTAAGCCTGTCAAATGTGGCAAACGTATGAATGTAAATACGACGACCGTAGGTTCGATATCCATTCGAGGGAATGAATTACTACTTATTTGTATTGTCATTTCTTAGTTTTTTGTTTGAAATAAAAAAATAACTTATTTGTGGTTTAACAAATAAAACTCACTTTAAATAGAAAAAAATATTGAAGAAAAAAACAAAACTCGGATTGAATAAAAATTAAAACGAATAAGCAGTTCATCACATATATCTGCTTCTATACTCATATAGTACTGGTCCGAATTAATTTTTTTATATTGGATAGTCCATTTTATCGAAGAATACACAATTCCTAATTATCTCCATTTGTCCAAGCGGGCAACGCCACAGGTAAAAGCTATAGTACGAATATAAATATATTTACCATTTATAACATGAACGTTTACAGATGCCGCTTCAGCCATTGTCGGCACGCAGCTGTAGTTCCCGCTGTCCGCTGGGGTTAGTTTCTCGATCATCAAACGAGACGTTAATTGTTCAGTCCATTCTGTTTTAAGTCTTAGTCTTGGTTCTTCGACCACTTCATTTGCGTCTACTTCCTTATATTCTATTAGTTTTGATCCTGGGACAAAATTGAATACATAATGGTTCGTTGTAGTAAACTTAGCTGCAGATTTTTTTTAATAATTTCAAACAAATATTTAAGTGTATAAAAATTGAGTTTAGTAGATATTTATAAACACTAGTAGTTTTAGTAAGTTATATTTTAGTCATGTACTAATCTGTCAGTCTTTAGTCGAAGACATAAAAAGTATGCATTCAAAACTTAAATTATAGCATCATACCTTTTTTTTTTAATTTCCTGTTATTCAGAATATTTATTTATATAATAAAGTTAAAAGTAACACCACCAAATAATTGACATCCACAATACACTCTAAAAATATTTTATAACAAAAATTACTTTTCCATCGATAGCGAACATGATACTTGTTATACAGAAATAACCAATGCTGTAAGTGTTATGATTCATAATAAAAAGAATTGGAGAATGAAAACGGAAGTATTGCAGACAATTGAAAAATTGTTCGTCTGGTTAAAGCGTAATAGAGCAAGAATAAAGAATGAATCTACGGTAAAAGGAGAACATTTTATAGATAGTAACAGATAGGCAATTTGCCAGAAGATACGTGTTTCCGTTCATTTAACGATCCAGAAGAATCATTTCGGTTATAAAAGTGTAAAATGGATTAAACTGGAATCAGAAAGATACAATTAAAAAGAAATCATAAGGATTTTCAAATTGAAATTGGGTCAGAGCATTTAGTGTCTGATCATTTTTGAAGAGTAATTGCGAGTTTCGGAATTCGGAGTTTTATTGCTTAATTTATGAAGAACAGAGAGGAATTTAATGATTTAATATGATATATACCTAAATACAAATATTCTGACAGTCTTGGTCTTCATGGTACAGCAGCGTAGACAGGGGAAACTTAATTTTAAAACACTCCGTTCCCCACTTTCCAACCAATTTTCGGGACATTTGTCACCGTGACACTGTGCTTTACCTTATTAGTAGAGCAAAAAAATTAAAATAATTAATTCCCCCGATCGGGAATCGCACCCACAGCTGTCGCGTTTCTAGTCAAACGCTGTGAAACCGCAAATCCTCCAAAGCCTCGAAATCTTTATTAACCTATTTTTTGAATGGGTTACGATAGTTTTCAACTGTACATAAAATGAGTTTTAAAATTTTTGGGAATTTAGAAATTTACAATTAAATACATAATATACTATTTTAGGCTAGTCTGATCTACTTACCTTTGTACCAAAATATAGTTCCTAAATCATGTGGACCTTGACTCAGGATGCATGTCAGTGAAAGTAAACTGCCAGTTTTGACATATAAATCCGCTGGACCGAGGACTTTGGCTTTCGCTTCTGAGAACAAAAATGTTCTATTATATAAAATATACCTATTTATTTATCAATAATGTAATAATATATCAAATAATAGAAAAAAAAATTCTATAACCTTATGTGAAATAACAACCTAGATAATAAAAAATGTCTTAGATTGTTAGTGTAGATATAATAATAGAATATTTAAAAGCTGGTTTTTTCTTTTGAAAATTTTTATAAATAGTCCAAAGCACATACGCACAGATAAATTAGATAAGGAATAAACTACTTTATCAAAAAAATGTCAACATCTACATATATACTGAGGATTAATCGATTCCTAAATCCTAGCTATAATCTAAAAGATTTATTACTCGCTATAAATATTTCTAATTAATCTTTCTCCCAGAATTAATGTCCTCGCCGTACAATAACCTTAAGAAAATAAGTACTTTATTACACTGGAGCTGGTGTAATACAATTTTGGGTTCCCTTTAACAGTACGTATTTAATAAAGAAGAAAGTTATTAAAATTCGTTGTTTAATCTCGTAAAGCACGTAAGAGATAGAAGGTAAATAATATGCTAAAACAAATTTCAGATTAAATCCAAGTATACAACGGCATCCAACATTTTTATTCGGAGATCTAATCTTCTCAGTGCCTCCAAGAATGTTTTCTTGCGACTTTTGTTATACCTTTAAGTTGATAGCTAGACAGTGAAAGTGCCATTGAAGAATCTGAGAAAAAAACGAAAATGGTTTTCGTGTATCAGCTAGTTTCATCGTCATATTCTTGTCTACGTCGACATGGCGGTATCGTCTTATTAAATGTGATTTTTGGATTCGATTCCATTTCTTGGAGAATGGTGAACGTTTATTTCTAATAAGATAGCTAGGTTGATTACTAGACAACGGGTATCTGAAACTAATGGGTAGCTGCCAACTGCATACTCATAGGTTCCTTTGAGATTCTATGAGAGTACTAGTAATAAGTAATAATATTTCTTAATATTCTTACGGGAAAAAAAGTCCAATTCATAATACGCAAACGACGTTACAGACATCGATTCGATTGAAATATTTTTGCATATCCTGAATTTTAATCATTTTCATGACATAATTTCTATGCAATGGACGGAAAGCTGGTCAAATGAAGAATTTTATTAGTTGGGTAGACTAGTCTCTAAAAATAGCGAAATTATGTTTCACCTAGCCTCGCAATGCCTCTTATTAGTATTAAATGCTCTGAAAAAATAGTTTTACTAAATAAAATTTAGCTTTTAAAATATTGAAATATTGAATAAATTATCAAACAATAATTTTAAATTATACTAAAGACAAAAAGAATATAAAATATACAAGTAAAATCTTCTGTTACTATAAAACCACTTCTTTACCAGATATAGAAAAGATTACACAGACATAGCAATAACACTGTAGCGACACCACTCGCTTAGTTTTTATTGCAATATAATATTATTCTATGAACCATTTTATTTTCAAGTAGCAACTAAGCATACTTTAGATTCTTATAAAATGGTTTTAGTTTTTCAAGGGTTATATGAAATGTACATAAAATTTTTATGCCAATAATAGGACCACACAAAACACAATGCCTCCATAATTCGGCGGAAAATGGGGAACGAAGTCTTAACACTCACACCTCTGCCTATCCTGCTGTGTGCGGGTTACAACGTGAAACTATTTTTTTTATAGAATACACATAATAACTTAGACAGAATATAGATTTAAAAACATTATTCATCTCGTACAAAAGGCTAGACGCCAAGTAAGGAAGCTGGTAAATTGCAAGTAAAGACGGTAGACTGCAATTATGGAGTTTGCGTCTTTGAACACAATGAGGCTTAAGATTTAGTCTAAAAGTTTTAATGGTTAGAAAATTTTCGTTGTAATTCATTCCAGTGCTCTTGTTAAGTTTCCAGATCATAGAAATAAAGTGATGTTAACATAAAAGGATCCAGAATTTAAGCTTCATTTGTCTTTTAGGTTTACGTTGTCAAAACGCTAATCTCTCCCCTTTGTGCCCTGATGTCGTTGAATCCCAAACATAAAGAGTAGGCAGAAATAAAATAGTATTAAGACACTCCGTTTACCGCGATCCAAGCGAATTCTAGATTAACAAGTACAGAATCCGAAACCACTTTCCTCACACTAGGTTACCAGAGTCACCCCTGCCTAACCCTGCTATGTGAGGGATACAGATTGAAGATAAAAGCGGAAAATTGGAAACGAAAGTGTCTCAATGTGAACGGGGTGACTTCCCACTAGGTTCCCAAAGTTCCTGCCTACTATGTTGAGGATAAAAAGTGAAAGTAAACAAAAAAATGTTGTAAAAATATGAGTTCCGAAATTTGTTCGCAGATTTCTCTTAGCAGTTACGGTATGAGATGTCAACATAACAAAGTATATGATGTAACTGCAACGAGCGACAAGCGAGGTTGCATTACATTCCGCATAACGACTTCTGAACTAACAGTTGCATAGACCATATTAACTTTAAGTTTTATATCGAACTTTGTTTTCGCAAACCGAGAAGATTGTATTTCAGATCATTTACGATTATACGAAGTTGCATAGGTTTTTACAATAATTGCCTCGAATCGACGAATTGAACCCACAAACTATCCAGTTCACAGTCGCAAGCTTGTGCTTCTGGGCCAGGATTACCCTCAAGATCCAAGGTGCATTTAATAGTAAGCAATCGAAGTCTACCTACCGTATAACGTTCTTTTATGACAAATGACTTTAACCTTCGCCCAGATAAAGCTAATCTAAGCCCTATACAAGGTAAGACGCCGGCCAGCATTAATTAGTAAAAGAATCAGAGTAAAGTGCCTACTTGCAATGTCACGCTTTTACAAATTTGGCAACAAAATACTCGTAAATCTCGAGGTCGTCGTGACACAGTGGCACAGCGTGTGGGTGTAATCGTGACGGTAATGGGTTCGATTCCCACACGAGGAAATATCATTATATAATTTCATCTCCACGCTCTATTGATAAGACAAAGCGCGGCTTTGAGTTTCCTCACTCAACCGTCTCTTGAAAATTTGACGGAAATTGGGGAACGGAGTTTCGAAACCCTAGTTTGCCTCTGTCTTCCCTGCCATAAGCGGGATACAGTTTTATGGACTAATATATCATATTACATTAACATATAAATAATATTGTATTAAATTTGTATTTTTGCATTACCGCAATGGCGTTACACTTTTAATTATTCATTTAAAGCCAGCCTGGGCGAAATGACCTGATATAGCTCGTCATATTTCCTAAAAGGGATGTTAATTCAAATCCAGGCTATCTAAATTATTCAGGTTATCTTTGCGGCCTTTGACTTTTTAATTACTTTTACACTCAAAATGCAAATAGTAGTCCAGTGAAAGGAACATCATGATAAACTACTGTACTCGTACTCTGGTTACGAGACCACTATACAGTACTAACGAAATAAATAATATAAAATTTCAGAGATCAAATTAATGATCTCTGCATACGTAAAAATAATAATTTTATTATAAAAATAAAATTAAAGAATCATTTTCACGCTATATCCCTCACACAGCGGGGTAGGCAGAGGGAATCTAGTGTTAAGACACTCCGTTCCCCACGTTTCGCTGAATTTTGAAGGCATTGCGTTTTGAGTGGCGGAATACAACGCTGCGCCTTGCCCCGACACTAAAGCCTCTGTCTACCCTGCTGTGTGCGAGATACAACGTGAAGCTGATTTTATTTTTTTTGTTTCCCTTTCAGATAACTTACCAACAACATTGAGTTGGAATGCTAAAGACATCTTCGGTTCAGTATTCACTTGACACTCGTATATACCAGCATCCCGCTCTTGCGGAAATTTGATTTGTAATGTCCAGTTTTCTGATTTGTCTGGTCTTATTACCTAAAAAGAAAATCCATTATTATAATTATATACAAGTGTTTTGACGTTTTACAAAAGAAAATATATAAATGCTTAATGGTCAGATCTTTGGAAAACAGGTTCCCATCCCGTTTTTATAAATATTTATATGTTTTCTAAAAAAAACTATTATTTTTTCTTAAAGCTAAGTCAGCTTTTCCACCGGAAAGACCTTCGATTGAGTCTCGCACAAGCTCTTTTATCGAAATTACCATGTTATGAACTTTTCGGGAGATTAGACTATTGTATAACCACTTTCTTTAATGGACAGAGCAAAAATGTCATTGGCAAAAGTCTACACTCGGATACCAAGTCCATTGATTTTGGAATATCCTAAGGTTTGGTTTTATTCCCACACATTTCACTCTACTTATCAATGACGTACCACAGTAGCAGTGATTCTGTCGCTCCCTATCCTTTACCCCCATTTGCAATGCAAAAGTCGTTTTACTTTATGTAACTAGATAAACTTTCATAAAATAAATATATACATTACTCCTGATAGTAAAAATCCACAATTGTTCGTTCTAAAACATCAGCGTACAAACTCAATTACGCCGATAATTCACGTTAATATTTGACATATCCAACTGAAAATGTTTCCAATAGTTCCAATAGTGAATTAATGAAATAAACTTTTTCAAAGTGAATTTTAATTACAATAATGTGAAAGGCGTCATTCGACATGAGTTATACTCTTCATATTAATTCACATTGCACACTCTACTTTATGAAACAAAAAATATAGATTTTTTTTAAATTATTTTTGATGCCAATGTAGGCAAATGAGTACAGGAACACACGAAGAAGGAAGTACGGTAAAAAGATCAATTATATTTGTCTAAAAGAAGAATGTTAGAGTGACCATCAGTTGACGTTCTCTGTGACCCATAATATCTTTCGTAAAATGCAATAAATGACACAGTAAAAAAAGTGTTGTAAAATAAGCGTTCATTTCACCTGAAATCTTTGGTCTGATGTGTAAGTTAGAATTCCGGCTGTTAGTATGTGAAGATCTCGTTTTCTTATCCATGACACCTGTAACAAATAGAAAATTTTCTTTGATTTTTCTTCACTCTAAAAATATATTATAAAAACATTATGGTAGTAGTGTTTCATGTTAAAACAAGAAGGTACGTGTTTCATACAAATAGTTTTATCCTACTAATATTCTTAATGTGAAAGTTGGTTAGAATGGATTGCTCTTCTTTTACGCAAATATTACTGAACGGATTTTAATAACACCTAATAGTAATATAGCTTATACGTCAGAATAACACACAAGCTAAAATTTATTTTAATATATATATATATATATATATAATCCACGAGTGTGAAATACGTATTTAAACATAATTTAGATACATATCTAAATCTAAAATCATATACGAGTATAACTAAATTAAAACGAGCATTATCTTTCATCTCATAATATATTTTAGCATAATATTTTTGTTGCAGTATAATCGTCGGGTAATGACCGCTCTTTCAGCGGCAGGAAGTGGAGCGGAAACTCCTACCTACTTACGTACAGATAAACTATTGTAACGTCTTTGTTTGTCGTCAATTTCTATGTCATATTTTAAGTAAAATGTGGCGAAATCCAGATATAAGCATAATCCCACCGATCAGAATCTTTTAAGGTATAAGAGCTTGCGTAACCGATGTAGCAGAGTTTGCAGGGACGCGCAACGTAACTATATTGACTTGAGCTTACAAAATTTAAGCCCACGTAAGTTGTGGAAATTTCTGGAATCGCTAGGCATTGGCCGGTAACGTAAGGATTCGAATTGCAATCTAGACGTTGATGCCTTGAATAAACACTTTGCTTCAATGACACCTATGGACAACACAATTAGGGCAAATACATTGAATTATATCAACTCCTTGCCGTCTCCCACAATCGTTCCTTTTAACTTTGCTCCTGTAACCCCATCCCAGGTAAGAAACAGTATCCTAGCAATCAAATCTGATGCTTCTGGTTATGATGGCATCAACCGCAAAATGATTATTTTGCCCTTGGAAGTCTTAGCTCCGGTCATTACCCATATTTTAAATTTTTCTATTTCCCATAACACTTTTCCCAGTATGTGGCGCATTGCCCGCGTTATCCCCATTCCCAAAACCAAAGATCCAAAATGTTTCTCTCACTACCATCCTATCTCCATACTTCCTTTCTTGTCAAAGGTCTTGGAACGTATTGTTTTTCAGCAACTAAATCAATATCTATTTGACAACCATATATTATCTGAGTTCCAGTCTGGATTCCGTAACGAGCATAGCACAGTCACTACTTTGATTAAAGTTTGTGACGATATCAGACTTAGCATGGGCAAACAAAATCTTACAGTCATTGCTTTGCTGGACTTTAGCAACGCCTTTAATACCGTTCAATAAATATCTCTCCTGAAGCCACTGAGTGCTTCAGAAGCTATTTATGTGATCGGCAACAGTACGTTCAAGCCAATGACAAGTCATCTTTCCTTTGCTCTCTTTCTGCCGGTATTCTCCAAGGTGGTGTCCTCTCTCCTCTCCTTTTCTCCATTTTTATTAATTCAGTTTCCCAAAATCTATGCTCTTCCTTTCATCTATATGCTGACGACCTTCAAATTTACTTAGCCGCCTCGTTTGATGATGTTAGTGAGGCTATTCATAAGCTTAACGAAAATTTGCGGAATGTTAGTAGGTGGAGCAACTAGAGCTCTAAGCAACTAAAAAAACTTGACCAGAATAGCCTCCCTGCTATCCAGTTTGGCGGCATTGATTTGAGCCTGAGCCCATCTATTAAGAATCTTGGTATTATTATAGACAATTCCCTATCTTGGTCTGTACAGATAGCTGAGGTTAGCCGTAAATTATTTGCCACGATCGGATAGCTCAAACGATGGAAATATTTCATACCCATAAAGACCAAAACTGCTCTAGCTCATTCATTACTGTTACCGATTTTTAGACTATGCTGATTCGTGTTACTCAGACTTATCTGAGGAACAACTAAATAAACTAGAGCGATTACAAAATCAATGTATTAGATTTATCTTCGGCTTACGTAAATTTGATCATGTTTCTGATCATCGTCGTCAGCTTGGATGGCCTCCTATCCGACATCGCCGAAATTTCCGCATGCTGACTCTCCTCTATTCTATCCTGTACAACTCTCTCTCTCCCTCCTACTTAAAAGATTTTGTTTCCGAGGTGCCGATTCACTTCTTCACCTCCACCTTAGATCCTGTTCTGATAATCTCCTTAAATTACCAACCTCCCATACCCTATTTTATTACAAGTCTTTTACTATGAAATCTGCAATTCTTTGAAATGAACTTCCTACAGAAGTTCGACATTCCAAATCTCTATACAGTTTTTAAAATCGTCTAAAAGAGTACTTATTTAATTTAGTATAGTAGTTTATCTTTATCTCTTTAATATTATGTATATATTTTTGAACACGTTTTATGTATGTATGTATATATGTGTAAGTATATATTGTTTTTCAATATATGTATGTGTAAAGTATATAAACATTAAACACTTTTTATGTAAGTTTATTTTTATATTATTGACTTATTTTATTATATATTATTTAATTTTATTTCATAAAATTTGCACTGAGACGTTGTCCCCTTTCTTCTAATTACAATTTATCCGTAATGTTTCAAAGGTTGTCTGGTAGACATTGCTTAGAGCAATAAGACCGCCTTTGCATACGTATTTTTCTTTCAATTTTATTTGTGTTGTTCTTTGTATATATTTCTTTTATGTGTGCAATAAAGTNTTCTGTTCTGTTCTGTTCTGTTCTGTTCTGTTCTGTTCTGTTCTGTTCTGTTCTGTTCTGTTCTGTTCTGTTCTGTTCTGTTCTGTTCTGTTCTGTTCTGTTCTGTTCTGTTCTGTTCTGTTCTGTTCTGTTCTGTTCTGTTCTGTTCTGTTCTGCTCTGCTCTGCTCTGCTCTGCTCTGCTCTGCTCTGTTCTGTTCTGTTCTGTTCTGTTCTGTTCTGTTCTGTTCTGTTCTATTCTATTCTATTCTAAAATATAAGTTAAATCTATATACTTATAATAATATTGTAACTGGTCGGTGTCTTTACCATCTGAAATATTGCATATTGTACGCTCCAGAAGAAAATAATTAAAAGAACAAAAAAGTTCTAAAATCAAATCTGTGCAGCTGTCTACGGTTAGTTTCAGTGCAGCCACAACTCGTCGGCCGTACTGTAGCATCATATGAAGTTAAACCATCAGTCAGTACATTGCAAAGTAAATGTAACATAGATGATAGCTAAAACGATTTTTCAAGGAAATAGCCAATGGTATTATGCTATTATATTTCGAACTTCATATTTTTACTTTTATCCTATCACTAAAGAAAAAAAGTGATATGCTTTGTTTGTTTAGGACTCGCACCCTTTTTAGTTGAAATGTTACGATATTTCTGATATTCTTTCTATATATTTATTATAGTTTGTGAATAAAATAGACTTTTTTATCATATTAGAATTGCCTATAATTTATTATATACCCATATCCTATATACATTCTTACTTTCTTATATAACTAATTATTAACTATATTCCTTTTTATTATATCGTACAATATATGCAATACCAAAGTCCCTTGCTTTATAAATTACTAACTATGAATACTTGAGTATCGATCATGAGCTATTTTCGACCGTCACCGTGTACTAAAATAATAAACCTACCTATAGCTGTTTCAAAGGTAGCTTTGAATACATTATGAACGTAAATATTCCTTTAGAATTAATCTATTATACTTTGTATTGTAAAATTATCCAGATGTTGTATTTTCCGTGTCATTAGTAAGCGAAAACGTGAACTTTTACGTGTTAAGAATATTCTTTTCATAATAGATTTATTTGTAGAAATTCGACGGACGAGAAGTGGAAAACAGTGTATCACAAGGTACTTCTCTGTTTATTAAAGAAATATAGATTATATGTGACCATATAAAAAATTATACAGTTCATCCAAACACCTCCAGATTAATTATGAGTAATAAAATATTTCAAAACACATAAGGCTTACTTACCGCTTTATCGCCAAGCTGTTCAACCCTACAATGTAAGAACGCGGTCTGTCCGACCACGGTCGTCACATTCCTGGGGACGTTGTACTCGAAGTATGGGAACGAGCCCACACTGTCCTCGCCGTAATGCGCCGAGCCTGCAACATGAGTAACGTTGTTATAATGTTAATAGACTCATTAGTCCACATCGCTTGTGCTTCGAAAATGTTACCATCAAATTTTGAAGTAAATTTTAGCTTAGAATATGTGTGCAATTTCATAAAATACTTGTTTAGTCTATTCAATTTTTTGGTAAAAGCTAAAGCTTTCTGCTCTCTCGTTATTATTATTATTATTATTATAGAATCATTATATAACTCTACATGTCATTAAGATAATTTGCTAAAATACAATCAAAATGAATTTCATATTCAAAAAAATCACCGAATAAATATAAATAAATACAATTTAGAAGATAAATACTATAAGCATTATCAGTAAAATCATTTATGTCCAATAAAAATTAAAAGCATCATATTTCACACACAGTCCGTTATTTAGCAGCGGATTAAAAATGCAATTGGAAAATTCATATATAAATATCCAATAACTCCGCGTACATTGTACAACAATTAAGGTGACGCTTCTCGCGTTATAAATAAATAATGTGACAAAGCTGCAGCGAGGGTAAATCTGAAAATAAATTTCCATACATGTTTGCAAACCATTTACAAGGCAATGTTTTTTGGAATTCCGTTTGTAGCTGAGCCCAAATAGAATGGCAAATGACACAATTAGCGTAAACAAAGGTGAGTTGATTAAGAAATTATTCGGCCTGCGACAACATCTGAGCTCTAATGTGGGTTGCTGGCGGAATACTCCCAAAATTTAGGGGTTACAAGACCCCTTTTTACATGGAATTGATGGCAGAAACTTTGGACACGGCAAATGAGGGTTGACTCAATTTTTGTTTTGACTTTTTGCCCTCGAAATTTGAGTTTGTACATTCTAAGTTTAACTTTTAACCAAAGTTTTGTAAGCAAAAATGAAATTAACAAATTAACGCTACAGCTGTACCTTGCTTTGTAACCATTTTGACACGTGTCTTTAATATTAACCTTGTCAAATAATAACGTGAAGAATATTTTTTCGAAGAATACCTATTTTGATATGTAAAAATATTATCAAAATAACACCAAAGATTTTTCAATAGAATACATAATACGGACGTAAAATTTCAAGAATTCGTCTCAGCGCTTCTACAGGTGACAAGCTGCCTCGATTTTTGCTCGAACGGCATTGGGCTTCAAGAGAAACGCGTAGCGCGCATACTTGCTACAGTTCTAAGTATAGGTAGTAGATATCTGCACAGTGTATAGAGGATGTGAAAATATAAAATATGTCTATTTTAACTATGTAGTATTTTATATATTTTTTTGTACTTTATAGATGAGTTGTATAAATTTTTTGTTTCAATGTTTTGTGGTAAAATTGTAATTTTATGATAAACTTGTTTCACTATATGACTGATGATATTACCGCTGATTGTGAAACAAAACTAAACTGAAGGCTTTTTTAATATATATAAAATTTTGTTGTTTCATTAATTAAATTGCAGTGGTATGGAGTATTAAGGATACTGCCTAGCTATTTTTACGGTACATCTTAATACTCACCCAGGCTTTTTCTACGATATATCACAGTAAATGAAAATAAAAGGACGTCAAGTTATTTTATTTAAATTTACTGTAATATAAAAAAACAATACTTCAAGAATAGCATTTCTAGAAGACAAAAACATATATTTTCAGACATTTTTTTCTCATTTCATTCGCTGTGAATTCACTAGTCCGTAATCGCTGCCTTTTCAAAGCAAGACAGAAGATAGAAGTGAAGATTTTAAGTGGCAAGTATGCAATTAGACTGCAATGTCAAGAAGGTCAAGTGGGGACGAGCGTGGAACTAAAAGAATGTTTCGTAATGACGATTAAACGTATTATGAAAAATTTCTTTTTATTATAATTTCTAGACAAGATTGTAATAATTAAAATAGATATAATTCGTACAATTTTGGTGATTATTAATAATTATATATAATAAGACTATTAAATTTATCATAAACATTAAAAAAATGTACTTTAGAAATGTTAAAAATATAAAAAATATATATTTATTGTAACGCTTCTTGTCACGGTAATACAACTTCTACTATTTATTACATATCCCACTAAATGCCTGTTTCTTATTTCAAACTAAAACAGTATCCAGCTGTAGGACGTTAATGATTTAGACGAGTTTTATATGAAAAACCCTAGTACACATACTTAAATTGTTTAATTCTTCTATTTATAGTCAAAGCGGTAATTTCGCTCAAAATTGGTAAATAACTAATAAAAATGCTAATTTTCTATACAATATAAAATGTACATACAGAAGTTATGTCAATATTAAGCTCAACAAACTAACTTCCCCTACAGCCTGTAAGCCACCGTCATTTAGCCAAATTGTCAGACTGGAATCGCGTGGTTCACATCTCATTTACCCAGTTTTTACGATTTCAGAGGTGTTTTAAAGGGCACCTCGAAAATAATAGCCATTGTCTCGTGAAGTATACTTTTGTGGGATTTGCTCGTTTTCATCCGTTTTATATTTTACGTTGTTGCTTAAAAGTAATATGCATTGAGATTTTTATTTAGATATTAAAAATTATTTGGTTGTAACATATTTGTTTTTTTTGCTTGTGTTAGATTTGGTTTTTAAAACGATATGCACAGCGTACATAATTATGTTAAAATGTATATTTTTTTTAGTTTCACGCTATATCTTTTTACTAGTCCTCTTATAACTAGGTTCCCAGGTTCCCTGGAAGCTTAATGATAAGAACTCGAACTCTTGAGGCATTATACTGACCTTACTAGGAGGACCTCACTTATGTAAAGAGTGACAATTACACATTGCACAAACTATTACTGTAGGCGTAAAACATAATTGGCTAAGTAACATGAAAGAGCTGAAAATAACATTTCATTATTAAAGCTGCTATAAAAATGCTTACAAGAATTTTCTTAGCGTTAAAATAAACAACGCTGTGTAAAACCGCGAAAGAATTTACTTCTTCTAACAGAAATTAATTAAGGTGGTACCATAATTAATTTGCTAGTTTATTTACATAGTATGCTTAGGGTTTTTACTGCGAACTAAAAATAACTATCCTATCTATATAAACATTTAAATACTGTGAAAATACATGCACAGTATATTATAACATTATTAAGCATAATGATTTTTATTATTTCTTTATCTTAGATTTTTTAATTGCAAGCGTGACAGTTGTAGGTTCGATTACCACAAAGGAGAATGAATTGCTATTATTTCCCTTTGTAACCAGATAAAGCGCGGGATTGAGTTTTAAAACGGGGTTAAGTTAACAAACTAACACGCAATGGCTCGAAAATTAGACGACGGGGAACTGCTAGATACTAGTTTTCACTGCCTATCCTTCTGTCTACAAGAGGGAAGCAGCGTAAAGCTGATCTTATAAGCTTATGCATTAAATAAATATTTTTCACCAGAATTTTCTGGTTGAGTTTGATTTATTGTCGTCATTTCTCTACTTTAAAAATTACAGCTGTAGAAATATCTCATGAAGCATATTACACTCATAGCTTCGGAAATGAAATGCATATGTATGTATGCAACGATTAAAAAAAACAAAACAACATTTTGGTAATATAGTTACTAGTAATTTTATAAAGCTAAAAGATAATATCCAAAATCTCACCTCAAACACAATTTAGGTTATTTCCACAATAATGTAAATTTAAACAAGTATAGCAATTAAAACCTTATTCTAGTCCAGCTGATTCCCTTGTGCCTGGATTACGTGGGCTTTATTTTCCACTTGCTAATCTATTCTAATAATAACTATGTAACACGGCAACGCTTTGGACTCTCTTGGCATGTGAGAGGCGTTATTTGTATTATTATATTAAGCATACATTACACTTGAGGTTGTGATTTCAACCTCCACTTAGGGAAATTAATTATTGTTTTCATTTCCTGGGTCTCTCTCGTATTTCTTGAGTTATAGGAAAAAAAAATGTGTTTTTGTCACTAGATTCCTTCTTCTTATCTTGCTATATAAAAGGTAAAATGTGAAGGTAAAGGTGAGAAGGTGTTGGAAATCGAAAGCGATTAACGTTCCTTTTAAAAAAACAAGATAAAACACGTATCGTCTATATGTTTACAAATTATTAGGAAAAAAGATTCTGATTATACACATGAGTTTGCTAACAATAGTATTAAAATATATATTTATTTAATACTGAAAATAGTACGTTAGTTACTCTTTTTAAATTCCACAGTTCAGGAAATGCCGATGTGTAAACAAAAAATAATAATCTTAAATACGTTTATCCGAATTGTCCACTTGGTTATTTTATGTTATTCCCAAAATAACTTTTATAATGGACTATGAAACCTAATACCTTATTAAGTATTTGCAGCCAATATGGAAGACTATACTTACATATTACGTAGGTATATCTTTCCTTAAACACGTCTAAGAATACTCAAGATTACACAAAGCGTTTTAACAAAGCGGAACACTAAAATGAGGAGTGGATCCATAACAAAAGGAGCAAAATGTAAGCCAAATGAACCGTATCTGAAAAACATTACAAATTACCATTTCTTTCGTTGGAATATTCAAAGAAAATAGTAGTAGTAAGAATATATATAATATACATTAATAATGGATATCGGTTGTCATTCTCATATTTACTAAAAGATTAGCAGCTCTACGCTTCTCCCCTCGTAGCCGGAGAACCGAACGAAGACAATCCGTTCACAAATTTCTGGCGGTTCTCCATGCTTAATTAAAATATATTAAGATCAAATCTAAAATACTGTTTTTTTTTAAATTATAGTCTTTAAATTTAAATTTGAATGTGATCAAAATATGACGCTATTGTAAGAATCCATTGTCCATCTATAATTAGAATATATATTTATTTATCAGAAACGACAATAAGAAAATAGAGAAAATCAACACTACATTTAGATATTGCTTCAGAAAATGTATGAAAAATATAGTTTGTTATACAATACTGGCTACCATTAGCCAAGAACACAAAGAGCTAACGTTGAAATCGGCCAACTTCCAAGACCTAATCGGCTTAGCGGGTCAAGTGGTGCGGCTTCTAAGCCGGCTAGTTACATTATACACGCATTGCGCTCATACCGTACAACATTTTATATGAATTCGTAATATTTTTTAACACCTAGCGTTTGGCTAAAAAAATATAGATATGTAGGTGAAACTACTTAAAAGTGTAGGTGAAAAAATTGTAGGCGGAAGAAATTGTAGTACGGAAAGATATATATATGTTATTAATGACAATGTAGTTTCATATTTATATTATTTATAAAAAAATGTGTAAATAGTATATAGTAGAAGTTTCTCATAAAAAACCAGTTAAGTGCGAAACGAGCTCGCACATCGAACCCACAGCCGTCGCGCTTACAGTCAAAGGCGTAACATAAAAAATATTAAAATTTTAATATAAGTGATATTAGAATGTTATAACTAATATTGATAAAATATGTACGACTATAGTAAATAATATGTTGGTAGATTTTGTGAAATTTTCTATGGGGAAAGAAAGTTATAATTTAAGCAGTTTATCGCTTAAAGCGACGTGGTTATAATTTATTTGTAGCTATTTAACGCTTGCTCTAAAGAATTTGCTTTGCAAGATTTTTTAAATGAAATAAAGTATTTTAACGAAACTTTAGTAATAAAATTAAGCTTGTTAATGTTAAAAGATAAAGTTTGGACGAAAGCTAAAATAAGATAATTTATTTTTTGATTATACAGAAATGAACACGAGTGGGCGCAATGTACAGAATGGGGATTAACACATGTGTGAAATAGTACTGGCAAAAGTATTCGTATAAAATCGTCCTAATTTATACCTGTTGTACGTTTTTTACTTTTTTTACGTTGTATTCCGCACACAGTAAGTTATTTATTTCCTCAGTGGTAGACACAGCCCGGCGTAGAGTTCTGCCACTAAATACGCAATGTATAGAAAATTCCCGTCTAATTTTCTACACTTGCCCTAATATTTATACAAAAAACGGAATACAAAAAAAAAGCTGTTGTGAAAGCGAAACGAATATTTTAAATATTATCATTCTACCCAGTATATTAGGCCAAAGTGGCGTCTATATATAATAATATAAGCTAAACTTCAATAATTTATTTTTTTAAATATTCAAAAAATAGCAAAAAATGTTTTAATATAACATTTATTAGCACATTTCAAGCCGGACTGACTTCATTGAAATAGTTCTAAATTAGGGCGCCTGTCACACTGCGGATTCAGTTTAAATACTTTGTTCTAGAAATTTGCAAACTGGACCATAGCTTTGATTTTATAATAAGTGAAACACAAACACACACATAACTGTACATTAATATATAATAGTGAATCAGCACTTCGATTCGCACTCGAAGAAATTAAATATATATTGAAATTTATATTTTTATTTCTTCGATCTGCTGTCGAGGTAAAGCGCGGCGTTGAGATCCGCCACTCAATATATAAGATAAATAAACTTTCCGTGCTTCCTTCTCAAGTTTTGTATTACACAGTTTTGTCTAATTACAGCTAAAACCATTTTCATAATATTTAGACAGTAATGTAACTATCAGCACTTCCAAGCGGTTACGCTTAAGGCAAAATCAGAAACTCATAACGAAAACTGAATATGTACGACTAATAAATAAACTAATAAACATTTGAAGTATTCAAATGTTGAAAATATACTATAGCTAGTTATGTAATTTTATTAAAAATCTTGTACCATAGGAGTCATCATCACCATCTTGTAATATAGGAGAATTTGAAGGTTACTGAATTCTGGACGCATCTACGCAATACCTTCAGAATTCAGCAAAAATGGAGAACGGAATGTCTTAAAACTACGCTCCCTCTGCCTAACTTGTACATATTATACATACTAACTCGACTTTAAACTCTGCTATTTTATTTCAATATGTTTATTAAGCCTTCATTTGTAAATAACTGGTAATTGTAAAATAATCTACATTGAAAATAACTTTCCCCCATAAAATTATTTACAAATACAACCTACCCTATATGAACGCATTATAATTTGGCAAAAAAGGGGAATTTATGAATATAATTTGCAACCCTCATCCGCAACGAATAAGCCTTTTCCATTCAGCATTGCGTGTGACAAGCGACGAATCTAATCTCTACACATCAAGAGTTTTACATGAAAAATATTCTGGTTTCTGGTGACATTCCAATGTTGGGATGACTGATGGTGTATTAAGTCGGACAGGCCATTCTTCAACACATGTTTAAGATGTATTAATAAATATTATCTTTTAAAAAGAATATTATTATGGAGATTTCCATTCAATTTGGTATTGATAGTGATTTATGTCGTTTCATATTCTATTTCGTATATAGCAGAGTAGGCAAAGAGAAATCAGTGTTTAGAAACTTGTTGATTAGCGAAATTTAATGCCATGTTTAGTTTTCAGAGCGAGAAAATGAAAATAACTCGGTCCTTCGAACGGGAATCGAACCATTACCTTCGCGTTTATATTTATCCTCGGAGCCGCTGCGCCACAGCGAACTCATCACAGATTAAGAACATTAGTATTAATTTTCAAATAACTATCGCATTTTGAAATATGGATAGAGAAAGTTAATTTTTAACCGACTTCTGTAAGAAAAGAAGGTTATCAATTCAACTGTTTATTTTTTATGTTTGTTACCTCATAACTTTTGACTGGGTAAACCGATTTTGATATTTTTTTTATTTGAATGGTGAAGCTTCCCGAATGTATCCTTTTTTTTTGTCTATGTCTGACAATGGTATCTATGAGAAAATCACATAAGTTTTAAATTTGCATTAGGTATGTGCGTGTTAAATAGACGAATAACTCAACCGATTTTGATTATTCTTTTTTTATTTGAAAGGATACACTTCAAGAATAATTTGGTGAAAGTTTGGTTAGGTTCCGATTATGAGATCCGGTCAAAATTGAGAAAGTTTGTTTTCTTTATGTTAAAAAATAATTTATAATCTTTAATATTAAAATTTAATGCTGACTTTGTTTAATCGTGTTGCTTAAGTATAGTAAATAGTAAAAAAAAACATATTTTTTTAAATGTCTGCTTTTGCAAGCGAAATTTGTACTTAAATTTTACTTTATCTTTTTTTTTTTTTATGGAAAAAGGANTTAAATTTGCATTAGGTATGTGCGCGACAAATAGACGAATAACTCAATGTCGCGCCAACCGATTTTGATGATTCTTTTTTTATTTGAAAGGATACACTTCAAGAATAATTTGGTGAATAAAATAGTTTGGTTAGATTCCGATTATGAGATCCAGTCCAGATCCAAGTTTGTTTTCTTTTTGTTAAAAATTAATTTATAATATTCAATATTAAAATTTAATGCTGTCTTTGTTTAATCATGTTGCTTAAGTATAATAGTAAAAACAAACATATTTTTTTAAATGTCTTCTTTTTGCAAGCGAAATTTGTACTTAAATTTTACTTTATCTACTCTAAGTACTATATATTACTAGAAGAATAGACGGACACATCTTAACTGTACCAGCTCGATAATACATATATTATATTCACACTCACCAAATATATGCCACGACGTAAGCATAAGTTAAATTTTATTCCCAAGACTTCTATTCCTTCGATTTTATTGCGATTCTTAAAATATGCGGAAATATGTGCAAAGAATTTCCATAGTACTACATTGTACATATTTCAAGCCATATATATATAGAATCGAATCGAATGGAAAAATAAGGTATCGAATAAATTACAATATAGCATCAAAATTTTAATATTAAAAAAATAAAACAGAGTAAGAGTAAGAGTGTCATTTTATTTCTTAACTATCTTTCATCTCTATCATCTACATTAATTATAATAAGTTTTTTTTCACTTCAACAGTTAGATTTATCTCTCTCGGGAAAACATTTAATTATTTTCATTTCCCTATTCTGATATATTAAGTACAATGTTGAAACGTTGACGTGACGGAGTGTCTTAACACTAGGCTCCCTTTTCCTACCTTGTTATACTACTGAGAAAAAATGTGAAGCTTAAAAAAAATAAAGCCAATACGTTACATTTTCCATTTATTTCAAATAACTAGCAAATAAAGTGAGTACATCGCTTGCACCATACATCTTCCTGTCGGTACTGCATTATCCTTAGCGTATCGTTCACGCGTTGACAGCAAGTGTCGGAAAGGCTTTCATATAAAGGTCGTGACTATGAATAACGTTTGAGAATTCAAAATGATATTTCAAGTCGTTTTACAGAGATATGTGATATATTTTGGAATGAATTTAACTTAACTTGGGTTCACTTTAGGTCTAATTTGACTGTTGTATCTCCATACTAAGTGACTAAACTCAACAAGGCAGAGAAATAAAAAAATATTTAAATATTTTCAGAAATCAGGAGCAATGAACATGAAAATTAGAAGGGTCTAAAACTAATTTAATTAAAACTTAATTAATATTAAATAACAATATTTCAGTTTGTTCAATCAAAAGCATGCAATAACTAAAACATTAAAATGAAACAAATTCATAATACCGACCCCAACCACGTTTCTGAACGCCAAGCGACCCACAAACCAGCTAGTACACTGCTAATCAAATAGGAGTTGATTGAATTTCTCCGAGTAACGATGGACGTCTATCGCATATACACTCAGCTCACTGCTATCATGGAAAACATTATATCTAGCTAATATATTAATATTACCTGTATATTGTTTTATGGTATCCTACGGTCCATCAAAGGTAATGTATCATTAAAATTTCTTTTCAGATTCACATTGTATCCTGAGTGGGGCAGCCTAGTGTTAAGATACTTCCCACTTTCTGCCAAATTCTGGAGGCATTACGTGTTGAGTGGCGAACGACACCAGATCAATGAGATAAAAATTAGATATTTCATTCATTTCCTCGACTAGAAATCGAACCTAGAACCTGTCACCTCATCATCAAAGTTTTAAACTCAAAATATATATATTTTTACTGCGGCTATTGTATGAACTAATTAAAGTAAAATCAATAACCGTATCGAGGTCCATGAAAGAGTTCTAGCAAACTGTGCCGAAGTGGATATACAACGATTAACCGGTCAAGTGGAAGCAGCTCTATGAATGTTATGCGCTGTACGTGAAGTAAAGCGAGGACCGACTGCATTTCACTTTGTTTGTGTTTTTCAAAGAAATTATGTGTTTTTATTTTGATAATGGATTGTGTTTTCCTTTTATATTGAAATGAGTACATGTTTATTTTCAAATAGCCTTTTCAAAACCTTAAAATATATATAAAACAATATTTTACAGTATAGTTATTTTTTTTCATTTTTGAAAATAACATTAATTGTAATCGAGATTATTGTGTAACAGTCTCCAAATGCAAACGTAATTTTTGTGGTTTCAGGTCTTACACGATGGAATGAACTATTTTCATTGCCCAACTATGTTCCCAAATACGTTGAGTCCCGCCACTGTATGTAATGTGTGGAATCGGAGAATCGGAGAGTGGAGTGTCACGATAGGTAATTTCTATTTATCCCTACTAAATATAGCACAAAGTATGTAGGTAAGACACATTAACTAGAGTTAAGTAACCATACGGTGTGATAAACGTCTTGGTGGGATTGTTCGCGAAAATATTTCTCTTTCTTCATAACACACGGTAAAATGAGCTTTTCGGTAAGCTGGCGCATAAAATATTGTATAATATGCGAAAGATGAATTTTTTTAATATGTTCTTAAGGAGACCTAAAATTTTATAAATAAAATACATTTTCCTTGGCTTGTTCTAAAATATAGCTACTGTAGTTAATGATGAAATTTAAATGAATATAGAGTTAACATTGAGGCCGTTATAGCGCAATAGCTTGTGAGTGTATCACGACAGATTTTGGTTCGATTCCTGTTCAGAAGTATTAATTATTTTGATTTCATCGCTCTGGTAACAAGACAAAACGAGACCTTGATTCCACCACTGAGCGGTACGGAATCTTAGCACTAGAAGCTACATACAGAGTGAAAATTCTGATATTTCCTCGTTTTTAAAAAGATTTTTTCAAAAATGAAAAACACATTTTTCACCATTATAATTAAAAAATTATATTAGGAAACTTGTTATAAAAATGACAAAGCATAACTAAGCAGTCGACTTCGACGATCACTGCATTATATTACTTACAATTACTCTCATATTGTTTTCAAAGAGAATAACGTCAATACAATTTGTTCTCCACTAATTTTAGTCTCTAAATAAATCAATGCATTATCAAAACAAGAAATAACAATGGCTACCAATGCGGATTCAAGAATTTCTATTTAAATATTCTTAAAGCTACTCTTGTATTACACAGAACCAGGCTGATGGGCAGTAAACCCAGAATGGGGACGACACCGACCGCAAGACGATTGATCGTAAAATACTTAATGTTTGGGAACCTCCACTTTGGAGTAAATGTCTAAAGAACTTTGCATATTCGATAACTTGATCTTGTTTTCTATGTAAAACGATTTATGGTTATTGATCTTCTAAATTTATTAGTACATTTAAATATGATGTATTTGAAAGGAAAATGTTAAGACTTTTAACATTACATTTGTGGATTTGAGATTAGACTTAGCAATGAACAAACGAAATATAAGCAATAAAAACTTAATAAGTTATATAACTCGCTTTTTTAATATTCAAAACATAAATATTTTACCTTTTTGCTAAAGTACATTCTGTATCAGAATCCATTATTTACAGACGGATGAGTACAAATTATTACAATAGGATATTAGATGTTACTAGTTTCACGTCAATTAACAAATAGACAATATGAATACCAGCACTACACAAGTCCCTATACAATATAAAATTACCTACAATTTAATAGATAATAACAATCCCAAAATATAATAGGCTTATTGCCAACTATATCTCAGTGGAGAGTTAGCCTAAATATTACATAATTCATGCCTAAGTAACCTATTACAGTTCATAAAAATCTAGCTTTTGTAGGTTAATGCTAGGCCACCCATTGTTGCCTGAACTTTTACTGTTTGTTCTATATTTATGTTTTGGAGACTAATATCAGGCATTCCCTGGGGACACATTATTTTTTTAATATTACAGCTATTTATTTCACTACTTTATTAGCTATATTTGGCAACGGAGTTTATGATTTAACTTGATATTTGAATAGGATTTGGATATAATTTACGTTTATTTGTTTATTTTCTTTGAAAATTCTGATAAAGATCTATTTGGATTGCTTAAAGTAAAAAATAAATACTTCTTTTTGGTTATGCATGCAGTGGTTGTTATTTGATAAAAAACGAAATATCGATGTTCTAAGTATTTTATATTATATAAAAAAATATTTTAGTCACACTTATATTATAAAAAAAATGTACTTTAATATAATATCAAATTGGATTATACATAATTGTACATGTTGAAAAGTTACTATAAACCAGTACTAAACACTAATAAATATTTAACATAGCGACGGAAATAACTTGGAAAACCACGAATCAATTTTGAATTGCAAACCACGCGTGTGCGTACAAATTTCACCATTGCAACTATTCGAGCTACATTTTACCCATTTAGTATTTTGTTCAATTTGTGGGTTAAGACATACTAAATTTAAGTTATATTATATGCAAATTTACATTTTAGATTTATAATTTAATTTATCTTATAAATGTGTGTTTTTAGCTTCACGCTGTAACTCGCACATAGCAGGATAGGCAGAGAGGGCCTGGGAACCTAGTGTTAAGACACTGCTTGCCCCAATTTCTGCCGAATTCTGGTAGCACTTCATCGAGTGAGAATCAAACCAACTCTGTGACAGTCGCACGCTAGATCCCCAGCACCACGACTGGCCTCATCCTCATAGTCGTTACAGTTTATAAGAGACACTAGATTAAATCTTAAAATAACAAGCTACAACTACATAATAAAAGAAACTTTTTAATCGATACCAGCACTCGTGAAATAATTAATCTTCTTAAGAAGGCACTCAAACTTTATGAAGTAGTTTGTTAACTTCGGGATGGGCTGAACCTATCTATTGATGTCGACGTTAATTTATTTTCCTTTATTATTAAGTTTTGGTAACTATGCGTAGTTTCTATAGTGTGTGAATGGATTTGGGCCAAGGCGGTATATTTATTTATAGACTTAATACGGGCAGTGGGTAACCGCTACTAAAATTTAAAGAATCTTTCTTAATTCTCAGAACTATGTAAATATGCTCCTAAATACTAAACTAGAGATGTGTTGTGTTAATATATAAAAAAAGATCATAGACGACAAGATATAATTAAACGTCATGGTTGGGAGGGTTTAAATTGGTGGACTTTGAAGAATAGGTCGTAAATAGATTCGGTTCTATTTGGCCAACTATAGTGAGAAGTAAGAGTCGGAGTATAATAATAATAATAATAATACTTTATTGCACATGAAAAGAAACTACTATTAGTATACTTTTACTATTACTATAGTATTAGTTATTATTTTAATTACTTCTTAAGCACTAAAATTGGGTTCCATTAGTTACTTTCTAAGCCCAACGTCAGGCACCAACATAATTGAAGAGCCAAATTCAATTATAACTATCATCGCAGGATTTCCTCTCTCACCTTTATTAGACCAGCTCGATGATATCATATTATTATCACATAAGCTACTTATAACTGTCAATTGTTAAAAAAAGAAAATGATCACAAGTGGGTCAAATTTGGTTTCTTAGATTTTATAACATAGTTAGAAAGCAATGCTTCTAAAGTATACGGAAAGTAAAGAGAGAAATGATATACCTATCGGAGCCATCTATTTCTCTGAGAAGCGAATTGCGAAACATGAGTAAATATAAAAATATTATTGTAGCTATATTGTAATACCAAACCAAAAAAAAAAAAGAAATTTCTAATATTAACGTTGTAACCGATTTTTCATACATAACTAAAATCAATATTATATTTAATGAACTTTCACACCAGTATCACATTTCAATATGCGCGATTTAAAATAGAAATGTAACCTAGATATTATCTGAGATGAGTCGCCTAAAATTATATGTCTATATATAAATTTAAAATGTTTTTTACTTCGTATAGAAAAGGAATATAAATATAAATATATTTTACTTGTTATTTTTTCATATTTATTTATAGGTTAAAGATCTTTAGTAGCAAAAGATAAATGTAATTATAAAAATTAGCAATGGGACGTAAATGTAGAGCTAAAGTTGAAATAATTAAATAATTGTATTTAAATTGTAATCACGATGGTTGTGAGTTCGTCAATCGGATCAAACTGAACAAAGCACAGCGTAGAGCTGTACCACTCAAAATGCATCTTCCCGAATTGTGAGCAAAGTGGAAAACGGAGTGTCTTATCACTCTGCCTACACTGCTACATGCGGGATGAAAAAAATCTCATCATATTGTATAAGCATATTCCAATAGTATATTTTTTATAATAATTAAAATTCATGTCATATCAAATTAAGCTGTCAGGCCTGCGTTCACCAAATGTTAATATAAACATTTAATAATTCCACAGTATAAAATGATAATTACCTCACATTACATTATGACCGGCTGTACAGCATCAATTTCGCTTCTAATTATGATCATCAGATCGAGATAAATATGTTTACCATTATACTATAATACTTATATACAAACATATTATTTTAGGAATCTTTATATATTTTATTAGTTTCACAGATCCCCTGAAGATATAGTGTTAGGAGAATCCGTCGTCACATTACGTCCGAAGTTGAGCCGTCCACAAGCATACCGTGTACTTGTACAGTTCATTCTTTGATCATCATCATCATGATCATCAAATAAAATAAATTATAAGCAAAAAAAATTTGTTTATTTTTTAACGTACCGTAACCGTAACCGTACGTATGTAACGTACTAAAACGTATTTACAAAATTTCAACTCAATCGTACGAACATACCTTTCATTACATGAAAGCCCAAAAAACTTGAACAGTGTTATGATATTCATGATATATAATGATTTCATGTGATGTCACATTATTTTTCTAATTGGTCTCGGCAAGATCTTTCATTTGATACCCATTTTTGCAGAAGTTCATAAATAATAACTATTCCGCTATCTTAGATGTTCCGCCATATTTTATCTGCATTATCATCCAAACTAAACGTGTATACAAAATTTCAGCTCAATCGGTTGAAGATATCTACTTCAAAATTGAGCTCAAAGATTTCACCCGAACCCACATACATACATTGCAAGTTAAATAAAAGCTTTTAAAAATGCATCTTAGAGATGTGGTGTTAATTGGTGTTTGTTAATTTGTTAATATATAAGTTAATATCTTTAAATTTTCCCCTTAATCTTTAGAGCCTAAGCTATAGCGCTATTAGTTTTAGCAGCGTCTACATTATCTCAAAATGTGCCACTCAACATAATACTATGAAAGTAGCTAAACGGCGAACCGCTTCCACGTCAGTTAATATTCACATTTTTTTAACCGTGAAAGCTACTGAGCTAAGCCTACTCGCCAATCCATCAGTTTGTGGTCTACTGACTCCAGATTACTGGAGTTAGTGATGATATAGAGAAAAACCATAGGATCAACAGGTTCCATGGCTTCATCATTAAAGAAAACATCGGCTTTAACAATTTTCGTGTCAGGTGGTCCTTAAATTATATATATATATATATATATTGATTCAATAGTTAGTTAATATCACTAAAACAATGCTTTATTTTCGAGACAGCATTGTTTACATTGCCATATAGATTCTGTTGTTTTTTTCATTTTAAAAATCAATTAAGTATCATCAGCCCTATTTGTACATATTCTAAAATAGCCTAAAGAGTAAAAGGATAGTACATCACTCCAGAGGATCAAAGTAACTATTTCAGCATAAATTAACAGCAATAGTCAAATAATTTAACTATTACCGTTAAATTTAACTGTGAAACTAGTCATTGTTAGTATGTCAGACGATAGAGCAGCTGCCTCAAACTTTGTTATTCAGATTTGCATAGAAGCGGTTGAATTTAAAAGCGCTTTAAGGCTAATGGAATATAACATTTAGATGATTTAGTTACCTGTATATTTTAATGTCTTCACTTGGAGTTAATAAATGATATTTGTGGTATAATTATACAGCTTCCCGCTGTACCCTATATGTATCTGGATAGGCAGAGGGTTAAGACACTCTGTTCTCCACTTTCACATTCTGGACGTATTGCACATTGAGTGGTGTAACTCAACGCCGTGCTTTGCCTCGACCCCGGAGAATTAAAATTTTTAATATATTAAATATTTATTATACAGAACCTTGAGTTCTGGTGTAGAGGCAAAGCGCGGAGTTGAGTCAAGTGGGAATCGAACCCATAAGCTGTCGCGTTAAATTTCATTTTGTCTACAAAAACTGTGATAGCACAGGGTCTAGTTTTTGGACTTATTTAATGTAATACGAAAGAATTCAACTCCTTTAAATATTAAATGTATTATATAATATCTATTATTTTTAACCTAAATAATTTTGTTTGCTTAAGATTTGTTGCTGTAAAAAAATATAGCTGTAAACTGAAAACAATACAAGAAAATTAAAACTCGAGGAAATTTCTAGAATTAGCTGTGCCATTGTCAACTTTACTCCTTTTTCAGTATTATGCCAGGGACTTAAATAAATGGAAGGAACTGGCTCAGAAAAAAAAATGCAAAAACTAGCTTAGACAAATATTGAATGAACAACATGAAAAAAGGTAAAATAAATTTTACTTACGTGACGTGACACAATTAATGATACATTACAAATAACGTATATACAGTTGGTATGTTATTAAAAAAATACAAAATAATATTCTTAAAAGAGTCTTTTATTTATTAAAATTTTAATATATAAAAATTCGATTTAATTATTATTGGTAGGTATACTTTTATTGCAAATATGTGTTTGTTAATTTTAAATATTATTTCAAGCAAAATCATAAGACCTACCCCAGTTTTTATTCTAATTTTAGCATGAACATTTTATTCTTTTCACAATTATCCCAAGCCTCTGACACAGAATGTATCTGACAGTTTCTATTATTTTTCAACTACCGACAATTCTAACTTTAACGTAGCTTTCTAAGTTTTCTGACAAACGATTGTGAATGCTCGCTAAAGAAACAAGTTTGAACTATGTTAGTATTAATATAAAAAAAAATAGAAAATTAAATCAGCTTCACGTTGTATCTCGCACACAACAGAGTAAACGGAGCGAACCTAGTATTAAGACACTTCGTTCGCTATTTTTCGCCAAATTCTGGAGGTATTGCGTGTTTAGTGGCGAAACTCAACGCCGCGCTTTGCCTCGACGCCAGAGAACAAATGGAAATAATAAACGTAAGTAAATATTTAATTTCCTCGAGTGGGGATCGAACCCACAACCGTCACGTTACCACCACGACGGCTAACTAAGATACTAAAAACAAATATAACCCAAATAATATTCCATGTCACTTCTAGACATTTGTACATCGCGGTGTGTTTTAATGAAATACATTAATAACATCCGTGCACTAAAACGCCCTTTGTGTCTTCCACGATTTCGTATATTTGTTCCTATTGTTCTTTAAATACCTACTATATTTTATATATTTGTAGGTAAGCTTAGATTGAATGTAAGTGATAAATGCTTAGACATTTTTCTTTTAAAGGCACTATTTGTTTTGTATGCCTGTACAATAAAATCATTTGTTATTTTTTTTCTGTTATAATCCCCATCTATCCTATAAATGACAATTTTTCTCTTTACTTACACTAGAAGTTTTCACTTCTTGCCCAGTTATATAGTAAGACCTCCGAAACAAGGTCTTGACACACATACAGACAGACAAAAAATATTGATATAAGACTCCATTTTGTTTTGAATAGAAACCTAAAAATATCCTACAATTATTAGTAGGCCCAAGTACGCTAGCACCATTCAATTAACCTAAACCACCATTCCATTGATTACAACGAAAAACTAGCACTAACGTTAATTTAACGCGTCGAAGCTCTGGTAGTATAGAATCGATCAAATATTTGGGCAGCCATTGGTTATAACATATTGGATTATATGAGAAATCTATTTTATACATGTAATCACATTAGTTGATCAAACAATTGTTAGTAAACATTATTTGGAAGATATTTGCTCTATTATGGGGTGGATATAGGATATTTCTCAATAGAAGGTAAGATTTTGCATGCGCGCCTCAAATAGTTTAGACAATGATGTTTATAGGGAAACAGCGATTGTTGCTTTTGTTTTAAGCTATTCAATAGATATTAGATAATATTTATTTGTAAATACATTTATTAATTATGTTGCTTATTTTTTTTGTTGCTGAAACTATGGAGCAAATTCTCAGAAGAAACTAAAAAGTTAAAAAATAAACTATTAGTATATCTTTATTATCAAAAAATTTTTACAATTTCTACTTTATGAAATAAAACATATCGACAAATTGAAAGGTCTTATCAGATTGGTGAAATGAAAATTTCTCTGCCCTGAGAAGTAATTGAATCTACACCCATTACATTGACAGTCAGATTTCTGAGTCTCTCTCTTATTCTCTTATTCGAATTCCTGTAATATATGAAATAAAGCATTAGATGGGGTGCATGTGTTGAAGCAGAGGAAGCATGATAAGTGGCAGCTCTGCATCTTTATAGGTTAATTACTGCTGCGCAAAAGGATTAAGAGAGAAATTTTAAAGAAATATTTTAAATATGTACATATATTATTAGAAAATTGCTAATAATCCTACTAACATTGCCCTATTTCATGAAATATATCAAGTTATTCTACATAGATATATAAGTAAGTTTAGAAGTTTTCTTTTTACCAGTGCGAGAAAATGAAGTTCATTTCCTCGAGTGGGACTCCAACCAGTCGCAGGTTTGGGCCTTTCGCCACGACTGGCTTCAAAAATAAATTAATTGAATTTTACTTTACGCTTGAAATTTGTTGAACATATTTTTTATACATATTTTGCAATATTTTGTTCAAATTTTAAAAGCATAATTTTATAAAATAATATAAATTGCTATTACAATGGAACTCCTGAAACCACTCAATTTGCATTTATTGGCCCGTAGTAAATTGAGTAAAGGTTAAACAACTGTTCGAACATGATTGTAGTTTTAGTTTTAATAAATAGGTATATTTAAATCTATTTGAAGCGTTGTATCGGAGCAGCGCAGCATCTGGCCAGTTATGGATTCAATTTCCGCTCGGGGAAATTTTTTCGCTGTGGTGAAATGGTGGATTTAGTTCTGTGGGCGGTGTAATTGGGCGGTGAGTAGAAGACAGACTGAGTCGGTCGGCGAACGGTCTTAACGAAAGATCAAACAATTAGTTACCTCTAAAGTTAGTCTAAATTAACGTAAAGTAGGTAAATAAGAAAAATCACACACTTTTAGGTGCTTACTTTGAAATTAAAAAAAATATAATTTATAAGAGGTACCAAAAGGAAACAAAAATTACTTAGAGAAACAATTTTTTTCTTTAATCAATCATAATATTATATTTGACAATTATTTCGCACTACCTTTATACTATAAATATATTAAAATATTTATAACTGAAATAATCCGATAAACAAATACACCGTCGCTTTAAGAGAAACGGTTCACTTCATTTTAATCAATTAATAACGACTTAATAAATCCTTTGTGTGTAATTATAGCCAAAACAATAACTGCTGTGGCAAGTCCTGGCCATGCTTACTTTACTTCCTGTATGAGATTATGTACATTATTATCTTTGACGCCGTCATGGCGCAGCAGCACAAGGGTGTGATTGTAACGCGACAGTTGCGGGTTCGATCCCCACTCGAGGAATCGAGGGAATGAATTATTATTTATATATTCAATATTTTCATTACTTCGTTCTGGAACCAAGGCAAAAGTTGCTCTAAAAATTCGGCGGAAGGTGGTGAACGGAGTGTCTTAACACGATGTCCCCTTTGCCTACACTGCTGTGTGCGGGATACAGCGTGAAGCTGATTTTTTAAATTCACGACACATTTTAACACTTTATAGAAAGCTCTTAATTTCTTCCTCCCTGCCGACTTTCCTGCCTATTTTATAGAAATATAAATTTTCACATATATTCTCCATACACAGCCAGCGATCAGTTACAATATTATTATACAAAAATTGATCCCACTATGTTTGTTTTGATTTATACCAACTGCGCCGCTATGGAATGTCATATGTATGACTCGTACAATACAAAGTAATATAAAGGCCGCGTATTGCGAAACGGCCGTTTAATATTTGCTTTGCTATCGCTTTACCCTTTAAAAATCGAGATCAACGATAGTACTGTGCAATAAATGTAAGAATGAAAATTGTACGAATATAGATTTATGAAGGTGTTGTTTCCTTTGTGGCGTAGCATCAGGCTTTAAAGCGACGGCTATTCAAATCATTTGCATATCTTCGCCCTGGTATCAAACGCGGCCTTGACTTCCCCAACTCAATATTCAGGAATTGGGTGAAAATGGAAGAACAGAATGTTAACACTAGGTAGGTATCTCCGTATAGAATTCTTAACTGTTCCATCCTAGTAATTACTTATGTGTTTATCGATTACCATACAAATTAATTACCATTCGTTCCAATAATATACAACATTTCATGACACTAAACTAAGCGTGGTCCGTTTATAAGCACTAACTAATAATCGTGGTCCAGTTAGCAGTTGCAGCTAAGTGAATGTGGTCGTAAAAAGGAAGTAATGGTCGATATACGTCCTATTGCCAGACCACTAATAAGGCTTGTGCGGTTTTCACTAATATGAATAATGATCTTTGTTTTTGATTGTATATGAATGTTGGTAGTTTGAACTGGATCTGGTTTTAAATATTTACTTGACTTTGTCTCCTATGACAATTTAGAGGTGTTCAAGTGTTTTTTTTAGTTTCTCGTTTTATTCCGCACATATAAGGGTAGGTAGAGGGAATCTGAAAATGTAGTGTTAATACACTCTGTTTCCAGTAAGACATATCCATTCCCAACTTTCCGCCGAATTCTCGAGGTAAGTATCGTGTTGAGTGGCGGTTTGGCATGTGCAAAGTGGGGATAGGGGTGTCTTGTCTAGGTTCCCGATACCTATCCTGATACGCGGAATAAAGCGTGAAGCTTAGAGCTTATAAACATTCTGAATTTTTATTGTCAATTGTAAACTCTGCTTGCAATAAAATAAAGTATTTTTAAGAGAAAAATAAAGTAAACTCAAAAGAAATAGAACCGGTGTGAAATATAAAGCATTGAAATGAACATTAATAGGTTATGGCCGTTTCGTGATCCGGTTACCTCTAGATACTCTTGAGGATAGTACGGTTCTTTTTGCAGCTGCTGTATTTTTAACCGACTTCCGATAAAAAATATCAAGTATAATGTATTATTATGTATGTGTTCATATCCATGTATTTCTAACTTGCTATGTAGCTAGCTAACAAAAAACACACACACACACTCTCACCCACATACAAACATCCACACGCTCACATATTTGCTTATACACTTTCACTCATCATCAGCATCACCATCCAAGTGAAATGTTTAATTGTTATTTTATTATTGTTATTTTTATGTTTTTTAATATAGAAACCAGCTAATTAGATGAAATAGAATAAATATTACGTTATGACTATAATTATATAATCCATACCTATATTATAAATTCGAAAGTAACTCTGTCTGTCTGTCTTTTACGCAATCAGGGCCAAATTGTAATATTTTCGATATATACCAATATATTAAAATACTTATTAATTTAACATGCAATTTATTGCGTCATGTTAATAACAACCATCGCTAAGCGACCGTTGCTAAGCAAAGATTTGTAAAGTTTGTTGTTAGAAAACGTCACCCAAAATGAGCTTGCTTAACGCATCTCTCTATTGAAAATCGAAAATAATTTCATAAATATATTTAATAATTCTTCGTATATTTCAAGCGGGCGTAGCCGCATTCGGGCCCACTATTTTAGTTATATACAAAAATATACTTAAGTTCAATTTTCACAAATTTACACAAACCTATTAGTGATATATTTGTTCTCCATTTCCCATCCATTATTTATATAATGTATTGATAAATTGTGTATTCAGTAGAGCATGTCGAGCTATTGTTATCAGAACGGAGAAACAAATATTATATGAGACGAAGATATGATAGATTAAAATATCCACATTACCAAATACATTTTGATTGTGTATGCAAAATAACGAAATAACATTTATTCATATATTATAAATCCAATCCAAAGAGCCAGTTATGGTGCAAGGGCACAAGTGTGAATGCAAACGCGACTGGTTGTGGGTTCCATCCCCACTTGGAGTGCCGCCACTTGACACGCAATGACTCCAGATTTCGGCGGAAAGTGGAGAGCGAGTGTCTAAGCACTAGGTTTATTCTGCTTCCCGTGCTGTGTGGGGACAACGCTAAGCGTACAGCTTATTTTATATAACATACAATAAAAATCTTAAAAACAATAATTATATCATATTAGCTTACCTTGGCTCTCGTTAAAAAATCCTAGCACCATAATAACGATAACCACGAGGCCTATCTTCAGGCGGTAGCCGATGAGACGCGCTGCTCGCATCTCTGGTAGCCAAGTCACCGCCATGCTAGCTCTGTGATGGCCATCCGCTATGGAAAATGTACGGCGGGTTGGTTTGATGCATTGTCTGGAACAAAGAAAAATACTGTTATTAAAATCCATAAATTTAGAAATTTAAAAATATTAAGTAAATATTCGTATAGTACATTGGGTGAAACCACCTATGTATAAAGCCTCTTTAGACCTCTTTAAGATCTGATTATAGACGCGATGGTTATGGCTTAAAATATTCTTTTTTCCGCTCTGGCAGGACAGACCTCAGCGTTGAGTTCGAACAACACACAATGTCTTGAGTTCTCTGTCTTCCAAAGTACGATAAATTAAAAAATTGTCTTTATGTTTCTATATCTTACCAATATCTAATTCATCGATTATTTCGTATTATCGATAATAAAACCGCACCTGCATTTAAAATATACATTTTTTCTTGCAAAAACAAAACAAAATCTTTCGATAAATTCAATTTTCAAGTAAAACTGTTACAATTGTATTAATATAATTGGTTTAAGGCGCTCGTGTTGGAATGTTGACACTTTAATGAGAACTTTCCCGACTCCAATACTCATTGCATTTTAAGACATGGTTGAGGGAACTTTAATTAAAATTCGCTATAACGGTGCAAATGCTAAGTGAACATCGTTCTGGAGGTCTTAAGGGGGGACCTATTGTCAATTTTGTTGTATTCAATCGCGGCGCTGTGATGCGATCATTTATAATTGAATATTGTAATGCGATTGACGTTGTTTTTTTTTTTGGTATTTTTTTTTATTTTTTCTTCACGGGGTAGAGGGAATTCAATTTTAAATTCTTCCCCATTTTCCGCCGTAATTTTCGAAAGATTGCTCCCTAAATAGTGTTTCTCAATACAACACTTTATCTACCAGAGTAGGGAAATAAAAATTATTTTAAAATTGTTATTAATAATTATTGTTATTATATAACTAATTATTATTAGATTATTGTTTCAAACTTTAAAATAGTTTATCAAAAAGTAATTAATGAACTAGTACTGCACTAGACATCCAATATTAGGTAGGTACTATTGTTGTTGATTATAGAGCGTTTTACTTTATTTTTATTGGAAAATGGTAAAATTTACGTTCGCATAGAATTGTTGATAATTATAATTGACGTGACTAATAATTGCCAGATATTATTAAATAGTTTTGGCTGGAACGGTAGGAGTAGGTAGCGGTATCCTGGAAATCTAGTGTTAAGTTAGCCTTTCCAACTTTCCGCTAAATTCTAGTCTTCGCGTGTTGAGTGGCGGAATTCAACACCGTATTTGCCTCCTTACGATTTGGCCTCTAATTGGCCTCTAGTTCATATATTGACAGATGTTATAATTATATTAAAACTTTAAAAAATACCTGAAAGTAAAGCCTTAAAAAGTTACTCGAGCAACTGTAAGCATGAAATATTGCTCTTTATCGAACTTGTTGAATGTTACTGGAATTGAAATTTATGAATATATTTAACGAATATTATCTATTATAGCTTTTATTTTTGGACATTTTACATAAACATAACCTTGATTTTAAATTCTGTTTCTTGGATTGTTTATTTATCTAAAAATTTAACATAACTGATAGCTAAAACTGTTAGTTAATAATAAGAGAATATTTCTCGAAATTTCTAAGGAAACAGGAAAAACAGATACATACGTTTAATAAGTCTGGCTTACACGGAAAATATGACATTTTTGCACACACAAAATCAACGTCAAAAACAGTAAATTATGCACATATATAATTATTTTGCCTTCCTCCTGTACGATAATAAACCTCTTATTTAGGAATAAGTTGTGATTTAATATGTAAATCATAATTAATGTTACCCAAATACTCGAATACGCCTCGAAGCTTACTTCGTAAGCGTTACATTCATTATACGATTTATAGACGTTGTTATAATCCCTTATTTTCTATTTCGGTAATTTGGACTGATATCGTTAAATATTGCCTGGGACTTTGTAGCTAATATAGTTAAGTATTTTATCTAAAATTAATAAATACAGCACGAAAAGTTTAGTGATGGTGCAGGAACACAAACTCGTAATGAGGTAAAACGCAGCGTTGATTTCCCCCACTCAATACGCAATCCATCTTAAATTGGGCAGAAAGTGGGGAGCGGTCTCTTAGTGGGAACGGGGTGTCTTAATATTAGATTCCCGGGTTATACAGGTCGCTGTGAATGGAGAACGGAGTGTCTTGGCACAAATTTATCTTGACCCTGTTATGTGGAAAAATGCGTGAAGCTAATAGCTTTGGATAATAAGTAGGATAGATAAAAAGAAAGGATAGTTTCGAGATAAATATTAATTCCAAGGACACGAAAATTATATTTTTACTTTAAATAAGTATAATATAGGTAAAATAATAACGGGTCTATTGTATTATAGTTTTATTGTTTATATTCACAAAATAAACATATGACAGGATTGGCACAGAATCTAATGTTTTCGTTCATTCATTTTTCACTTTCCGCCCACACAAGAACTTTACATGCTAGATGACAAAACCTACGCAATTTTGGTTCAACGAAACATTGAAAATAGATTTATTTTTTAAATTTAATTTTAAAATTTCTTTCTTCCAAAAGATTATGAAGCAACATTTATCATTAACATTTAGCCTTTAGGCTCCTTCTACCTATTCTACTACTTGCGGAATACAGCGTGAAACAAAAAAAAAACAAAAAGAAGATAAATATAGTTTAATATCAAAGAAAATATATATATATTATACATTAATGACTCTTTGTGCTACAAAGTCCACGCTATATGGAAAAGGCCTCTACTTTATACTGCAGTAGTTCAATAGTATTTAAATCAGGAGCAAGTGCGAGCCAAGCCATTATTTCAATTACGTCGTCCTCTTATTTTCACTTTAAGCAGTTTGCTCACAGTAGCCAGCAAGATTGTATCGCTCGTTAACTCATTAAAATTTAATTATTCTACTGTCGTTTCATTTATAAATGTCCACTTCTTTGTAAGTATGACGGGAATGCATAAAATTAATTATTACTTATAGAAACTAGAAAATTGTTGTGAGTTCTTCGTGATGTATGGGGGGAGCGGAGTGTCCTAATACTATGTATTTGCATATGTCCATCCAGGACGACAACCAACGCCGGGATAATGGAAGAAAATGAAGAAAAACCCTGGTACACGAGGTACTGCATGATGTTAGGACCGCTTTGTTAAGATAACCGAATTTTATCTACGTTAAGACAAATGTAACGAGCCTAAGTTTAAGTCGTCCTCGCTAGTAGAAGGGAAAAGATTATGAGAAGACAAATCTGTGATTTTTCCAATAGGAATACTTTGGCGCCCAATTTTTATTTTGATGATAAAAGAATTAGAAGTAAGTTACTTTGGGCTTAATTATGGGTATAAATTAAGTAACTTTTATTTTGTTTTCATTATCACGTATCCTCTATTTTTCTTAAAACCTTAATTAACGCTTACACTTATACCTTAAAAAAGGTGCATGTTATAAATAAGCAAATATTAAGAGTCCGAAAGTCGATCTGTACAAAATTCACAGTTTCATCAGCCACAAAAGGCAAGTTGCTCCCCATATTTTTAAATACAACTTCCCCTAAACTTTCAGAGACGTATACAAATAAAGTTTTTTCACCGGCCGTGACCACAACAAAAGAATTTTTTAGAAGACATTAAAACTTGCACGTTACCAAGTTGGGATGATTCAAAAGCATTTTAATGGTAGACAGAGTTCTAGAACTTTCTGGGAAATAAACTTACTAATTGAGAACTTTTGCGGGTGAAAAAAAAACGACAGAAACATGACAGTTAAGATTCGGTGGAGTGTAATAAGCTTGTTTTTTAGAAACGCTACTTTTTTAAATTCAATTAAATGGAATGGAAAAGAGATAATTTTTTGTTACTTTTTCCAATAATTGTTGACTCTTTGTTGTAAAGGGAAGGAAGGAAGGGTTGAATTTTCTGTAAAGCGATAACAATTAAATACAAAAAAATATTCATTTTCAATAATTTATAAAAAGTGAAAAAAGGTACTCCTTGATTTTGTTAGAGAACAAAGTTAATAAATTTTTACTCTGCTTATTATTATAATATTTTCATAAGAATAAGTTTAATAGTACCGTGAAAATGAAAAAAATGAGGTGAATCGTGGCGCAGGGGCAGAAGCGACTGCAAACGTGACAGCTTGTGGGTTTGATTCCCATTTGAGAACGTGAAACATGTAATATTTTCATTTCCTCGTACTGGTAGTGATGAAGATGATGTGTGGAGTTGACCACTCAACACGCAATGCCTGCAGGATTTATGTACCTAGATATATTAAATTCTTTACAAGCACCACTTCGTGGAAAGTAATTTTGTTCTTCATGTATTAGTTAAATGCAGCTATTGTGGGATCCAAGGGCATGCTTTTTCTAAATTCACCTGGACTGAACCCACATCCATAACGCATAGGCCACCTATTCCCAATAGACCTACGCCATATACTTTCAATAAGTCAAACTTATCCATTAATATTATTTAAGCGTTTTACTTTCTAACCTATATTGTGAAAAATCATAAAAGACACTGGGGAAAGAACTTCGAACAATGATGTATTGCCATACATATTTTATAGGAAGGAAAAGAATGTACTGAAACATTGTTTGGACTTATTTGAGATAATGTCAATATTAAAAATAAAATTTTATTATATTTTGTATACTTATTTTTTTATTTGGGTTTTTAATAAAAAAAAGGTTGAGTTATTTCATATCAATATTTATCTTTTAGTGAAAATCCCATAACAGTCGGTTCAGCCGTTCCGTGAGTTAACTTAGACAAAAGTTTTTTTTTATATTTTAGTAAATAAATATGGTTACATAATTATGCACTTGAAAAACGTATTATTAAAAAAAACATAAAAGTGTAAATGTAACAGGAACCGAACCCTTTAAAAGCCGATTTTCGTAGGTCGTGTAATGTGTAAATAATTCTAATACATTTGTTCTAAATTCTCTACAAAAATACCTTGCCATAATACCTTGAATAACATCTTCTATTTAACTTAGAATTATTTTGCAACATTTATTTATATTTAATGATAACCCTAGGTTTTGCTAGGTTTCTGTTTCTTTTTTGAGAATAATATTTTATATTTAACTTAGAATTGTTGTATTACTTTTTAGTTCACTAGACCTATGAAAGTTTAAGTCTTGTTAAAGGATTTATATGACGTCTATCTTTTCACATTTGTCAGGCACTAAGCCCTTGGCGCTCTCCAGGGACTCGCTCGTTGAATTTTGGACGAAAGTTTATTTAACATTTTAGATATCATACTACGTTTAATATCTTATCATTATTTAATACTCACTTTTTTACTTTTATCACCGTAACTTTTAAAAAGCATCTTTAAATTTTAATGCTTAAATTATTTAAATCGGCTTCACGCTTTATCCCGCACACAGTAGGTTCCGTTGCCAATTTTCTGTCGAATTCCGGAGGCATAGTGTAATTTTAATACTTTCTTTAATATTTCTTTATTTTTATTATAATCAATCCTATTTGGGGCTGTCCACGTGACGATTGTGAATTCAACTACCACTTGTGGAAATGGTATATTTAATTATTCGCTTCGTCGAGTTTCGCCACTCAACATGCAATGCCTCCAGAATTCGAAGTGTCTTAATGGGAACAGAGTGCCTTAACACTTTTGCCAGTTTGCCTACTCTACTGTGTGCGGGATTACAGCGTGAAGCTTAAAAAAGCGCATAACTATATTAAAATATTTATTGAATATTCCCGAAATACACATAACTAATATTAAATAAATATTCGTATTGTTCAAGCGGCCGATGCCGCACGGGACTTGCTAATCGATAATAATGATTTAACTTCAACATTTAATAAAATTTCAACTCAATTCCCAACAAAATAAGGTACTAAAACTAAATGTATATCACCATTTAAATATATTTTCACCTACTAAGAATAATAGTAGGAAAATCCAAAAAGTAATAAGAATTCTGTAACCAAAGAGTCATACAGTTCATAAAATGAGCAGTTTATGAAAACATAAATTGTAGTAAACTTTCAATTCTTATTCAAAGTATTTCAAGTCTTATTCAAAGTCCGTATGCTCTAAGACATAATGGTGATTTTTCTAAATATATTATTATTTGCTAGTGGCGATGTCGTTTGAAAGTAATACAGTAGCTACGAACAATGTATTACAGACGTGTGGTTTCTTAAGGAATTTTATACTGAAACTAGTAGATGCCTGCATCTTTCTTTGCGAAGACTTTAAGACATATTTTTATCGCAATCGTTATTTAATTACATTACGAAACAACTCTCTCACTATTTCACCTTAAACATTGTTTAACTATGAAATAGAGTAGTAATAAGTACAATAAATAAATAATATATTATTATCGGTGATTTGAGGAAAATTCTTCTTTAAAAGATATTTTCTGTATCGGAAAATTGTTTTTAACCGACTTCTGTAAGAAAAGGAGGTTATCAATTTGCCTGTATTTTTTTTATGTTTGTTACCTCATAACTTTTGACCGGGTGAACCGATTTTGAATTTTTTTTTTGTTTGATGAAGCTTCCCGAGTGGTCCCATTTTTTTGGTCCATGTCTGACTATGGTATCTATGAGAAAATCACATAAGTCTGTAATTTGCATTTGGTATGTGCGCGGCAAATAAACGAAGAACTTAATGTCGCGCCAACCGATTTTGATGATTCGAAAGGATACAAGGATCTTCAAGGATAATTTAGTGAAAGTTTGTTTAGATTCCGATTATGGAATCCGGTAAAAATTGAGAAAGTTTGTTTTTTTTTTGGTAAAAAATTGATTATACTGTAATAGTTACAAGCAAAAACTTTTTAAATTGATGTCAGAGGTGAGATTCCTGATCGTTGCATTTATTTTTAATCAGCCTAAAAAAAGAGGATGTTCTCATTTTCAACCAACTTCAAAAAAGGGAGATTCCCAATTCGCCTGAATACTTTTTATAAGTATGTTCTTGTCAATATACCAAAATGTATCTTTGCACAAAAATAATACCTAATTAAAAGAAGTTTTACATAGGACAACCACTACCACCACCAACACCACTCGTTTAAGAAGCATCATTTTAAGATCTACCCATCACTTAAAATCGTAAAATAAATTAATTTTTAACAAAAAAAACCGACTCCTAATAACAAACTAATAAATTAATTTTTAACAAAAAGCAAAACCGACTTCTAACTACGAACTAAAGAGTGAAAAATAATTTTACAAAGATTTTCTAATTTTGTAGTCGGTGCCAAGTAAAACAAATAGGCTTAGTAATTAGATATTGTAGTAAAGGTGTTGTAGCATTAGCTTGACACCGACTTCAAAATTATAAAATCTTTGTAAAATTATTTTTCACTTTTTAGTTCGTAGTTAGAAGTCGGTTTTGCTTTTTGTTAAAAATTAATTTATGTAAAAGTAAAAATATAAAGTGCTTACTAATCTAGGATTAAATACTAATTATCCTCTAAATAGGTCTTAGTACTAGTACTAGTCTTAGTACTAGGAATTACGAGTAATTGCTACTTGAGATATTTATTTATCTAAATACTTTCCTTTTTTTTTGTTTTTAGATTAGCTTTATAAGCTTCTTTACGTGATTAATAAATAAATTGAATATCTATTGTTATTTCATATTAAACACGAAAGAAATAAGTGAAATAAGCATATGTATATATAACTAGTATTGTTATATATATCCGGAGGCCGTCTCGGTGCTGGAGAGCACAAGGTGAACAATCGTGCTCCATTCCTACTTCCTACTCTTGGGCATGTAATAATTCATATTTTTTTCTTAATTCTCTGGTAACATATCGGGATGGTGAGATACCTTTCAGCCACTCAAGGCCCAATGGCTCAAGAATTCGGCAGTAAGTAGGGAACGAAGTGTCTTAACACTCGGTTTTTAGGTTTTCTCCACCTACCTTGCTATGTGCGGAATACAGCGTGTCGAAATAAAAATGTACTTATATCTAAATTTTTAAACAAATTAGAAAAACACAATAGGAGAGCATACGGCTGTAAACGCGATGGTTGTGGGTTCAATCTCTTCTCGGGGATTGAATTGTTTTCATATCTCTGCTTTGTCAGAACAAAGCGCTAGTTGAGCTTTGCCACTCGACACGAAATATCTCGAACTCTGTTTTCTTCGATGCAGTTCTACTACGCCACGAGGGTATCATAATTATTTTAATTGAACTGAAATATAAAGATTAAAATAGAATAGAGTTTCACAATTGCATTCAAATAAGCTCGTATGGAAATGCTGGAACTTTACAGAACAGCTGTTTAATCTGAATAGCAAGTACTTCCTAAGTAGTTCAAGGCGGAATATCGAATACTCTAATACCATGTGTTTCCATGTATGACCGAGTTCGATGAATAGATTTCGAACTATTCGTGTGATATAATATTTAATGAGTTGTTGAGTTATGATGGTGCTGTGAAACGCCGTTTGGCCGTAAACGCATCGGCTGTGGGTTTGAATACCACTCGGGTAAATATTGATATTTAATTTATTTTTCATTTACCTCTTGTAGACGAATTCCGCCCAATGTCTTAAAAATGGTAATGTAAGAAATTGTTTTAGCATGCTAACACAATAAATAAGTTGCATGAATCCTATAAGTATTTCGGCCTAGCGTAATAAGAACGTATGGCTTAGTGGTCTGAGCGCTGGGCGGTTTTCAAGAGCCGCGGGTTCAGATCCGCGGTTAAGTGCAAGTCGGACTCGCCCACCGTATCAACATCAGTATTGTAGGTCACAAGCTTAAGGTCGCCGGAATATGCAATAATTTTTTCATTTCTTCTCAGAGATTTTTCTCTATTTATATCATCGCCTTTCACTTCGTGGCAAATTTCATTACTGTCAATCTACGGGAAGTATCCTATAGGTATTGATTACGTCCCAAATTATAGAATTTGGGAAGTTGACTTACAAGCTTCATTTTTTTTCTGTGCATTCAGGTACTATAGACCTGTATATTTGATGCTCCATGCGATCTCGAGATAAATGGCCGTTACAGACGGACAGGCAGGCAAACGGACAAAGAGTGATCCTACAAGGGTTCCGTTTATGCATTTTGTGCTACGGAACCCTCAAAAAAGAATATTTTGTTATATAAAATTTATTGTTTTCGCTGTTATGAAACAAAAAAGATTTTCACATTCACATTTGATGGACAGCAGCGTCAGTGGGTTGTTATTGATCTACCAATCAATTTGTAAGCTTCGTGCTGCATGTCGTATAAAAACCAAACATATTATTTTTTTCTTCATTTTTCAACGAGAAACCCCTTTTTGATTGCATTTCCAATTGGTCAATATAGTGAATACTTGTTTTTTATTTTCTATAAAATTGTTTTCCTACTAAATACGTGTTATTTTTAAAGCGTGAGCCTTGTATAAACTGTGAATATTTTGAAATAAATAATAATAAAAAGTTGCACTAGATAAATATTATTGTTTATTTTAAAAATATATTAATAATTGAATATTTTGTATAAGTAAATAATTCTTTTGAAAAAAATGATTTGTTATCCGGTTTTACGATGTATTTATTATGATGATATAAAACTGTAAAATTATAGAAAATTTATTTCCGTTTTAATTATGATATAATAGGGCAAAAGTTTCTCTCACCGAGCCCACCTTCACTTGATATGTTTATCCCTTAGCCTTCCTCACTCTCTTCTTAAATTGTAACTAGTTCTTAAATAGTTTTTAAGATTAGCGTGTTTTTAGCAAACAAACTCTTCTCCTTTGTTATATTAGTATTCTGCTAGAAAATTGTAGTCTATTTGAGTTTACTTTATTTACATAATTTTTTTTTATTATTTTCCATTAATATTAAGGTATAAAGTATCAAAGTATGAAAGTATTCTTATAATGACTTCTGCAAATCCAGTCCAGTACAAATATTCGGGCTAGTTAAGTTTTTGTTTGCATAATAAATAAAAAAAATATTCCATTGCACAATACTTGAAAAAATGTTTTTAAAGCGAAATAGCAAAGTAAATAACAGTTTTGTGTGAAATAGATTCGATTAACTGAGAGTTGACATTTGTTTTGTCAATACATCACATGTGTTACTTTCGCCTATAAGCTTTGTACTTCAATTAACATTGTTTGATGATCATGTTATAAAATGTATACAAAATTGTACGTGACTTTATATGAATTAATAATTATGAATTAATAATTACTCAGAAATTTTAAAAGTTGAACGTATATTTGAATGTATTATACATACAACGGAAAAATACGGTGTTATTAAGAGTAGCATAGTGTGCCTGTAAACGCGACTGCTTGTAGGTTCGATTCCCATTCGAGGAATTGAAATATTTATTTACATTTAAATTTACAACGGTGATGAGTTCCGCCACTCAACACGCAATGCCTCCAGAATTCAGTGGAATGTGGTGAAAGGAGTGTCTTAACACTATGTTTCCTCTGCCTGCCCTGCTGAGTACGGGATACAGCGTGACGCTAAAACTACAAATATTTTAAATTAGCTACAAATTGAACTGTCCATAATGAAGTTGGCTAATTGAGGCACTGTCAATAATTTATTTTGGAAACTCGCTCCGCCCAGCTTTACCTTCACTAATAAACCTGTTTGTCCAATTAACAAGTTTAGCATTTGACGGAACTTTGTTTCGGAACCAGCAGGCTTTCAGTAAACATTTATAAAAGTTCATTTAAAATAGGTAGGTTCTACTAGTTAATAATAATTATACGCGTAGCTTTTATATTTGGAATCTATACTAATATAATAAAGCGGAAGAGTTTGTTTGTTTGAACGCTAAGATCTCTGGATGTACTGGTCCGATTTACTTTGTTTTTGTTTCGTATGAAAGCTGCATTCTTCAGAAGAAGAATATTACATTACATTACACATATAAACTAATATATTTTAAAGTACTTTCTAATTTGACATGCAATATATTCTGCCACGTTAATAACAACCGTCGCGTCGCTACGCAACCGTTACCGCGACATTTTGATATTCATCCTTATGAAAATAAATATAATAGTCACTCTTAACATTTTATCTTTAGATTGAAAATATAGTTTACTGTATGTATAGCATTCTAATAAATAATTAAGGAGATGTCACTGATTCGAAATGACCTAGCTAGCCTTCAGGCGGCATAGTATGACCGACGCGAACGGGTAGATGACGTTGACGGTTTTATAAAATTTCATACATTTCCCAACATTTGTTATTTTTTTATGTAATTATTTGTTGTTTATGATGAATTTAAACTACGCTTTGGTTCTCTTCTTATTTTACTTGATATTGCTCGCAAAATATTCCATTTAATATAGAGCAATGTTTAGTTATTTCAAAGAGTCGATATCTATGTACGCACGCACGGAAAACTTTAGGTACTTTTTCTAATGTTAAAAATTTATTTTTAGTTACTTTTACTTTTTTTTGTTAGTTCATTTCAATAACTCAGATATTTTTTTCTAATAATATGTCTGTACTTATTATTCTTTTTGATTATTTAAGCTTATATTTTCTTATTGATTCTATTGAAAACTGAAAATAATTTCATAAATGTTCTTATAGTTCAAGCAGGCGTAGCCGCGTCCGCATCCACTAGTAAATATATAAATTTGTACTGATTAGATAAATAATTTAAAATTTTTATTTTAAAGATATTCCGTTCCCATTAAGACATTTCCTTTCCTCACCGAATTCCTCTTCGTTTTGACTCGTTACTAGAGCGTGGAATTAAGTATTGTATTTCTTTCTATGAAATAAGTATTATAGTGTATCCTTTCTTCCAGAGGGAATTGAACCTACAACCTTTTACCTTTGAGTCGTCGTCGTCGTAGGGCTTGTGCCCCTGCCCCTACGGCTGCCCTAAAAATGTTTCTTATATTGTTATGTATGATTGTTTATATTAAAGTTGGGCAGAATTAAAAAAATATAAATAAAAATATATACCAAAAGACGTATAAAGACAAAATATATGAACACAGCTATATATTTTTTTCTGTTCAGTAATTATTTTTGTAGCATATAACGGGCTAAGCCCAAGAAATATGGCACGGGGGACACTACTTGGTGAGTAAAGAAGCTCAACATCGCATTTTGTCTTGTTATCGAAGAAATCGATCCCACAACCGTCGTGTTTACAGTTGATCGCTGTGCCATTGCGCTAGGACGGCCTCCAGAATTAATTTAGGCGGTATCAAAACTAGGTAGTAGGCAGGTAGGGCGGTAGGTTTCACAATTTCGTATTACAATTTCAATATTGATTTGGCTTTTTCAATACTGTGCAAATAACAAAAAAAAAGGAATCTAGTAAAGAAGTCACCATTTTATTTATTAAAAAGAAGAAGAATTCGAAGTACAAGGAACAACAAACAATTAAACGACAACGCCATTTATTGCATTCTTTCATCCGTAATCCCTAACGAGGAAAAGCAAAGAGATAATCTAAAAAACGGTCAAAAGCAAATAACCCAACGTGAAGGACACGAACAGTGGTTAATTATAAGGCAAAGTCCCCATCAAATCCCAGAATTGTTAATTGGACAAACAAATTTATCACGGAAGGTGAATAAAGTGGAACTTAATAATCGTCAACGCTTTACTGAAAAATATTTTGATTCTAAGTCTAATTTACTTAAAATATTCTATTATGTATATATAAGGAAGTGTTAAAAATATTTGCTTTATATTGTATCCTGCATATAGCAGAACTTAGTGTTAAGACACTCTACTGTTGTCGAACGGTGTAATTTAACGCCATGCTTTGTTTTGTTAAAAGATATTAAACACGTACGTTATGCTAGTACGTTATAATTCCTAAAGAATAAAATATGAGTTTTATAAGAAATATAATCTTACATTCACAGGGCAAAATACACCATTTCAAATTTATGAAAATTTCTCAGAAAATCCTGTTCTATATTTTCAATACTCCTTAATAGTATTTAATTGAGGCAACAATCCATTTTAACCTTTAAGTATGGACGTCGGGTCTCACAGACCCATCTAGTTCTACGAATTGTACAAATCGGCCACTTCTCGGTGACCTCCGCCACTGAGTCGCTCAGTAACTTTCGTATTAATGACAAAATGAATGTGGATAGCAGTAATTGTGTCTCTGGGTTCAAAACACGTGAGTTTTTAACTTTATAAACTGGGCTTGGGTCTGTCAGACCCGATGTCCATGTTCCCCATACATAATGATTTCAAAGCTCCATATATTTTTTATAATATTACAAGAAATACTTTAATATTTTAATTGTATTATTTGTATTCAAATGTTTTTGCTGTTATGTATCATATATTATTTTGCATTATATATTTTATATATTTTTTATATAGTTTGTTATATATTTTAGTAATATAAATATTATTTACCTAAAAAAGATTCCATTTTTTTAGTTTTTATGATAAAATGGAAAAAAATGATCGACTAAGCACGTCAGGGACAAAAATATCGGTACTTTATAATAAACATCAAACAAAATAATTGAACGACGACATTTTATAAAGAAAATAGCACTTTATAAAATAACAAGACGCGTTTCGTATACTAAACTACTCTAAGAAGAATGACTTTGACTCGCGTTTCGCGATCTGATCTATCATTTATTGAACATGAAGCTAAAAAAAATGTTTTGGGTTCTTGAAAAACTTTGCGTTTGGGTTCTTGAAAAACATGTATACTTATGTTGACTGCAATCGTCCTGTTAGCCTACAATGTTGAAAGCCATTGTGTATCGATGTTAAATATTACCTTATCTTGATGTAATTTCTTTATTTTTTTTAATTTTTACACTTTATATTTTGTTAAAAAAATATTTATTTTACTATCTGTCTTTTTTTTTATAGTATTATTTTCTTAAGAGCCATCCCATGTGGCCCAAGACTGAAATTGTGACTTTAAGTTACTTAAATCGTTATGATGCGTAAAGTTTAATAAAAAGCGATTTTATTTATATTGATTTTGTTTGAACTGAGGCTATTCTTAAAAACTAAAAGATAAAATTGTCTTCTTCCTTTAAAAAAAAGAGGCAATATAACCAATAAATACACTGGTCGGACAGACCCGACGTCCGTATGTGTATTATAAAAAAATCACCTCCATAGTTAAAGGTTAAAGACAACGATAAGAACTAATCATTTTTAAATTTTCCAAAGCCTACAATCTTACAATACAAACAAGCCTTTAAATTATCACATATTTCCACTACAAGCGTTCCAAAGTAGCAATGGTTGTAAATACACTTAAGTTAATGTGTTTTCTTCCGCTTATATCCGAAGTTTATGAAATTTTCTCTCTATGTAAGGATATTTACCGAGAACTTTACAAATTTGCTTTATACAACTCTATCTTGTTACTTCGAATGAAGACGGTAACGTAATTTTTGAAAACCCCTATTGTCTGGTATGAGTGTGTTATTATATAATGATGAACTGGTTGAACGTGAAGAGTCTACTTGTATCAGACTTTTTTCAAGAAAATAAGGCATTTTTAAATTTTACGATTTTAGCAGTGTAGGCAGAGTTAAAGATATTTAGGTAGACACTCCGATCGTCACTTTCCATCTTATTTTCTAGATAGTGTTGAGTGCCGTAATTCAACGATGTGCTGTATGTTGTTACAATAGCCAGGCAATGAAAATAGCAACTTAGCTTCACGCTGTATTCCTATCGGGGAGTCAGAGACAACAGAGAGCCAAACGCACAGTCTCTACATAGGAGTACCTCTTTTGCCTCGTCTACTGTCATCAACTTCCTCATACATGTTTTTACGTGGCCTTCCTCCAGTATATTTGATATTGTGTTTTTGGAGCTCAACAAAGGTCTCCCCCTACCTCCCTTACTGCTCACTTTTCCATCATATTTTTTGAAATACATTTCACAAAATATCGAAAAATGTGTAACTAGCAGAACTTTCATCTTAGCTTGGCAACTTTGAAAAAGCAATGAAAAATAAATACTTTGATTTAGTTAACTTGGCCAGATATAATATTAAATATTGTATAGTTAGAAAATAGTAACTATTAATTTAAAAAGTTTGTATTACAATTACTTTATTTCAAAAATCATTATTGTTATACTTCGATAGAGATAGACTACGACGTTCGAGTATGTACAATTATACTCTACATAGGTACTTCTTTTTTTTCAAAAAGTGAAAAAGGAAAACATNTTTATATTGTTATGTATCATATATTATTTTGCATTGTTTGTTATATATTTTAGTAATATAAATATTATTTACCTAAAAAAGATTCAATTTTTTTTGTTTTTACGATAAAATGGAAAAAATGATCGACCAAGCACGTCAGGGACAAAAATATCGGTACTTCATAATCAACATGAAATAAAATAATTGGACGACGACATTTTATAAAGAAAATAGCACTTTATCAAACAAAAAGAAAACTACTCTAAGAATTGAGACTTTGATTGAGAATTCAGACTAAACTACTCTAAGAATTGAGAATGACTTTGACTCGCGTTTCACGATCTGATCTATCATTTATTGAACATGAAGCTAAAAAAATAGTTTTGGGTTCTTGGAAAACTTTGCGTTTGGGTTTGCGTTTGGGTTCTTGAAAAACATGTATACTTGTGTTGACTGCAATCGTCCTGTTAGCCTACAATGTTGAAAGCCATTGTGTATCGATGTTCAATATTACCTTATCTTGATGAAATTTCTTTATATTTTTAATTGTTACACTACTACTACACATATATTTTGTTAAAAAAAATATTTATTTTACTATCTGTCTTCTTTTTATAGTATTGTTTTCTTAAGAGCCAACCCATGTGGCCAAAGACTGAAATTATGACTTTAAGTTACTTAAATCGTTATGATGCGTAAAGTTTAATAAAAAGCGATTTTATTTTAAATTGATTTTGTTTGAACTGAGGCTATTCATATAAACTAAAAGATAAAATTGTCTTCTTCCTTTAAAAAACAGAGGGAATATAACCAATAAATACACTGGTCGGACAAACCCGACATCCATATGTGTGTTATAAAAAAATCACGTCCATATGTAAAGGTTAAAGACAACGATAAGAACTAATTATTTTTAAATTTTCCAAAGCCTACAATCTTACAATACAAACAAGGCTTTAAATTATCACATATTTCCACTACAAGCGTTCCAAAGTAGCAATGGTTGTAAATACACTTAAGTTAATGTGTTTTCTTCCGCTTATATCCGAAGTTTATGAAATTTTCTCTCTATGTAAGGATATTTACCGAGAACTTTACAAATTTGCTTTATACAACTCTATCTTGTTACTTCGAATGAAGACGGTAACGTAATGAAAACCCCTATTGTCTGGTATGAGTGTGTTATTATATAATGATGAACTGGTTGAACGTGAAGAGTCTACTTGTATCACACTTTTTTAAAGACAATAAGACATTTTTAAATTTCACGATTTTAGCAGTGTAGGCAGAGTTAAAGATATTTAGGTAGACACTCCGATCCTCACTTTCCATCTTATTTTCTAGATCGTGTTGAGTGCCGTAATTCAACGATGTGCTGTATGTTGTTACAATAGCCAGGCAATGAAAATAACAACTTAGCTTCACGCTGTATTCCTATCGGGGTAGTCAGAGACAACAGAGAGCCAAACGCACAGTCTCTACATAGGAGTACCTCTTTCGCCTCGTCTACTGTCATCGACTTCTTCATACATGTCCTCCGAGGGGTCCTCATACTTTTTACGTGGCCTTCCTCCAGTTGAATACATACATACTACATTTCACAAAATATCGAAAAATGCTAGCAGGACTTTCATCTTAGCTTGGCAACTTTAAAAAAACAATGAAAAATAAATACTTTGATTTAGTTAACTTGGCCAGATATAATATTAAATATTGTATAGTTAGAAAATAGTAACTATTAATTTAAAAAGTTTGTATTACAATTACTTTATTTCAAAAATCATTATTGTTATACTTCGATAGAGATAGACTACGACGTTCGAGTATGTACAATTATACTCTACATAGGTACTTCTTTTTTTTCAAAAAGTGAAAAAGGAAAACATGTTTTTTACTAGCATTATTGCTGGAATAACATATAACCATCCTAACCTTCTGAATATTTAACATGTAGTATAAGCGAAAACACCAAAACAAAATCATCGATCACACTCTATGTTGCGAAATTCACAAAATATATAGAATATAAACAAAAAATAGTACATCCCTTTCATATCTTTGAATACGAATAACAATAAAATACATTCGAAAAAGCTGAATTCAGAGAACAATATTTGGCACTCAATTTTTCTCTATCGACAGCTTCAAGTTGAAGTTTCAAAAGCTACAAAATGAAGAATCAGTTATCCACAATCATTGTTCAGGCAGGAAATTATGATTTATTACAAAACTTTAGAAAAACTACCTTGTTGTTGAAAGGGAATAAGTGGCTAAGTTGTCAGAAGAATGAGATTTTGCGGTTTTGAATCGTATTTACAAAGTTTTTAAGGTTATTATTGAAAGCGTTAGCTAGATTGGCTTTTATTTATTCATATTTGGATACAGTCCAAATAGGTTTCGAGGTTCGTGTGCGATTTATTTACGATGTAGAATATTTTGTACGCAAATTTTGAATGGACGTTAAGCAATTTCTATCGAATTTGTAATGTTAAAATAAAACAACTGTTTAATAGATGATTTATAAATTTTGGTTCTATAAATGTAATGACTATATTTGATTAAGTATTTTTTTTTATTTGACACTGTATAGCAGAGGGCAGAGGGAAAGTTTAAACCTAGTATTAAGACACTCCGTTCCTATTAATACACTTCCTTTCCCCACTTTTCGTCAAATTCAGGAGTCATTGCGTGGACTGACTATATATTGATATTAAATATTTCGTTTCCTCGAGGGGAAATCGAACTCACTACCTGTCGCGTTTACAGTCGCTTGTGCCCCTACACAACCACTGACCTCTATGTATCATAATGAATTGTTCTATTATTAGTACTTACCTTGAACATTAATGTTTACCCATGCTTGCTTTGAGGCTAATGATTATTGATTTTTGCTAAATTGTCATATATTATGTCACACTGTACTTATGCATGAATATTACTATGTTTCAGCTAGCCATTGAGAGCACTTTAAATTTGGGACACTTTCAACTTAAAGCAGAACGAGCATATTCTTTAGAGACTAGCTACAATATGAGTAGATACTCGTACTTAACCAGATACAGAGAAAATATTTTAAAAATAATAACAATTTCGTTATATATTTTTGTTATAATTTTCAAATTTAATTGTTAGAGCATGTTAGACAGAGGGAACCTGGAGATCAAATGTTCAAATATTCCGTTCCCATTAAGACACTCCCGTTCCCCATTCCCCCTTCGTCCCGGAATTGGATGTTGAGTGGCGAGTTACTGAGGCTGTTATTGTGATAGTTGTGTTTTCTATCCCCACTCAGAACTAAACAATCCACGCCTTTGATTTTATACATACCACCTATACGGGCAAAAGCATAAAAAAAACATTAAACTTTTAAACTAAAAATATTTCACAAGCATTTATTAAAATAACAAAATTAGTTCACCCTAAATAACTTGCTTCTTTGTTTTTCTCTTGAAACATGATCTGTCCGCTATTTTGTTAAGAAAACTTCAAACGATTTACTCGAAGTAATCGCGAGTGAAATCAGAATAGCGACTCAACAGCCTCTAGAGCTATTTTAAAGTTAGGCATTTATCTGTTCATCTCGCAAACTCTTCTTTGATGCAAAAAACGCTGACGTAATTCTTGATAAAAAATGTTGACGCTATTTTCCATTATGATTTCGTGGCATAAATTAAAATTTTCTTGTTTATTTCATAATGGGAAATCTGTTTTGTGATATTAATATTATATTTTATCTTGTATTTTAGAATTTGTTTATTTAATATATGGTATGTATATATGAAGCAAGTTCCGGTTGGATTAAAATCATAATAAGACATAATTCATTTTTAAAATTATAAAACTTTACGCAGGGTAAAAGACAATCCGCTCGCCTTATTCCCGCCGAATACTTAAGGCATGTTGGGTGGCGGGACTTAACGCCTCGCTTTGCCTTGCCCAGAGCGAGGAAATACCAAAAATATATTATATTTACTCAAGTGGGAATCGACAACAAATCTGCCGAGTTTACCATCGTATGCTTATGCTCGTAGAGGAGTCGATCCCGCTGTACCACGAAGCCTCATATAATATATAATAATATTAAATTACATATATTCCTTATGTGTGTGACAGAGCGTGCTGCAGGTGCGGAAGTTCTGCATGAATTCCCTTTGGGTTCGAGCAAATCGATTCTATTATTTCGGTAAAATGCTACGAGAAATCGAATGCTTAATAGATTTAGGTGTGTTCATTGATGTATGTCCATATATTTATGTACTTCAATTTATTTTTAACATTTTTAAATACATTATGTAAGTTGATAAATAATGTTTTATCAAGGAATAATGTAAAAATTAAACAAAACGAGAAATAATTCGGCAGACTCTTATATACTTGTTCGAATAAGCTATAGAAGAAAGTGACGTTGAAGTTTTTATTTTATGTATCTAAAAATCACTATGTTTAACTATTATATTTGTGGAAGTAAAAATTATCAATTTAACGTAGCCAACCAAATCTAACATAGTAAAAAAAACCAAAAAGGCCATATTTTAACTTTTTAAGCGAATTCATAGTAAACATTACACGCGTTGAGAAAACAACATGACAATGTAATTAAAAAAGGTTATACATAAATTAACGATTTGAACTTACGAGTGGGTAAGTTAGACTCCGCGGTTAGCTCCCACACAATCCTACGCGTGAACACCGGTGTTACGTTATAAAATATGCATGCGAGGCTTCGTGGTTAGAAATTGGAACAAATTAAATACTTTGAAATAGGTCGCGTTGTTAATATTTCAAAAATGTTTAATTATGTTGTAAATTAAAAGTATTCATGAATTTATAATATTAATTAACCCATTACAGTTATGTTTGAATTTTAAATATTGTATGGTATATTTTATTTTGTTTCTTTTTCTCTTGACAAGATAAAGAAGAAAAAGATATTATGTTAATGGTTTTAAAGCCTTTGGAATGGTGATAGCACGTGGTGGTGGGTATGTGATAATCGTGGAATATAGAGGGTTCTATAACTCATTTTCCAATGTCTTGTAATGTAGAGAAAGTGGAACATGAAATGGCCAGTCGTAGAGCAGGAGTAAAAGTGCGCAAAATCTTGACAGGTTGTCGGAACGGAAGTGTCTTGATGGGAACCGAGTCTGTGAACATTATTTTCCCAGGTTTCCTCTGCCTATCCTGCAATGTGCGGAATACAGCGTAAAGCTAAAAAATGGCAAAGTAAACATCTTTATAACTCACTACTATTATTTACTAGTTGAATCGTCTTCTTTCAAATTACTAAGATGGATTAAATTTCGAGAGAAACAGTTTCTCGAAAGTTACGCTTAACCCTTAAGAGGATAAAAAGTATTACAGAAGTTTTGAAGGAAAACTTTGGTTCCTTTGATAAATTAGATAAAGGCTTTAAATAAATATTAATAGTTCACATGTGAGTGTATATAAAGAAATAACTAAAACTATTTGAGTTTTTTTTTACGTTTTGAAAAGGTAAAAGAACATATTTCATAAAAAAATTACAATCTGTATAAATTGTGTGTTTCTTATATTTATTTCTATAGGAATATTTCCATAAATATTCGATTTTCAAATATTTAATTTACATAACCACTAATTCTATAGAAAGTGTTTTACGTAACCTTAACATCGAAGCAATATTTGATTACTTGTAACTATAATCTATATATATAAAAGGACTTGTCCTCACTGACTGAGGTAAGACGCACGCACACGCACACGCATTAGGGGTGCTAATAAGGGGTTGAAAGTTCGTATGGAAAAACCTTTTAATCACCACCGATTTTTATAAAATGTGAAACATAGACTCTTAAAAATATATAATTGAACACATGTTTCGTGGTTTATTTTAATTCATCCCCTAAGGGTGCAAATATGGGATTAAAATTTTGTATGGAAAAATCTTTAAGTCGCCACTGATTTTTATAAAATTTGAAATTGATACTCTTAAAAATATTTCATTTCTTTCGTTTCGTTCGTTTCTTTCGTTTTCGGTTTAATGAATTGTTATTCATCCCTAAGGGTGCAAATAAGCAGGCGAAGCTGCGCGCGTCCGCTAGTGTATTTATAAATACGAGTGAATTAAGATTAATAACATTATAAATTTTTGATAAATGGATAATGGTGAATATGATAACAAATAGTAATTGTTTTAAAAATAAAGATTGCTAAAATAAAACATATATAGTAAGCATAATTTCTTAATATAATAATATATAGTAAAATATATATATTTTATTTTCTTTTCCTCGTAGATTATTACAAGGAGAAAAGAAAAAAAGAATAAGAGAAAAAGTATTCGAAATATGATTGAGTTCACCGATGAAGATGAATTGTCTAAATAATAGTTTACGAAAAATTTCATCCAAAATCCTGAAATAATCCTCAAAATTTGGCCCAATCTATATATAGTAGAGATTTCTGTTACTGAGTAAATTAAAATAAATAAAACAGACAGACGAAACTACTGGAGTTAGAAAATGAAAGTTAGGGAAGCACCTTCTCATTTTCAATCTCAAAATCAACGCTAACGAGGTAGAGTTGCGGGGAATATTTAATAATCAAATAAATGTAACATATATGGACCAAACTAGAATCCAAGTTGAGCAAAACAATGAAGCTGACAGGTCATCTGACATATACAATAGAGTCAAATGGCAAAAGAGCTTTCAAAGGATGATACGGAAACACAAGTGACTATTTAATAAACTATTTTGTGGAATATGTATTAAGCTTGTATAATAACTTCGAACAAGCTTCGTTAGCGATGTTAGCTAGGTTTCTCTACTTTCTGCTTACTTGTCCTAAAAATATTTCATTATAAAGACATGACATTTCAAAGTTAATTTTATTCAAATGCAAATGTAAGCTCCACAAAGACCTAAATTTTTACACTATAACATTTATTTTATGAAGAAATTTAAATAAACTGAGAAAATTATTAATATTTTACAATAATAATAATAATCCTTTACAAAATTACTCGTCTACAATAATAATTTTAAACAGACAGTGAAAAATTGCTAAGATATGATGGATGAAGAGAGAGCTGGTCCGTTTAAAAAACGTTTTTCGATACTTAATTTTTCTGTCGGTGTGTGTCGGCAGTGATGGATCGAGCTTCTAGAAAACAAATTCTGTGTGAGCGTTATTAGACAATGCAGTCAAATTGCTGTTATTCTAAAAACCTAAATATCCCCTATAAAATATGAAATATTTTAAAATATTATTTAAATCCCTTAAAAATAATATTTTCATTTAATCGCTTTAATAACAAGACAAAAGACGTCGTCGAGCTCTCAACTGGCAATGTGTCGAAAATTAAGCGGAAAGAGAACTGAGTCTCTAAGCACTAGGTTTTCCTTTTCTGACTTGAGGTTAATACTGTTAGCCCTATTAGCCTAAAGTGTTTATTAGGTTCCTTATGCCTTCCCTGCTATATGGAGGGAAGGCATTGTGAAGTTATTTTAATAAAGTAGTAAGTAAATTAATCTAGTCTAAAGGAAGCGCTAAGCCGAATTTAACGAGGTCGCGGCACTGGAACATAGATAAAATGTAAACTAAAATTCAAATTTTGATAAAGCAAAACCTGTCTTTTTCTTTTTACACTACTAGCGAGCCGTCCTTATTTTAAGCTATGACAAATAGAGGAATATGTTTCTCAAACAGGTTTTTAATATTAAAATATGTCGAGATTATTATGTAGACTAAGAAAAAGGCTTCATAAACATTTTTATAAAAAAGTACAAACAGGTGAAGTTTGGTTAAGAAGAAGATGTGTTATCGACAGTTTGGTCAGTTTATTTAAGTTCATTTTATATTTTCTTTGAAAGATGGCTTAATGAACATTAGAATTATAATATACACTAACTTTTGTTGGCGGCTTCGCCCCAGTTTTTTGATAAATGAGGTTTAAAGAGACATTTCCTCGCTCTGGTAACTGTGTAAAGCCCGGAGTAGAGTTACGCCGTTCAACACGCAATGACTCAAGAATTTGATGAAAAGTGGAAAACAGGAGTGTCCTAACACTAAGTTTCCAGGTTCAATTTCCCTACACTGCTATGTGTACAGTGTGAAGATAAAAAAAGTTAATTAATATAGAGTACAGGCACATAGAATATACTCTCCATCACATAAATATTTTTTTCTATTCGAGTTAATAGTTCGTGGAATGTGCTCGTTTAACCAAACATACTCTTCAGCTTATGAATATTAGATATAGAAGTATAAAAGTACACATTTTATTTCTGGTAATGTCATCAGAGGAGGATAAAAGGAACCTATTACTAAGATACTTCCCAACTATGTTACGTAGCCCTAAATATGCTTATAGTCAATCTGATGATGGCTGCAATAATATTATACTATTTTTTCTTAATTTGTAAATTTCACTAGATTTTACTTACTAGATTTGCCTTAAAATTACCTATTAAAGTCCTATTAAATTAGAATAAATGTTTACTTTTACAGCTTAAGAATGTAATTGCTAAAGCTTATGTTAATACAATTATGACATTGACTTCCCCATATGTAGATACTCGTAGGAACATATTGAGTCCTTCGCTGTAGAAAACAGCGCTATTAAATCCAATTGCTTTGCACTACATGTTTTCAAGGAGAGGATTTTAAAGTACAATATTGAATATATTTCCTCTACTGGATTTTCCTCTACTGGGTTTTCCTATACTGGGTTGGGTGATTGCGAACGTCAAGCCTTGTAGCGTCGAAAAGGCGGTGTCTAAAGTTGCTTTACGGTGAAGTCGCAATTTTATAGTATTACTGGCGATCCACTCTCACGTTCAAATTATGTTTTTGAAATATAGAAATAATAATAGAATATAATTATGAGAAAATTGTTACGTTTAAAAAAATATTTTTTATTAGGCTTGTAGTTCCAAATCCTTTACGTTTCGTATGATTTTTTTTCTACACTAATATGACAAATTACCTAACCTCAGGAACTACAGGTTCGAATTGAAAAGTGGAGAGCTGGAAAGTTTCCGTTATTTCTGTGCGCTTTGCTTTTGTACGAGAGCGAGGAAATGAAAATATTAAATAGATAATTTCCCTGGATGGGACTCAAGCCCACTACCATTGCGCTTACAGTCACACGCTTATGCCACTGAGCCAAGACGGCCTTAATTAATAATTTTAAGTCTTTATAGGTAATGCTCGAAGTAAATAACTCGCTACTGTATCACCAGTCATAAATTTTACGGATTACAAATATTCAGAGGCAAATGTGGAGTAAACAAAATCATAATTTTTACATAACGAGTTCTATGCAGATAAATTTGAATAACCTATACTTTATGTTTTTTTAAATACAAAGTTGTAGAAAATACTGTTTTATATTTTCATATTCTATGCATTCTACTTGATCTTCTTCTAATGTATATATATATTGTAGCCATATATTATATATGTATATAAATACACATAAAAAATTAGTGATATTTATTTACAAGCACTTCAAGAATTCTTTGGGAAAATAAATAAATCATAATTGGCACAATTAAAGTTTATGTGTTTTTTCATTAAACTCACATGTTTTGCCAAAAAGATATTATGTGTAAATATTACATAGTGCTATATCACTCAGTTTTCTTGATTCTTGATAATAACTGACTAAGTTATTATGAAAACTTAAAAACTTAAAACTTTTCACGTACGACATATATATACACAAACAAATAAAATAAATACGTAAATTATGCGTATATTTTTATATAGGTACATGTTGTTTATGCATATATAAAAATATCTTTTGAACCTTTCGGAGTTAGGTTTTTTATCCTCGTCCATTTCCCGCATTCTGTGGGGTACTCTACGGTTTCGACTGTCCAACCTTTTAGAATTATTGTGGGTGAAATGTCAGAATACTTTCTTTTATTTAACATCACGCTATATTGCGCATATAGCAGTAGACAGAGGGAACTTAGTTTGTTAAGATATGCCGTTTTCTACTTTTCGTCCGATTTTCGAGTCGTCGACTAACGAAACTCAAAGATGTACTTTGTTTTACCCCAGAGCAAAGTCAGACGCTGTGCCACTGCGCTACCGCGGCCTCAATACTAAAATCTAACATCACAATATAAAAATAACCCTGAGCGGAATATGAACCTATAATCATTGCGTGTAGTTTGAAAATATCAAACTATGCCCGATTTCCAATTATGAAATATAAAAAAAATCTTCAAATAAGAATAAATAAGTAGATATCCATGAATTTTAGTAGTAACACAAAAATTTTCCACTGATGACCCAAGCTACTGATTATCACTGTCAGAGGAAATTGTCCTTACTCAAATGTCCCTCCCAAAAACTTTCATACTTAAATGAAATACAAAAAAGGCTTTACAATACACATACAAAGAACTAAGAGTATAGCTTACGATTCAGAGTTTCGGGGAACAATTTCCTGTGATTCTCTTTATATTGGATAGTTCTTTCAAATCCATTATGTCTATGTTCACATGAATAGAAAAGGAACGTACATTCAATAGATTTTTTTTAACCTACAGTGTAGATGAGAAGTTTTTATTAGAGCCTAGATGAAAGATGGTAGTTTTAGTTTCTGTATTTTTGAGTATTTCATGTTAATTTTACCTTGTAATTTTATTAGAATGTAAATAAACAATACAATTTTAAATGACGTTAGAAAAGGAAACAAGTTTACCTCAAATCGATATTGGACAATTTTGATTTGTCTATCCTTAGAAGAACTGCTATTTCAGTTCATCCGAAATTCAAAAGAATTATATATAGGAATAAAATATAACTTTTCATATACATAGAGCAAGAGCTTCAAATATTTCTGAACATATTTCACTTAAAGAGTTTACTTGTGAGCTAAAATTTAGAACACAAGAGCGATCGACCCATTTTTGCCAACTTTTAATATCAAGTTATATTTAAGTTTTGTGTAAAAATATTGTTTTAAGTTTAGTTTATTTATTTTCTATAATCCATAATTTACATAAAAATGTCATTTGTACAAAAAATATATATTGTATATAAAATAACGAGAAAAAAATATATATTGTATGTTTCCATTTTCATTGAATTAATCGATCCATACTTTTTATTTTTTCTTCAGTTACATATGTTTGTTATTTCTGTTACTTAACACATTTTAAAATATTTGTGACATAGGAATATCGTATATTTTTTTCATAGAATTTGAACCTGCATCTCTCAATATAAACACGTACATTTAGTAACGCAGTACGCCTTTTCAGCATTTTTACTTTGCTATTAATTTGCTTGACAACTTTATAAGTAAAGAGCCAGGAGCGAAAAATATTTAAAAAAGTTTATGTTTGATATAAAAATGAGTAAAATACCGTAATGGAGCCATTGGGAATCGTGACGGTCATAATATTATATTGAAATTTGACATAGGGGCGTTTTTAACATGAAAATGTAACTAAGTTGTCATTTTACAATTAATTAAATTTTTCCTTTAAAGAAAAAATATTTGAAAAATTAAAAATAAATAATGAAATCCGAGTTATATTAGGCTGTACCAGGAAATACTTTCTTTTTATCCGAAAGGAAGAAACTACTAACAAGATTACTCAGTTGCTCATGTAATTAACACTTACAAAGTCAATTTGTTGGTCCTTTTCTTTTACAAATGTCTTACATATCTTTTTTAATTAGGAAAGCAATACGTATCTTTCTTATCTACAAGTAAAATCTAAAAATATAAAATGATTATATATATTTCTGTAGCTTCACGCTGCATTCCGCACATAGCAGGGAAGACACAGGGAACCTGGAAGCCTAATGTAACCTAAGATACTCCGTTTTGCATTACGACACTTCCGTTCGCTACTTTCCGAATTCCAAATTCTCGAAGTATTGTGTGTTGCGTGGTGGAGCTCAACGCTGTGCTTTGATTCGTTACCAGAGCGATAAATGTAAAATATTTTACTACCCCGAGTGAGAATAAGACCAATAAGCGTCGCGGTTAAACACTGCGTTTTTTTTCATCCAAGTTTTAGATGCTACAAGATGGTTTCTTCAAACTTAATAATATCTACGATTATAAAACTTATTAAGAATTATGAAAATTTGCATAGGCGTAAGATCATTTTGGTTAGTTATTCATTTATCTACTTAATGCCTATTCTGTTAAGGGCTACCCGTCATCTAAGCCCTAAGCTGCTTAATTAATATTATTGGTTTTAGATAAATCTTTTTATCAATACCTAAAAATCACTCAATTCTATTTTCATAATAACGTACGTACATAATGACCTACGTATAAAAAGGGGCGCAAGCGTGTGACTGTAAACGTTATAGGTTGCGGATTCGATTCCTACTCGAGGAAATGTTATATTTATTATTTACATTTACTTGTTCTGGTAACAAGGTGTGTTCCGCCACTTAATACTAGAAGTGCCGAAGATTAACACCCCCCTCGAACCGCCGTCGTGACAAATTTGTCCCATTCTACATATTATATTGATTGTTGGAATAGGACAAGAAAATTATTGTTAAAATAATTTATAAAATATACAGATTACGTTTATTAATCAATTTTTATTCTTTAACAAACATACAAGTAGCAAAAAGTAAACACAAAGTAAAGATCAAATATTTCAAATACGTTATAAGGTCGTGACAACTTGTTGATAAGCTCTTACAAAATTATAAGTTATTGAAATTAGTTAATACTATCATTAGACCAAATAATGCATTAATAATAATTTTCTTCATTAGTGCATAAAATAAATTATCTTTACTTGTGCCCCCAGAATTCGGCGGAAAATGCCAGCAGAGTACTTAACACTGAGATCCCAGGTTCCCTCTACCTACCCTACCCTTAACTATATTTGGTCTCAAGCGTTTTTCTGAAATTCAAGCTTAGGTTAGCCAGAGTCCTTTTCTGATACCTCACTTGAACTAGCGGCAAAATTTGGAAAGGAAACCAATTTTGCCCCACTTTTCAGGCTATTATTTTTTAAGATTTAATCACAAATGTAGCAGCTTTCAGATTTTTTCCTGAACTAGTACTACCTATAAATGCTAGCTACGAAATTTTATTATTCTAGGTTAAAAAGGAGTATACCTCATTATTTATTTTTAAAATTATTTTCTTTTGAGTGTCGAAATACACGTTTTTACATATGGTCATATCTTTTTTTAAGTACGATTTTTTCAAAAAGATTTTTGTTTATTTATATATTTATATGTTTATCAACTCGATATCTCCAAGAATTCCTGAAATAAAGTTACAGACAGACGGATGAACAACAAAGTCATCTTATAAGGGTTCCTTTTTTCCTTAAAATGTACGGAACCCTAAAAACTTAGGAATTGACTGCTAAACCTAGTGTTCTATTTTTTTCTCCGCTCCAGCATCACCCCTTCACCTCCACGCCACCCCCGAGGTATGAAAATATGTCAAATTATACCTTCAAATAGTGAAATAATAATGACAAACATGAGCCAGCGCCAGTTCTAGGTAAATCATATTTTTTTCAAAACGTTACTGTTATATAATTAATTATATTTTAAATTAGATAAATGTATAAAATTACTAAAAGTCAAAAAGTTTCATCAACATAAATTAACAAATAAAAAAGTTACATACATTCAAACCTGGGACAAAAATGGGACGGAGGCGGTTCTAGTGTTAATATGAACTGCCGCCGACATTCTCAGGTGTCCTCTGCCTACCCTGATATGTGTAGGATACAGCGTGAAGCTATAAAAAAATATATATTACAACAAAATATTTTGTTAATAATAAAGTTTAACTTTATTTGAAACATAACTGGAACACGTCGAAATGATTTTAAATATTAAACTAAGAGTATTTAGATAGAAGGAGGTAACAACATTCTTCAATATGCAAATCTAATCCGAAGTTTAAATTACATGGCCTTTACGCTCTCAAGGTTGTTGAATATATCGTCATTTTGGGAATATTCTGTACATATAATAAACATATTATCTTCGTTAACCCTAATAGTGGAACAAAAATAAACAAAAGACTGAGAAAATAGTGATTTTTTCTCACGAATATTTACTCTTAAAACAAAATAAAGCAATTCTGCAATTCAACATAGTTGAAATTAAATATTTTTAAATTTGATGGACATTTTTTTAGCTTCACCTTTACCGTATACAGGGCAGGGCAGAAAGAAAATTAAGTTAATTCAGGCACTCCATTTTTCTCTTTCCACCCAAATTCAAAAACTGACGAGGGCTGGAAAAGGAAAATAATTAATTATATATACATACTAGCGACCCAAACGCTTGTTATTTATGTTATTGCTAAATTATACAAAATCTTGATTTATATTATCTAACCATGTGTGTGGAATATTACTGTAAACTTTCATCTAAATATGTTCAGTAATTTTTGCGTGCAAGTGGAACAAACATCCTCATAAATTCCTACAAATGAAAAATATTCCTATTTGAAAAATAGAAACATATATAGAATAATTATAACCACCCATTTACTCAAAAGGATAATATATATAATATATAGATAATATATATATATTACACATTGTATAAAAGCCACTTCCGTTTATGTTTTTGCTTTTATAACTTCACTTGTTATCTGTCAAAAAGTTTTAGTATGGAAACAAAGGATTACCGACGACGATACAAACGAGAACTTTGGTACGGATCGTATCAGCTTGCGTTTGATGTACTTTTGTTGAGGATTAAACAATTGTATGTAAGTCGACCGAAAGTGTAGAATGGAGGGATTTTCTCCGTCTTACTTCTAAAATGGGGGGGATAGATTACAATAACAATAAATTATAGGTTGGTAAAAAAGATATCTAGACTAGGCACAGTCAGGTCGCTTGTCCAAGCGTAAATGCCACGCTGTGGATTCGATCCCCACTCGAGGAAATGACGTATTTAATATTTTCATTTACTCGCCACTCAACACGCAAGGCGTCGAGAATTCAACGGAAAGTGGAAAGCGGAAATACCTTAATGAGAACGGAGTCTTTTAACATTAGGTTTTCAGGTTCCCTGCTACATATAGCGAGATGCTAACAAAATGACAAGCATGAAGAATTCTAGTACTTTCCACTTACTCCACATAATATAAAACAAAACATATAAATATAAAAATATCAAAAAACTGTATACTCTGAACAAAATTCCTACCTAGTTTATTTAAATATTCAAATAAATGAAAATGAGCGTAGTTAGCTAGCGGTTTACATTCTAATTGTGAATGGTAATTAAGGTTAATGAATAAATGATGACTTAATTATATATAGGCCCGAAAATATATATATTTCTAGTTCAAATATTACTCATCTAGCTTTATTGGATAGTTTATATGAAATTTAAATAAGCTATTTCTTTCTCTACATTTTTTCATCAGCCTATCGCCGTCCACTGCTGAACGTAGGCCTTCCTCATCAAGCGCCAACCATCTCGGTCTTGGGCTTCTCGCATCCATCCGGTGTGAGCAACCTTCTTTAAATCATCCGTACCGACGGACGATGGAGCCGAAGCATAGTGTAGGCCACCCTGCAGCACGATGGACGGACGATTCTCTACATATAGCTTAGATTTTTATTCCATCTGTATAGGAAACACGAGAAATGAACTTAGATATATATTATATTTATTTCCATTAGTAAAACTACTGTCACTACTTTTCATCTTATAAATATCTATCGTCAAAAGCTTACTCGCGCTTTGTCGGCTCTCAGTAACATTAGAAAATGTTTTAAAAATGAAGACGGGAATGAATAGATCATTTTTCATATAAATGTTCCGTTTTCAACACATTAAGTTTCAGCCTTTTGTGATTTCGAAATTATCATACATCTTTTTCGCTTTAGTAATTTTTTTAAATGTATATAAGCAGGAAAATCACTTGCACGTATTTGAGCAGAAAAATCAAAATCAAAACTTTCTCCTGCGCGAAATCGAACCCACCACCATCACGTTTACAGCCACGCCCTTTCGCACTACGTCATAATAAAGCTTAGATAGATAGTTTTCATAAAAAAACACTTAAAATTTATTACAATATTTAAAACTTTATTAATGTTGAAAGAAATTGATTAAGACATTGATGTATCGAGCAGAACGTAATAATACAAAGGAGCGCATTTTGGATCGTTTTCTAATACAATTTTGTAATTTACGTTCATGCGAGAATATTTTTTCATTTCCTCACTTGAGTTTCGCTACTCAACGCGCAATGACTCAAAAACTCTCAAAACGGAAGTGTTATAATGTGGAACAGAGTTTTATCACTAGGTACCCAGGTACCCTCTGCCTACCCTGCCATTCTCGGAATACAGCGTGACGCTAAAAAATAATAAATATATATTTAGAAATGTCCACAAAAAATCGGCAACACGCTATCTAGTCCTAATGGAATATCAAACAAATATTCAGGTGAGCGCTTGATGTATGATATACGAATGCGTCTGACAATATCTATCCACATCATACAACGATTTACGTATGCTAATGTAATTTTTGTATTTTTCCTCTGGAAGCCGAATGAAATTGTGTAATAGAAGTGTGAAATCATCTCGGGATAAGTCTCGAGACGGTGGACTTTTATTGTGAAAGTTATAATCTTTTTGCTTCCGTATATTAAGTAATGTAGAGCTATGTGTATCAATATTAAATTTGTTGATTTTAATGAAGCCTTTTTAAATTCATTTCTAGATATGATTCATAAAACAGTCATTTCTTCTTTATATCACGAAACTAATATTAAAAATCTCTAATGAATCGTATATCGACCATTTTTAAACTTTACAATTTTTTATTTAAATAGAGTCACAAGTAAAAACGAGTTATACAGTAAGCCAGCTTAATTTTCAATAAGACTTAAGACCTATCGAAGCGTGTTTATAGGAGAAGTTAACGGTGCATGTATAATCTTTTAAGAAAATAAGTATCCCATAGTCTGAGGGTCTTAAATCATCATGTTTCCTATTTCCGGCTTATTATCGTGTACGGTTATTATATTTGAAAATTTAATATTCAATTTTATCTAATATTTATGAGATAGAAGGCTTAGCGTAGTGGGACAGCATCTGATAATAGTAATTTCAACTTCATACCTCCACGCCATAAGGATTCCACTTTTTCATTTTGATGTACAGAACCCTAATAAACTTACGTTGGAGGCTCATTAAGTGAGACCTAATTATTGAAATACTCTTATTTTTTAATTATGCAAATGAACTTCCAAATTATTAATTGTAATATCAATAATAATAAATTACTTAAATTATCTTTAAAATGTACAACTTAAACATAATTTCAATTAATATCACGATTTATCAGTAATTATCGGAAATTATACCAAAATTACCCTCGTGTGTTAATTTGTGATAATATTTCAAAAGGATAAATAATTAAACCTTTTGTGGTGTAAAAATATTTATTGCAATGTATTTAATGTTGTATACTAGTACTAGCAGACTCGCGCGGCTTCGCCCTCTTGAAATTATGTTCAATTTTTAATAGGATTAGCAAGAAAATATAAATGTTAATATTAAAATAAACCGAAAAAAAAAGTAATAAATAGCATACAGCAGTGTAGACAGAGGCCACCTAGTGTTAAGTAGCTCCGTTCCCCCCTTTCAGCCGAATCCTGGAGGCGTTACGTGTTGAGTGCCGGCACTCAACGCCGCGCTTTGCCTCGACATCAGAGCGAAGAAATGGAAATTTAAAATTAAATAAATATTTCTTTTCCTCGAGCGGGAATCGAACCCACAATCTATCAAACGAACTCACTTCAAAACTGGGGAACAAAATTTATAACACTGGGTTAGTAAATTAAAAAAAAGAACGTTATAACTATTCTTTTATCAAATAGAAAATGCTTTAAGCGACTTTAGCTTAGTTCTAAAAGCGGAATTTTAACGTTATACGTTGTATAGTGGCTGAAAGTAAAACTTTTAACAATGTATAATAGACTTTAGATTTTTAAAGCTAAAACGAATATTTAATTAAGTTAAAGTTGCTTCAAATGTATGAAACCGGAAGGCATTAGGTATATACAGAGGGTCCCAGAAATCTATGTATACATTAATATTTAATTCTGTGATTTTCCAAATGACAAGGCTGGTACGTTTTTCCAGATTGTGATAAAGAGGTAAATAGGCCAAGAGGGAGATACAGGGAGGAGTGCCAAGAAATGGGACTATTCGTACTGTCTAGGTATTTTTTTGTACTTTTGTTCTTATTCTTTCATTTTACAGCCTTTTGTAAAATATATATCAATCTTTTTATATTGTTAATGCATCTTAGAGTGTTTTTATATTTTTTTCTTTTCATTCTTAAATAAGAATATTTATGTTTTCATGTTGCCAAAAGATCAGTGTCAATTTACTCTGTATATTACATAGATTCTAAGATAGAGAGTATATTGTAATTTTTTTTACCAAAATCGATTTTCTATAAAAATATTCCCTTGTCACAGCGATCCTAGATTCAAGAAGTTATTGTGGTATAAAAACTGCTTTTAAGGTACCTTCGGGAGATACCGAAGGCGTTACACAAATATAGATATTTATAGCTTCAGTAAAACTTGCGAAATCTTAAATAAATAAATATTGACGTTTTATTTAACTTTTACGTATTCTTTTTGACCTGAAATTATTTCTATTTACATAAAAATGTTTAGTTTATCAATACTTAACACCGCGACTTAACAAGACTATTTTTTTGAGAGGCCAGTCGTAGCATGCGACTGTAAAAGCGACAAATTGTAGGTTACATTTCCACTTCTGGAAATGGAATATTTTATATTTTCATTACATATATAGGATACAGCAGCAACGGAATATAGCGTGAAACGAAAGAAAAAACACTGTCGTGGTACATTTGTATTGTATTCGAATAGTTCCAAATTTTAATCGTAGGTTCAATTTTCTCTCATGACACAAAGTTTAAAACGCTTATATATGTTCTTACTACTTAAACTGTATAAAAAAGAATACGATTTATGCATCAAGATATTATCTGTATCGATCTACTTCTCTTTGAACTTACTCCTTCACATCGGATTTGATTGGTAATTGTCACATAATATTTCCAAGTTAGATGTAAATAGAATATTTTCATTTCATGAACCTTGTCAGTATGACCATAAAATGCTTTTAAGTGTATTTTAACCGACTTATTATTAATATAAATAGCTTTAGCTGAAAAACAAAAAACTGAAGAGTGTTTTTGTTTATTATTGTTATTGCTGCTTATAGATCTTTATTATAACCTATTTTATATTCAAAATATATTCTCAAAAATCTACACCCCCTATCTACTAAAAATAAACATATAAAAAGAAAATAGAGATACAACATATCTATAATCAAAACTAGCGAAGATGGAAAAAAAAAACAAAGTTGACATCAAAACCAGACCGATACATAAATACAGTGTTATTTTTTCCGCCCACAAACACTTGTGAAACTAAAGTTGTCAAAACAAGAGCTGTTTCCCTGAAATATCCCCTTCAGGACTCGCGTCATTTGTCCAATGTTTGTTTTGGATGCTTATTTCCGGCCATCTCTCGGCCTATTTAATGACCGGAGGTAAAATATGGACGGCACTTACAGTCGGCATTGAGGAATTGAGTGAATGATTTGGCACTGCCACTCTTTCTAGTAGGGTAATGTGTCAGTTCGAACATTTGTATAGAGCTTCACATCTTTCGTAGGATCCAATAAACATTTTGTTGATAGAAATTTGATTTCAATTAAAAAAAGATTCTATATACATCTTTTGTATATTTTAAGTCGAATAATATATATGATGAAATATAACTATAATCCATACCTATATTATAAATTCGAAAGTAACTCTGTCTGTCTGTCTGTCTGTCTTTTACGCAATCAGGCCCAAACCGCTAATTTAATTGTGATAAAATACTCATATAGAGATACTTGAGGGTACCGGGATGAACATAGGATACTTTTTTTTTCCTCATATTTGTAATATTTTCGATATATACCAATATATTAAAATAATTAATTTGACATGCAATTTATTCCGCCATGTTAATAACAATGGTCGCTACGCGTTGCTAAGCAACGGCTTGCAAAGTTTGTTGTTTTAAGAAAACGTCACCCAAAGTGAGTTTGCTTAATGCAGACATGGCGCGCGCCGATATAGATTTGTATACATTAACAAAAATTAGATGATTTCTATAATTTGATATTCATCCTTATGAAAATAAATATAATAGTCACTTTTAGCATTTCATCTAGATGGAAATTATAGTTTACTGTATAACATTCTAATAAATAATTAAGGAGATGTCACTGATTCCAAATGACTTAGCCTACGAGTTGTGTAGTATGACCGACGCGAACGGGCAGATGACTTTGTTGATTTTGTAATTTTTTATATATTTTCGAATTAATATTATTTTTTATGTAATTACTTGCTGCTTATAATTAATTAATCTTAGTTCGGTTATCTATACCGATGTTATACACTTAAAATATCGTAATTTTAATCATTTGGGATTTTATTTAATATTGTTCGCAAAAATTAATAATTATTTAATATAGAAAAATGTTTAGTACGCGCGCACGGCAAACTTTAGGTACTTTTTCTAATGTTAAGAATTTCCTTTAGTTACTTTTACTTCTTTTGTTTGTTCATTTCGGTTACTCAGACATTTTTTCTAATAATAAATCTCCACTTATTATTATTTTTTAACTTATTTTAATTATTTAGGCTTATATAAAAGGACTTGTCCTCACTGACTGAGGTAAGACGCACGCACAGCCGTAACCGCTGTGCGTAGAAACGTGAAATTTGGACATATGCTTACTTTCGTAATCTGGACATCCACTAAGAAGAGATTTTGAAAAGTTTTAACCCTAAAGGGGGGAAATAGGGGTTGAAAGTTTGTATGGGAAAAATTTATATCGGCACCGATTTTTATAAAATTTGAAATTTAGATTTTTAAAAGTATTTAATTGAATATGTGTTTCATGGTTTTCTAGAATTCACCCCTAAGGGTGAAAGTCAAATAAAGGTTTGAAAGTTTGTTTGGTAAAATCTTTAAATCGCAATCTTTAAATATAAAAATGTTATGAAATTTGAAATTTAGACTTAAAAATATTTCATTGATCACGACGTGTTTTATGGTTTATTATAATTCGCCTCTAAGGGTTACAAATAAGCAGGCGAAGCTGCGTGCGTCCGCTAGTTTAATATAAACCACAACCCAGCCTCATTTTGCAGGATTTGCAAAATACATAATTTTACCTAAACTAGGACTAAAAATGACCAATATTTACATTTATTCTATACTTTAGGTTTATACTAAGTTCCATGCTTAATTCAAAGAAATCTTTGTCAGTCTTTTTAATTTCCTATGCGATGTAACTTCACAGCAAGAAAATATTAAATATTTCATTCCCCGAGTGGGAATCAACAAGAAAGCTTATAAACAGAGACAAATTCCAAGCTTGACCCTGGAGCCACGAAAAGCCATACAATCATTTTTCAAAAAATATACCTATAAAAATATATAAATTCCACACAAACAAAAAATTCAATTACATATTTATATAAAAATCAGTTGTATAAAAAATATACTTTATTTTTAAAAGCACTATGTTGGCTTTAAGATCTAAATTACTATTTAACAAAAGATACAAGAAAAGTATGTTTTGAAAAGTCGCCTTAACCCATGTATCTGAATTAAATTTATGACAAAGATATTTTAGACATTCTTTTATTAGATTTACGTATCCATCTATCATTTATGTAACTTCGTAAATTTAGAGACGAGCTTCAAAGAAAACTTCAAAGAAATATAAATATCATTATAGATCCTTCAATAGTGTACACATATTATATTTATTACTTAACGATATAGAGGCCAGTCGTGGCGTAGATGTGATGTGATTCTGGTGTAGAGGCATTACGCGGCGTTGCGTTCAACACGCAATGCCTTCAGAATTCGGCGGAAAGTGGTCGGAGTGTCTTCGTTAACATTAGGTTCCCTCTGCCTACCTTTTTGTATGCGGGATACAACGCCGCACTTTGCTTCACTATCAGAGCGACGTAATGAAAATATGAAATATTTCTCTTCACTCACTGGGAATGGAACCCACAACCGTCGCGTTATTAATCACACGCTTGTGCACGCAACGACTGAGTCAAATATTACTCTCATTAATGTCGATTGAACTCGTAACTATCACGTTTACTTTCAAATACGCCACTGCGCCACTGACATACTTCAATTTCTGTTTATATATACATATTGCTTTACCCAAAGAAAAATATTCTGTGATACATTTGAGTAAATCTCCGCATTTTGTCCCTTTCGCCATAAAATCGTATAAGCTTACGTTTTTCTCAAAAGAATTGCTGAATAGAGTGAAAACTAGAGCAAAGTAGCGTTGTATATAATGTAATTCTGTATATATTACCTTGACTCGGCGACTATCTGACGGAATTGTATAGTAAAAATTTTACTGAGGTCACAATTTCGATATCCGCGCTAAAACCTTTTACTTGCAATACTGACAAAGTTTCATCTGTATCATTGAGTCAACTGCATTAATGGAATAACTTTTTATAGTCAGTCAATTCGATATGTAAGTTAATAGTGGAAGTATTATAAGTTAAATTAAGCTACTGTTAGATTAATATCGAAGCCGCCGTCGTACTGTTAGATTAATATTGAACACACACATAAACACAAATAAAACTTTATATTTATATTTCCATTTTTTCGCTCTGGTGTCTAGGCAGAGCGCGGCGTTGAGTTCTGCCACTCAACACGCAACGCCTCCAGAATTCGACAGAAAGTGGGGAACGGAGTGTCATAACACTAGGTTCCCCCTGCCTACCCTGCTGTGTGCGAGATACAGCGTGAAGCTGATTTATTTTAATTTATTTTATATAATGAACAGTATAGATATATATTGCATACGAATATATGAGAGTTAGCAATAAAGCTAACACAGTAATAGTACTTAGTATAATACAGTGTTATATAAGCATCGTATTTTACGCCAGTGTAGAGCTAACAAACAGTCAGTATATTTATGTGAGAGTTTCGAGATATTTCGTTATAGTACATACACTCAACGCTTCAGATTTATTTAAATCAAACCAAAGGAATTACAAACTTTATCATTTTCGGTTTAGTTATAGGGAAACATTAAATGTCGAAGTTGGTAAATGTTTTCGTTATTGCCTTGTAATTATTGTATTTTGAATTAATTCATTTATTTGTACGGTTATATATTTTTCTCGTCATCTCTGTGGAAGATAGCGGAACCTTCATTCTGCCTATCATCGTCCTCAGCGTCTGTGTAGTAAATGCATCCTTTTGAGTGTCTTATTAAGGTGACGATAGCATGTGATATGCTGTACTGTAGGACGTTTTTCATGGCCTTAGTTTGGATGATTACTACCGACTCGTATGTAAACCCCTGAAATTAGTTAATAGTCTGGGTACCCGAATTCACCCTCTTTCTGTATCCTTTTTGATAAGGTCCGCTTTTTTTGCTTCTGTATGAACCAAAGTGTTGGGAGAATCTATTGAGCTAGAAGTGAGCCTTTCTGCAACACTTTTTACCAGAAGTCTTTGCGTCCCTTGTACAACTAATAGTGATCTTATTCCTGAGGTCCTCTGCTGCTTGAACAAGATGCTTTATCTTAAAAAGGACAATAATAAAATGTCGATTTTCAAATTCTGCCATATTTAAATTTTATTTATTCTATTCTAATATAATGTCATCCAAATATTACGAGAACCATGTAGTATTAATGCATAACAAATGGTCTAACGCATGTAAGCATGGATGATAGCTTGTAGCGACGAAAGTCGATGTCATACTTAAATTGTATGTCTGTTACCCTGAGTGGCTGCGATATGGAGTATTATTAATTTGAATATAGATATTAATTTATGTGAAACGACGTTTGGCTTAAATATACATGAAAATTTTGTCAAAATAAAATATTTTTTATTTATGATATTTTTTTGGCGGCGGTGCGAGGGTGTGAGTTCGATTCCCACTCGAGAAAATCAAATATTTTACATCTTAATTTCTTCGTTGGCGTTGAGTTCTGCAACTCAACAGCCTTCAGAATTCAGCGGAAACTGGAAAAGGGGAGTCTTTATGACAAGGCAGTGTCTTGACACTAGTCTCACAGGTTCCCTTTGCCTCCTGCTATGCGCGGAATACAGCTGGGCTCTCCAAGACTGAATTCCGTAAAAAGCCACCGTAGCTTCGAATGAATCAATATAAATTATACATAATGATATATTATTTCGTGAACAATACCCTGTAATCAAACTATTAAATAATTGCCTTTGTCCGAGCCCCGTTTAATTTGCGTTAAATCATTAATTACGTTTATTTTGTAGGTATACGTTTACACAAGAGGATAACGTAATTATGTATATTACACGCACATTGACAGTAGAAAATGAAGTGATAATAATCAAATTGATTTGTGTTTGGTTTCACATAATTGGCCTTAATTATTTGATATACAGATTATTAATTATAGTGGTAATTAAATAAAACATTATTTGTAAAGTAGGAGAAAATCAAGTGATATATCACTATGTCAATTCTTTTATTATAAGTATTTTTTGTTATAAATTCGCGATTTAATACGGCATAACTAAACAGAATAAAAAAAATCAAAATAAAAAGAAACTGGTTAAGTGGATATGTAAAGGGAATGTAGTGCTAAATCACTCCGAGTTTTCCAAAATTAAAGACTTTACCTTCCTTCTAAAGGACGAATCTAATATAATCCTGTTTAAAGCCAGATGCTCTTTCACTGCGCCACGAGCGTCTTTTTATTAAAATGTTTATTTTAGGCTCATGCTGTAGTAATCCCGCTTTTAGCAGGGTAGACAGAGGGAACCTAATAATCTAGTGTTAAGAAATTCTTGCCCCAATAAAGTGTCTTCACTTCAGTGTCACATCGAAGAAAGAATATAAAATAATTTAGATTTCTGCCCCCAAATGCGAATTGAACCTACGACGATCCTGAGTACTCCCAACGTCCAACATATACTTCCTAACTAATATATTTACACTCTTGTTTCATTTTAATATACGTGTTTCAATACTGTACCCATTCATTATTGTACACAAATAATACCTCGTGCAAGTTGATGCATGCACTGGAACTTGGTAATGCTTAGTAATAAATTTCACACAAAAATATGAGCCACTATTACTTTTCACGTAAAATATTTGTTCATTTTTAGTATGTCAGAGTAGTTTGTAAAATGAAAAACCTTCATTTTATGCTTTTTCTTTTTTGGAAATTTATTTTAGTTTTTTTTAATGAATTGTGTCAATGAAACGTTATTATTATGTTACAATATTGTATAAAATATGAACAAGCAAATTTGTTTTTATTACTGTTTTTAGACGTGGAAATAGTAAAGTTATTTATTTATTTATTTTTTTAATTTATTTAGCTCCTGTATATAAATAATTATAATAATAATGATAAATAAAATTTATTTCTCAACACAATTTGCACAAACAGAAAGATAAGAAGGCAATCATGTGAGATTGACGCTTTTACTATGCTCTGGGTAGGCAGAAGGAATCTATTGCTGAAAGAAGGAACCTATTGAACCTATTGTACAGAGAATGATTATATTTCGCCCAATTTTTGAGACATTGTGTGTTGACTAGCGGAATTCAACGCTTCACTTTGTCAACGAAACGCAAATATTGTAGTTAATTTCTGATATATTTACATAAGGATGGGAATTGTAAAAGGTTTTCTATACTAATTTTCTGGGGAGGTAGACCACCGATATATTTTTGTAAGTCAAATCTGAAATTAGCTTAACTAACGCTGATCTAACTATTCTATCGTATATAGGTATGTTTTTTTTCACGCTGTAACCCGCATACAGCTGGGTAGGCAGAGGGAATCTAGAAAACTAGTGTTAAAGCATGATATATACGTGCTATATAATAATATACCAACTAAAACTTATTTTAATAATAAATATACAAGTTTCTCATATAATTTTATGCTAACGTTTAATTTAGCTTACAATGTATTTCAATTTACGATCAAAATATATTTTAAAAGTATGTGAATTACTTATGTGGGAAGCTTTTACAAACATATTATCTAAGATTAAAGTGCTTAATTTTGAAATTCATTAAGTCTAAGCGAAACGAGGACCGGTCGCTAATTTGAGTAATAAAATTACACATAATGTAAAGTAGTGTTTAAGCCTATTTGATGTCTAAAGCCTAATAGCTGTCTTATTAAATTATACATATATGATAATGTATATTTATGCTTTAGATTTATACCAATTTTGTTGCATGAGTCAGCTTCGTGCTGCTCGTGCTCGTATCCCGCACTTAACGGGAAGGGAGGAGGGGACGTGGACTTGGTTGGACGCTTTGCATTTTGGCGGAACTCAACGCCGCGCTATGCTAGATATTACGCCCGATACTACAATGAAGAAATAAAAATATAAATTTAAAGAAATATTTAATTTCGTCGAGTGGGGATCGATCTACGACCAGTCGCACACTTGTTTTTTTTATTTTTGCATGAATAGTAAAATAAATTAAGTAAGTAGTATTAAATATTTTTTTTCATAATAATTTTTATTTGAGGCTATCGAAACGGAACGGCAAGCACGTGCCTATATTCGCAATGGTTGTAGGTTTAATTTCCACTCGGGGGAATGAGGTATTTTCATTTCCAAGACAAAGCACATTGAGTTCGCCACTCAATGTCTCGAAAAATGGAGAAAGGAGTGTTTTAATACTAGGTTCAGAGGAAGCTAGATGCAGAGGCTTACTCAGCTATAAGTCTGTGGGATACAGCGTGAAACTACAGAAAAAAAAACGAACGGAGCCCAGAGAACATTATAGCTGCTATTACCCTTTTATTTTAACTATCTCTCTCAATAAACCAAGAGTAACGTCAAATTCTGACAAGTTGCAGATTATAATTCATACACAACAATACAAAAATATATATAGAATACGCTTCAAACATTATATTAATATTCACAGAAAAATGAAAATGAAAATTTTCACTACATATATTTGAAATTTCGCAATACTTTAAAAAAACATACTCTATTTTTACAAGAACAATTTATACTGAAAATTAGTGCAGGCGAAGTATTCAGAAATATGTTCGCTGCAGAGAAAATACCTTCCGCTACACAACTTCAGTAAGGAATTGCTATCGCGTATTTGACGACGATGCCAGCTGGCTTAATATGTTACAGCCTATTCTTTTGTATTCTTAACGGTTTTAAAAATATTTAAGGGTGCAGGTTCGATTATAAAATAATAAAAACGTTCAGTTACTAAAAGTTAATAATTAATAACATATACGTTCGATTTAATATTTATTAAGGAATCGTATAAAACATTTAACCGTCTTTGACAGTTTCCAGGAGGCTCTAATCTATCTGTCTATCTATCTATTTAATATATATAATATACTATTTTTCACCTAATCTAGTTCTTACCCCGTTTCCACGTGATATCATTAGCACCTATCCTCTCGTACTAAACCTTATCAATCATTATTCATCATAAAGCTGAGATCTTGACTCACTCGTGATATCATAAGCTCTCCATATTATGTATAATCACACCCAATCGTTATAAAATTAGCTTGGTTAAAATATATTTACTCAGCAACGTAGTGCCGAGGCCGTTGTGACGCAACGGTTGTGAGTTCGATTCCCACTCAGAGGAATGAAATATTTTCACTTCCCCGTTCTCGGAAGCAAAGCGCAGCGGAGAGTTTCGCCACTCAAGTCTTAATGCCTCAAGAAATTGGCGGAAAGTGGGGAACGGGAATATCTTAATTGGAAACGAAGCGTCTTAACTCTAGGTTTTCCTGGTTCCCTCTGTCTATCTTGGTATGTGTGGGGTCCAGCGTGAACGTAAAAAAAGTATTTTTTTGGATAGGCCAAGAAAAAATTAATGAAAAGGATGTGGGTTCGATGTCCTCTTGGGGTGGTAGCTTATTTGCCTATCCTATATGACGAATTAAGCATGTAGCTTAATTCATTTTTGATTTTACTATAGATGTTTCGTCTATGTAAAAATTTAGAGAAATATTCCAAGCGAATAATTCATATCAGTTTAAACTTCCGAGCAATTTCGGTCCGCTTCATTATTCCGCAATATTGAGTTACTCGTTTCCCAACAATAAATTAGTGAAGTTATAGCTGGGCTATACATTACGAGGTTTGGAGTGGTCATCGTCGGAGGAAACATGCGTAGCTGCTTCCAAATTCTGTATTTACCTTGTAGCTGAGTAAATCTTATTAATTTGACAAATATTTGTGCCCCAAATTCGTTTGCATTAGTCAAAGCTTAGTCCACGTTGTATTTATCAAAGAAATCAAAGTTATATTTACTAAAGGTTTTTTTTTTCATTTTTTACTTTTTAGGAACATATTTTGGAAATGGTAAAAAAATGAAATAAAAATAAAGCCATTCTTAATTTTATGTTTTTTAAGGCTTTATGTTAGATAGCATATCAGGCTACGCTGAAGAGTGAAACATGTGAAGATATTGGGTTCTCCGCTCTCTCAGCTAATTCGAGACATTACATAATGAGTGGCGAGTTATTAATAACTTATTATCAAATAATTCATAAGAAGTAACTAAAACATATTAGAATTAATCCCGTTATTCCTTTTATTCCTGAAATATTCTGCTTATATCGAAAAATAGGGGAACAGCAAGTACTTTGCCAAGTAGGGCGCGCCTTATGCCAAGAGACAGATGATATTTTTTATAGTTTTTTACTGCGTAAAATAAATATGAATAAAATTTCAAAATATAATTATGTGTTATAAAAATAATTGTATTGTATTGATGTAGCGACGTAACTTTCAGCAGGAATAAAGGTAGTTTCTTATAGATAGCCACTTTCTGCTAAGAAATTATGTGTTGATTGGCGGAATTAAACGCTGTGTTTCGTCCTACTAAATCCATATATTATATATCATAATTCAAATATTATGGACAAAATATAGACAAAAAGTTCTATTAGCTATTCACAATTACCTCTTGCGGTATAGTTTCACGAAACCCTAGGAACCTAGTCCGGAAAAAAAACAACCAAAAACACAAGGAGCAAAATGTAAACATTTAAAACAATGCCTTCATTAAAATTATCTCAAAATTTAGAACCGTAAACAAAAATCACATTTCCCTGCCAATTTAAAATAGAACATCAGATCTTGAAATATTCAAAGTGACTTAATTGCTCTTTGGGCCGAGGTCGCGTAAAAATAAAACAATGCTTTCTCAACAAACAAACTGGATGCCTTCTATTGTGGCGGACAAATACTTTACTTGGTAACTGACAGAGTCAAAATGTTATTTTTCTTAAAAAAACGTTGACGACTCCAAGATAATTGCCTTGCGTTAAACAAGATATATTTACTTATCTTAAGGACGAATTCTTCAAGACTAAAATGGACAAGCAAATCAAGACCGTTTCCGCTGTTTTGTAGAATTTTCAATTAAATTTCACTTGAAATTTATGATATTTTTTTTCATTTAAATATTCTATTGTAATTTCTGTTTGTTTGGTTAAAAAACAGCATTGCGTTTTACTTTGAAAATTTGGAATTATTGTAGAATATTATCTTTCCTTTAAGTATCTCTGTTTGCTTTGAACCACATGAGGTTTCTCGTATAGCAATATTGGCTGAATATATATGCATTGCCAATATTAGACCTTCTCATTTTACCCCACACAGAGTGGAATTAAAAACATATTTATAGAAAACAAAGTATTAATAACTTGCCTTTTGTGTTCTATATAAAAGCCAAATCAGTGGAATAAGAATGCTTCCCAAAGTACACGAAAATGTAAGTATTGTTACAATTTTGTTCTTAAAATTTTTAAAGAACACATTCGATGCTTTATACGAAGCCGGATTTGAACAAAAAATATGAAACAAAAGGGAATGAGTATGTGTAATTTTTGCTACGAGATAATTAAAAGAGAATAATAAACCAAGAATATTAGCATGGAACGGTAATTAGACCGAAATTTCTCTCGGAAATCAGCACTAAAAGCCTTGCACGCTATTAAGGACGCCACGTAAATAGGTCGGAAAATATGAAGTTTATATACTCATGTCCCAATAATGTACTCGTACGACCTCTTAAGATAAAGAGATGTTATTATTAAAATAATTTATATGGAAGCTTCTTAAAAAAATAACGAATGTATCTAATTGCTGTCTTTGAGGGAAAAGTATAAAAAATTTAAAAAAAAAATACGTTTCAATTGACGATACTATTGTCATAACTAACTATGAAAATATACTAAAATAATGATATTTTCAGCTCTTGTTCTAAAATTACGACACTAAATGAGGGTATATCATAATGTAACGAGCGTGTTTGTGCAGGAACAACAAAAGCTCGCCAGTTACGCAATTTCCCCGTGACCAGCTTTCGTGGTAATCATTGTACTCCTGTACTTTACATTGAGCTAATAGTAGCTAGGAACAGCTTTATGGAAGTGCATGGATAGGAATTTAAAATTGGAAATGATCAATACATTCTAACTGAATTCTTTGAAACTCAACGTTTATCAAAGAGTTTCCATTTTCTCGGTTCATTGTGGGGATACATAAAAAAATAGAAAGTTCTCTGTTTATCTTTTCTTTTTTCACTTTATTTACTTATTTATTTAGAGGCCAGTCGTAGCTCGGGGGTACAAGCGTGACTGTAAACGTGACAGACTGTGAATGCGATTTCATTCGAGGAAATTAAATATTTTCATTTGGTTGATCTGACGGCTAGGCAAAGTATAGCGTTTAGTTCCGCCACTTGACACGCACTGCTTCCAGAATTCGGTGGAAATGGGGAGTGGAGTATCTTAAGATTAGGCTCCCTATGCCTACCTTGCTGCATGCGAGATACAGCGTGAAGCTATAAAAAAGTTCTAGCTTATTTACAATAGGAACCTGGGAATCTATTGTCAGGAGGAAATGAAAATGTTAAATATTCCATTTCCTTAAGTGGAAATGGAACCCACAACCGTCGCGCACAATTGTATTCCTGCACCACGACGCGACGGCCTAATCATTAGCTAACAATCTCATAATAACAAGATATAAAATAGAGAATCGTCTAATATATTGCAAGAAAATAAGAAAGAATCTTGCAATTTAATACTTTCCTGTCCATATTATTCATACCATAAGGACGTAAACAACAATCAATTTAATCAACGCTAAACGCTCTATCGTAATATCTGGACAGCAAACAACAAAGGGGCGATAAGTAGTTATAATTTATATGACTTACCTTGAATTATTAATAGTAATAATTTACTCGGCCTGACTTGTGCCTCTGATATCCCCACCCTTTGTATACTACTTACTTAAGATGATTTGTAGGTGCAACCTAACGCTTCCTTTTGATAAATCTAATATTTCACGGAGAAATGAACTCTATTTTCATAATATTTTTGGTTGTTTTTATATTTTTGGTCAAGAAATAGATTATTCATTAATATTTAGACTGTAATGCCTTAAGTATAAATATGTTATGATTCAGTCGGTTTGATTAAGTAAGGAAAACGTGATTTTTGTTTCACATTAAGATATATTATTTCACTGGAATTGACACGTCTCTTTAGTATATATAGTTTTATTAAAAATAAAATATAATATCTTATTTTTCAGTATTTTGTAATAGTATTCTCTAGAAGCATACTATTATAATATTTTCCAATAACTTATCTTTAGTTATACGTATATGTTTCAAGTCACGTCTTAAGGTTACTTACTGCTCGGACGGTTTCGATGGCCTCAAGCCCATTCCCGGTTCGATTTCCGCAAGGGACGCCCTTTCCGCCAGTGACCCTCTTTCAAGCAGCCGCGTAGAGTACAATTGCCTCTATTCCAATTTCTCTAGGACAAGCCAGTAGGGCAACTTGCGAATATGGAGAAATTGGGTGGATAGGCAGAGGTGGTACAAAATAGTCATGAGAAAAAAATAAGAGTAGTCTTAACAATATTTTGACTAATATAAAATAATGGTCACTTTCATTCGGGTTCTTCTCATTGTATACCAACAGTATAAAGTAGGGAAATACGAGAAGAAGAAAAAATCTATAAAAGTAAGGCTACTTTGGATGTTTGCCAACAGTTTTTCTTTTTATTGCCATCGACTGATATTTTGACTTAAGAGCTCATGACAAATACGAGAAGAGCTTTATGAAATGGCGAATTATGGAACAGAACAATGCTTTAGAAATATCAAGGTGCTTAACTTTGTTATAGAGAACAATTTAAATATTCTTTTTTAATATTAATTAAATAATAATTGAACTAAACATCGGCCAAGGTTCCCTACAAAAGAATAAAGTCTTTTTAATTCTTCATTGTACTCGAAGATTGTTCAAAACGAACTGGAAGAAATACCGTTAAAGTAGCGCAACTCAACGCATGTTTTTCATTTCTTATACACAAGATACAAATATAAAGGATATTAAGAAACAGGAATACTTGTAAAAGATCAAGGATAATATAAAAGCAAAAATTTAATTTGTATTTAGATGAAACTAGAAAGTTGTCCGAGGTCCCTTATTAAAGTTTTAGATTACAAAATTTTACATAGAACTAATTTGTCCAAAAGTCTTTGTAGATGACAAAATATTTTCGAATAAGAAAAGATTTTAATAAAATGTTAGAGTCAAAGTAAACGTACATTCTTTTATACCAAAAATAATAAGAATGTATTGAAATAAATAGGTTTCTTACTATAAAAGTATTATAAGCAATAAATTTATTGTGATTGTATATCTGTTGAGGCTAATCAGTTTCTTCGATTTTTTTCTTGAATTGAAATATTAATATAATCGTATGTAGCAGGGTAGGCAGAGGGAGCAAAGAGTTAGACCAGTGTGAGAAAATGAAAATATCAAATATTTTCCTACCCTGAGTAGGACTCGAACCCACGACCGTCGCGTTTAGCGTCACATGCTACAAGCATATATATACAAGTACGGATAGAAACCAAAATACATAAACCAAATACACTTTACTTATTTACTGAAAATATATTTTCCCGGACCATAAAACACAATTGTTATCTCACCTAGTCTCTCAATAGAATTTTCTTTCTAAAATGTAATACAATTTTACAGTGGTACAACGTACCTATATGATTTATGGCAATCGATTAGAGGATGCAGGCGAGGGTGCAAGTGTAGTGATCGACGTAATCTCTTCTCCGTACCGCTTTATATATTGTATGCCTGTCAGATTTTGTGGTATAAAAGATTTTTTTCTGTTATTCTTTATATCTTTTAGGGTGGATTTATATGAGATTTTTTTGATATGAAAGTTATAAGAAAATTAATTCAACTCGTTATGCCTCCACTAGATTCGTAGGTTCCCAATCTACCCTGCTATGTGCGGGATATAAAAGAAAGCAAAAAAAAAGTTTTAAAGATATTGGTAAGATGTACATAGATTGGGAAGCATCAAGGCAATGAATTATAGAGAATGTTTCGTTTTCTAGGAATATAGACTAAGCTTTGAAATTGGTCTTTTTTTATTGAAATATAGTCGTTTTCATTTAAAGTAAGTACTTGCCTACATTGTTTGATTTTACCATCCAATATGAACGTATATATTTGTAGATGGATTCAAAAGGTGAGACGAATTATTGTTCTATATGAGGACGGATTGCCTTAACACTAGATTCCCAGGTTCCCTCTGCCTACCCTACCATGTACAAGTTACAAAAAAGAAAAAAATGTAAATAAATATAAAGACTGATAAAAAATATTGTACGTATATAATAGCGTGTAAGCGAATTTCCCTTCATAAAACACTTCTAAACAAGGAGCTAATGTTCTCTTATACTGAGAATGTGAAGAAAATGGAGTGGGTCACGTCTAAGCTAGGCGAGGTGTGACACAAATTCTTGAATAAAGCTTAAGATTACTATAATGTACAGTATCTTCTTAGCTTCGTAGGTGTGGGAATTTAGGTTATTTGTTTAAAAGTTATAATAATAATGATTTTGGAATAAGATTAGGTCTAGTAAACTTTATAACAGGTAGTTGATAATAAATAATAATTAATTGTTCTAGTCGGTTACTACATGTAATTTTAGTATATTACATTCGGAGCCGCTTGTTATTTATAAGAGTTTCGAAGGCTGGCATGGGATAAAACCATGCTAAGTGTCCGGACAACGTCAATGGAAAACGACAATTTTTATATTATTCTCAAGAAAATACGAAAAAGTTGAGTTTTTCCATTAAATAGAAGCTAGATACTCTTTTTAACATCTTAGTTATCTAATAACTTCCAAAGTAAACCACCATCTAAGATCCTACGGTAAGGAAACTATATTCATTACGTCTGACCATCGTAGACGTGATTCAATCAAAATGACACGTCGAATATAACACGTATTACTATTTTATGTTATCTTTCACTTGCAGACGGGAAAATGGATCACGAGCTAGCGACATGCTATGATGATGATGAGTACATTGTCAAGCTTGTCTTATTTAATGATAAGATTCAGATTAGCTTCACCCTGAATCCCGCATATTGCAAGGTATGGAAAGGGAACCAAGTTTAAGGCACTGTTCCTCACTTTTTGCTTTGTGGTGATGGTGGTGATGGAGGTATTATATGTTTGCTGCTACAGAACCCTTTCATTTACCTTTTTAGCAGTTTTGGTTAGGGGGTCAGGATGATCGTTTAAAAAGAGAAATTCTCTGTTTTGTGCCCCTCTGTCCTTTCTGACAGACAAATGAGATGTCTTCCAGTTACTTGAAAATGACAATATTGAAAAGCAGTATTGAAAAATTAAAAAACGTAATATAAGATAAAATAAAATATTTAATTGAGTCAACATGATGCGTTATTCCTTTGTATTGCATAATATTTTTAATCTGGTCAAGTGGCTCTATAGATACTTTTATTGTTTACCACAAACATTGTGCACCACTCAGTACACAATACACGGACGTCATGTCTCGCCTTGTGCATTTCTATATAATGTGACTGACCGTGCATACTATTAATTTGTATAGTCATTTTAGACATAAAGTATATTTTTAGTAGGGCTTCGCCCCCTTATATTATATGAATAGACTTTGCGAGGCCAGTCGTAACGTAGAGGAGTTCCATTTCTCATTATGGAGACGCCTTATAAAAATATCTAATCATTTCCCTGAGTGAGGATCTGTCCCATAAACGTCGCGTTTCCAATCCGCTCTGCCACTGCGCCAACAAGAAGCGGTAACTTCAAAAGTAAATAGTTAACTTAATTCTTTATTTAATTAATTAATTCTTAACTTAATTCTCTTTGTAAAATAATAAAATTACCTATATATTCTCTTTTACAATCGGGTAATAATTTAAAACTAACAGCCGCATTTATAGTTCATGGCTGCAATAATATAACGTCATAGTGTAATTTGTTTAACGCAATCGTTAAGAAATGTTTGGAAAGTGGTTGTGAATTCGATGCTAGAGTAGGTCAACAAATAGTTGTGTTTTGCATTTTTCTATGTTTTGGAGTAAATTTAACTATTTGATAATTGTACTGAAAAAAATTGTACTAAATATACATATGAATATATATAATTTATGAAATTAGGTTGTTCTCAATTGACAAAGACTATTTTGAGTTCTTAATATGTTAACTTTATACTATTAACTTATGTGTATGTCTTCGCAGTAAAAACGCGATGATTATGAGTTCATTTCCCACTCTACGAAATGAATTATTTTCCTTGCCCAGCTCTGGTAAACATTACCGAACGGGCGGCTATTTTAACACTAACTTCTTTCTACTCTGCTATGTACGTGGAGAAAGATGGAGATGCCATAAAAGCTTAGTAAAGACATGCCAGAGTGAATTTTCGTATAGAGAAAAAAAAGTTCCTCATGATTCAAACAATTTAAACGGGTAAAAGTAGAGTTCAAAACAATATGATAATTAATATATTTCCATAATTTAAATTCCCATTCGAGAGAACCAATTATTTTCAATTCCTTGCTCTAACAATAAGACAAAGAGTCCCACCACTCGACATGAAATATTATTAAAATTAGACTCAAACTGGGGAACTGCTATATACGGAATACAGCGTTAAGCTTTAAAAAAATAAGACATTATTTAATTGAAAAAAATAATAATTGGTTGCTTCCATATTTCGTGGAATGACAAACCATGGATGGCGTAATATGCAGAGGTAAATTTATTCATTACAGGTAAAATTTTCTTGCTGATAATATGATAACAGCGAGTATTGTTCTCATAAAAAATAATGAGAACCAGTCGTAAGTATGGAAATCGGAGGCTTTTAATTAAGGAAAACATATTGGTACAATTGTATAAAATTTTGCTTTCGTCTTCTCTTATTTACATTTGGTTATGTGAACTCGTTGTTTTTTGTTGGTTCAGCCCCTTAAAGAATGTGAGCTTTAGTGGGAAGATAGTTTAATAGGTCGTAGGTTCATATGCCGACAATGTTTTTTATGTAATTAAAGGAAGTACATTAGGTACTTTATTTATAGGTATGACATTGCTAAGAGCGTATGACACGTATGTCATTATAATAAAAGTATGTAGGTGTAATCTAATAATATACATATAACGTGTAATATAACATGTAAATATCGTTCATTAAATAGAAAAAAAATCATTTTAAACCAGTAGTTTCTGAGATGAAGGGGACCAACCATACAAACTCTTCAACTTTATACTATCAGTACTGCACAGTATTGACAGTCACTGCATTAAGCATTAGACTGTCAATACAATTAATAGAATTCCCTTTATATTGTCACGTAACTAATAAATGATAGGCGAAACCCCTTCTAAAATAGTTGGGTATAACTAAAACACTAATATATATAGAGTATAGATCGAATTTCCAATACGTACATTAATTGTCATCTTAAAGCCCACAGCTTACCCTGCGCTTAAAACTAACCTATTCAGAAACTGTCCAATATATTTAATATATTGCATATTTGGGTAAAAGTATCCTTGTTTAGGTAATAAGTTAATGAATGTACGGGTAAAATTAAATTAATATTTTATATTGTATTTTAAATGCTGATGGCGTCGTGGCATAGAGGCATAGGCGTGCAACAGTAAATGCGATTTGGCGGACGTGAGTTCGATTCCCACTCAGGGGAATGAAATATTTAATATTTTCATTTTATCTCTCTCTCTCTCTCTCTCTCTCTCTCTCTCTCTCTCTCTCTGGTATAGTATGGTCTGGTTCTAAATAATTCGAGGGGATATAGAGATAAGAAATTCGGTACTTGTTCAAGTAAGTACCGATAATGTAACGTTATGATTTTTCTTGTATTATAGTATAAAAATATTTTATTTTTGACGTGCCCTCTAAAGAACTGTTTGTCAACATCTTATACCAACTAATCTAAGCAAAATGAAAAAAAAGAGTGACCACTAACACTGCTATTTCACACATAAAAATATATATCTGTAATTGAATTAATCTATTCAGCATACATTGTTTCATTTGACCCATGTCTCGAGAACATAATCTCTTGTCAGTAGTAAGCCATTTATTTAATTAAGATATTGTATGCTATTGATATATTTTCTTAGACATTAATCTCTCCGTCTTTTCGCCTAATTTACGATGTTTTAGCGCCATCCAACACGTGTATGCACACGCAATGTCTCATGTAAATTAGGCGGGAAATGGGGAACGGAGAGTTTCAACACTAGTTTACATAGCAGAGTTATACTAAAAAACATTCCCTACCTTTAAACATCAAAATATAGAAACAAATATGTTTTGAATGTACATTTTATGACCCCTAATTATATATCCTGCAAGAATAATATCCAAATTTTTGTCTAATAGTTCGAAACTTTGCAACATTCTCTTATATTAAAATCCAACAAGCATATTAAATACAAGTCGCATAGTTCAAAAATGTATGCAAGAAGATGAAAATAATTTTGGCAACACTTGTTTGCCGTTATAATGAAAAATTGTTATTTATTGTCTGTGTTGCCATATATTTACTTGTAAAATATGCCAAAGAGTAGTTTTATTTTTCAAAAAAAAATAATAGAATAAAATTAATATCAAGATAAATGTATTTATAATGTTTAGCGCAAGTAGTTTCATTAATGTTAATGGATTAATTTAGGTAGAGAACAAAAAAAAATACCACTAAATAATCTTAGACAAACTAAAAGTATCTTACACTAGGTTCCCAGGTTCGCTCACCTTGCTATGAGCAGGATTCACCGTGAACTAAAAAAAATTAGTCGATAAAACGAAACTATAATATTATTCAGTAATTTACACTTTAACTTGGCACATATTGTATAATCTAATACAATTCGCTTTGTGTCAATACCTTCAGCGGATAGCTAATGAATTGCTTGATAGATCTCATTGAATTACAATACAGTCCTATCTCTATAAGATGAAAGGTGTATGCTATAATTAAAACATAATAGTCAATCTTAGTTTTAATATTTTGACTAAATTTGTTTTGTTTTATAGTTTTTGATAGTAATTATTTGGCGGAATTCAACGCCGTTCCCTACCCTCCTATACATCATGAAGCCAAAAATAAAAAATAAAAAAAATCTTAAGGACAAATTAAATATACAAAATTATGAATATAAGCAATCTTCTTTCACAAAACAATATTTTAATAAGTACTATTTAAACAAAACATTTAAACGATTATTTTGCCGTGCCCATTTTATTCTCGCAACAACTTTAAATAATTGCAAATTCAATCCTTTTAAAAAGTCACGTAGTGAGTTTTAAGCGCTTCAGAATATTTTCATAAAGATATAAAAGGTTAGGTTAGGTTGTCCGGAAATTGAAAAAAAAGTATATCTAAGCTAGACATCATAGTTGGTATATAGTCATTGCGTGAAATATTGTATAGAAAATTTACATAATATAAATTCAATTTTCATAATGCTAATTTTTTTTTTATAATAATTAAGTACCTTTTTAATTTTTTTTCTGTTAAACAGATATAATTTCTGTTAAATATTTATTTGCATATCCTATATTTTATAAAACAAAGTCGTTTTTCTAACTCTTCTTCTTCTAAACCAACCAACAGATTTTGATACAGTTTTCACCATTAGGTCGAGTATTGGTAAGTACTACAAGCAAATAATGTACTAGGGTATTGTTCCTCTTAATAAGATCTACAAAAAAGTCAGCGACAGCATATTCGTATCTTTTAAGAATAACGTGTGATCATATTTCTGTCTAAAAATTGTCATTTCAATATATTTTTTATTGTGAGGGATATTTTTCCATAATAGTATTAATCCTTATCCTTTAAAATACTTTAGTAATTTTATACGTTAAACGAAGATAAAATTTGCTTTTTACACTATTTCGAAATTGCGAATAGTTTTAGAGAAAAACGCATTTAATTGTTGACACATCACGCCGTTGACACATCAGCTATGTTTCACTTATCCCTTATTCTCAGCATATAAATAAGTATATTAGTTATTTAATGTAGATCAAAACTGTCTTTTACTGTTTTTCATTTTAATAAGTACTTTAGAAGTTGTTACAATATCAAAAAATCATGGCTCCGAAACGGCTCGCCACTCGCCATGCGATCCTCCGCGCCCCGTGACGTTTTGCTTATAGCACGTCCGCCGCGCCCGCCTGCCTCAATAGCAAAAAAGATTTAGATGTGTTTGCACGTATTGAATAATTGAAGTTAAATGTATTATTTCAGCGCGATATATTTGGTTTCATATTTTTTGTAGTAGTTATTAGTAGGTAGGCTTTTGTTTATAATTTCTTCTAATAGCAGTCTTCCTTGACGTAGCACGCGTATTATAATACGTTTTTTTATCTTAAAACAATTGGAAAATCTTTATTGGAACAACGAAAATGCGGGTTGCATTAGGGTTTAATTAATTTTCACATTATCTCAAGTGCTTTGCTAACATACACTATATGAATAATTCAGTAGTTTAAGCGGGCGAAGCCGCGAGCGGGTCGCTAGTACCTATATAAAACGGTTGTATTCCTGATTGACTGAAACTGTGCGGTGTTTAATTCCCAAATTTCTACGCTAACGGGAAAAAAAAAAATTAAAATTTAATAGTCTACGCAAACAAAGTATATGTAAACGAACGGGTTAAAACTTTTTTTTGGAAAATAAATTCGACAAAATAATAAATAAATATATTTTCTATATGAACCTTTACAAACCATAACCAAGCTAATAAAAACCAAATGGACAAATACATGAATTACCGTATATTATTACTTAACTAGCACTTCTAAATGGAACGAACGCTTAATAAATCCGCCACTATCACGAGATAAGGAAAACGTCAATCTATTCAGCCACACAATTAAGCAACTTACTGCAGAATAGACGATACGAACCATCCATCTTTGATTTGAGTTATGATTTGGACCCATGATTTGTAAGAAACGCAGGAAAATAGGTCATTTCCAGAGAAAAAACAAGGAAAATCCTGAGCTAATATTTATAATCAACAGACCGTCTCGTAAACAAAACCGTTTATCCATCACAGGATCAAGTATTAGTATACGTTCGGCAGTAAAAAGTTTTCCTGATTAATTCTTACTGGCGTCTTCCTGCTATAAAATATAAGTTACGGCAATGCGTTTGGGTTGAGAGGACTTTGGAATTATTGAATGTTCTTGCTGGTGACAGAGTTTTGTATAATCGTGGTAATATTGTATTTGTTCATACTCTGTTACATTATGTAGGTACGTTTATACACTTTGTGTATTGAAATATTTCGAGAAGTATATATAAAATCTGGCTATTAACATTTTTAAACTTAACTTAGCTTCACGCTTATCCCCAGTGGGGTAGTCAGAGAGAACGGAGCGCCAAACGCTCTCCATATCTCTTTCACCTCATCCACTGCTATCAACATCTTCATACATCATGCTTATTATGTGACCTTCTTCCAATATCTTTGATACTGTGTTTTCGAAAGTCTCCTACATCTCTTACTGCTCACTTTTCCTTCATAATTTATTTTACCACTCCTTTATCGCTCATTCGTTCGACGTACGCAAACCAGCTTAGCACGTTCTTGTCACCGTGATAGCCTAGTACCTACCTACTATTCTGTGCATCTCTTCATTTCAGGTTCGATCAGTTAAGCATCAGCAAATCCGCATGTCGTACGAAGATATGCGGTGTTGGGGCAGCCACCAAGGTGTGCCATATAAGGTGAATAAGACAAATCGCTTAAAAAATATTTTAAACTATATTCATAACTCTTCAAAATCATCAAATATAAAAGAAACAAATGCTCAATTAAAATCAGTCAAGTATTACATTCCATTCACGTTGGTGGTTCAATAGATCGTAATGAAGAGAGTGTATTTCAAGTTCTGAGATAGAGCTGTTGGGCTTGTATCTAGAATCCACATTTTCATATTACATGGGATATTGTTTTCACATATCATCTGTATTAATTGTGTGGTGGCATAGAAAATCTATATTTTCTCAATCGTAGTACTATTGCTTGGTGACTCATTTCTTCATTTAACACTGCTTCTATTTTTTAGTCTTAAGCAATTTAGTGTTGATTGGCTATTGTCAATTTTACAATTTCATTCGTTGAGTTTAGGCACTCAACTATGAGTCGCATCTTGGCGAAAAATTTTGTCATGATATTGGGTTGTATGTGCCTTCCCTGATATAAGCGAAACACTTCATGTAGATGTAAAAATAAACCTGAGATCTATGTTTTTTCACCATTTAACAAATCATAAGCAATAAAAAAATCATTTTGCTCCAATAAATTAATTTAAAGCCAGTCTTCAAGAGCTAACATAAATCAATTACCCATTTCTCCAGGCCACAATTTTAATTATATAGCTGTCAAAATTTTATATGCCTCCAATAAAATACCTTAGGACCTACCAAATTTATGAGCCAATAAAGCTGTTACTCTTCACATAACCAATTTAATCATATCCTTTGATGGGCACTCGATTCGCAATAAAAGGGATTAAGATGAGTACTCGGAAGATGTAAGTTTAATGTTCAAAGGTCATTTTGATATATGCGAAAGGGTTTCGGATTAAAATTAAAGCTAGTTACTTATATATGGAGGAAGTCAAATGATGGACGTTTATTCATTTTCGGTAATATAAATGATGTATTGTGAATTATTGCTCTATTTTTTGTAGGTGATCAGGTTATAATGATTTTTTTATTTGTCTGCCTGTAGGGGGAACCTGGGAACCTAGTATAAGATACTGCACTTTTCATTAAGACACATTCATTCTCAGGCGGTACTCAACGCCGCGCTTTGCCTCGTAATCAGAGCCAGAAAATTAAAATATTAAATATTTCATGCCCGCGCCGCTACGCCACGACACCTTCAATTTAAAAGTAGAGATAAGAAAATATGCCATATTTTCTTATCTCTACTCCTAATTTCCTATCTCTCCATATTGAAATTTCAAACAATACTACTAATACCGCCTTTGAAATAGGTTCTAGATTTATGAAGTGATTGTTCAAGGTAGGCCGATTACACGTAACGTAATATTCCCGTACATGATATTTAGTACACGTTCTAAGTACACCAAAACTGTTTATTATTTTAATAATGTTTCAAATTTACATAAACTTTTACTAAAATTATCTATTTTATTATTGGAAGCGTAAAATAAATCTCAAAACAAAAATTCAAAAATACAAATAGGTAAATAAAATTTTGTAAAAACACTCAGTTTTACCTCGATTTCTATGGGCATAAAATATTTTTCACTTTTATATACTGTTATTTTTTATATAGTTTACAAGCGATGCTCCTTGCCGGCCCTGTGTAGCTATAAAATTATACAGCCTACCTGCTCTGACTTTGATTACTTTTATACGGGTCAAATTGCCTCCAAAAATTTGTCTTGAAATGATAAATAATATTATTGTATCGACAAATTTTGAGTGTTACACAGTAAATTCATTGTAATCATGTGACCGGTAGGGTTTCTTACTGTTTCTTATATTTCTTTTAAAATTTATTTTTCTTTACAGCTTCAAGCTGTTTCTCGAATATAGAAGATATCGGGAACCTAGTGTTAAGACACTCCAATCCCCACTTTCCGTCGAATTTTGGAGGAACCAGGTTGGTTACAGCGAAGAAATGAAGATATTAATCCATCCAATCCATTTTAAGCCATCGCGTTTACAGTCACACGGCCGGTCTCATAAATAATTATTAATATAATTACTTCCGTAACATACATTTTATAAAACAAAAATTGTCGCAGTAAAGTAAAAAGCGAAATAATATGAGATAAGATAAATTTTAACACAATTTCACAAGAATAAAATCAATTATAATGTTACAAATGAAAATCCTCCGTGAGATAAAGAATCAAAATTTTATTGGGGAAGTTTTATTCATTAATACGTACTCGTATTATATTTTTCGTTTGAAAGATTGAAAATTAAAATATTCCTGAATATTTTTATTTTTTATTTTACCGTTATAATGTTAAGAGTAAGTGACAATAAGAAGCGCTCTGGTTAATACAGAACTGGTGACGTTTAAGTTAGGTGTGCTTGGTGTGCAGGGTGGGCAGTCATTCTCTCGTCAAGTCATTGCATTGAGTGACAGAATGCAATACCGCCCCGAAATTTTCATATGCTAGCCAAAGGTATAAATATATAAGTGAAGATGTGGTTAAGTGAGGTTTTCAGCATATTGAAAACTTAAGCCGATAATGATTACGAGTCAGTCAAATGAAAAATGTACCTACCCTGGGAACTTTTTTGAATAATCCATATAAAAGCATAGTTGTATGTTGCATATTTTATTACTTATCTCTAAGCTACGACGGAGCATTAAAATTTTGAAGAATGCCCGTATTTTTGTTGTAAGGTGCCATTCAAAACAGGTCCCTCCATTCCTTTGTTAAGACATCCTACGATGTTTTATAAAGGGGTATAACATATTACTAATATTTACTAAGTAAATAAAAAAAATTAAAAAGTTATCGCCTTGTGTCGCACTGATACCCAAACCTGTGACTGTAAGCGCGACGGTCGGGGATTCAGTTCCTATTCGGGGGATTATATTAGTAAGTATTAATATTTTCATTTCTTCGCTCTGGTAACGTGACAAAGCGTGACGTTTAGTTTCCACTCAACATGCAATTCGTCGAAAATTCGGAGGAAATTAGAAAATAGAGTGCCTTAACACTATATTGCCTCTGCCTATACACTACCATATACGAGATACAGAGTGAAATTGAGAAAAATAATATAAAATAAATTATTACGTAAATACAAGCATTTCCCCGAGAGGGGATCGAATCTATAACAAACGATTGTACAAACACATATTTAGCTACTTTGCTCTAAGGTTGTATTAATCATTTTATTCCAATAAAAGTTTATCCCATTTCACGGTTGTGCTAATTAATTTACAGAGTTTCAATGAAATACTCTTTTGTTTGATTTCACTTTTTCGGTTACTTTTCTTCGAAGCAGCGATAATTAGTTCACCCTTTCAATGAAATTAAGTATATTTCTTAAATGTTTTTAAACGAATTATTTTTGTTCTATAAAAAAAAATAAAGTTTGAAAGTTAAAAAAGATTAGAATTGGTAGTTATAATTAAAACTTATGAATCGACTCGTGATTTATACATAAAGTTATAGTACATATTAAAAAGTGACGGTGTAATTGGTACCTTTAGAATCTTAAACCTTTATCTAAATTTATATTAAAATTGGAGTGTCCGAATCCCAAGAGGTGTAAGTTCCAATTCTTCTTAACTAATTTTAAAAAATATTTTTTCTTAGATTATTAGGATATGATTTAACATTGTTTTTATTACAATATAGTTTACCAATTTTCTATTAGAATATAGAAATATTTTTTCTAAAAATACATTTTCTAATTTATAATATAATGTACGTTTTCTAAGTAAACAATTTTGAAAGAACCTATAACCATGTCAGTTACTTTGCAACTGCACCAAAGTAAAATCTTATATAAACAGAAACATTTTTGTTTTACATTTTTATACAAGCTATCACTATTTAGACATAGATTAAATTATTATAGCAAATTTAGACGAGAAGATGCAGTCATTACAAAATTATATGTAACTAAATACAAGAGTAAAGTGTATCTAGCGGTTAGTACACCTTAGTAACACATTTTTTATATTGCTGTGTAAGCTTAATTAGAGCTTTGAACAATAATATTTACTTGATATATAGTGGAAATATAAAATAGGAATTCTTTAATATTTGTATGTGTTATTCTATACTAGGAAAGAAATATATGTATATATTTTTTCTGTAAAACGTATGAAAATTTGAACGTATCTTGGAAATCATCCAAGAGGCGCGGGTTCGAATACGAGCTACGTTTAAATTTTTATACGTTTTTTTAAAAATATATATATATAAGAGTTCCCTTGATTATTACATTTGAATATGAGTCAAAAAGTGTTATAGAGTACAAATTAAAAAAAAATACTTGTGTCTCGGCTGTCCTTGCTTGTGTGTGATGTCTCACAAGTCAACACACAATTCTCATCTGAGCGAAAAGAAGAAAACTAAGTGATATTAGACATTACATCTTCTATGTTTATTGTATAACATACGAGGGATAAGTAAATATGAAAAATAAAAGTAGCAGCAGCTTAAATTATAATCAATCTAGATTTAACGTCTAATAACTAGGCGTTAGTATTAAAAAAAAATACATTTTCATTTTCTACAAGACAATAGCCTAAGCACTCGACAAATATTTATAAAACATGATGTTTTTTAGTATCGTATTATTTCACTTAAAATTAATAGTGTACCTCTTGCACGGTTTGCAAGAGGCGAGGGTTCAAATCGCGTTACATTAAAATACTTTAGTTTCTAAATAATAATTAAAGTAATATTTGTCGTAGTAATTCGCTTCACGTATATATATATAGTTTGTAGGTATGAAAAATATTTCTGAGCATACACGTTTCTATTTCCATATTCCTAGTGTTTTAAGGTATCATCTAGAAAGGATTATTATATATTTTAATTTCCAAAGCCACTTTCGAATTTATAACATAAAAGAGAGCGCCGGTACAAATCCCGCCCCATTTTTTATCTCGACACATACCTTACCTTTCAGAAACAAATTTATAGGAGACCCAGTTTAATATTTATTTTTCTTGGCTTTCTCAAATAAGCTCCTATAAAAATCTTTTTTCTTCAAACCGCTTGCTCTCTGATTGTCTCTCTATGAAGGTAAGATGAATATTTGATTTCCTTTGCCCCTTATTTTTCTTCGCCATCCAACTTTGCAAGAGTAACGAGTTTAACTAATGCGGGTTGAGTTGTTTATTTTGTTTTGTCTTAAGCACGTTATTGAAAATTGGTTCGTTCGGTCTTTATTTGTCGATGCAAATAGGTATACAATGAACATATTTTCAAAAAACTCTAACTTAAAAACTTGTTGAAGATAATGTTTTCCTGAAAACTGTGATTGTGAACACGACAGATTGTGGGTTCGATTCCCGCTCGACGTATTGAAGTATTTAATATTTAATTTTTTTAGCTTCGGTGTTGAGGTAAAGCGCGGCGTGGAGTTCTGCAACTCAATCAACTGCAATACCTCCAGAGAATTTGGCGGAAAATGGGGAACGGATTATAAGTTAGGTAAAAGATATTTTAAGAAACAACATAATTGATGTTGGTCTTATATGGTGCTCAATTTCATCTTACAATCACGAACAAAAATTTAGAATATTTTTGTCATCGTTTCTAAGAATACTCCAAACCCTTTATAATATATACATACAACTAAGTATAAGTAGATACCTTTATAGAATAGATAAGGAAAAGGAAAAACTTGGAGCCCATTAAAACAATATGAATGATGCCTTATTATATTTCTGCATATAAGAGCAGGCTTTACTTGAATTGAAATCTTAGTTGGGGTAGTTTTAACGTTATTAATTTTCTCTGTGTTTGTTTGTTTTGCTTTAACTTTGCTACTAGGCACTAAGCTTTTTTTTAACTTAAAATAAGTAAAAAATAATAATATAGTGGATAATTTGTGAATATTCATATAATATTGGATAGTTGTGTTTGTGTGTGTGGTTTGATTCCTATTTCGAGAAAACGAAATAATTAATATCTTAATTTTCTCGTTCTGGCAACGAGGCGAAACGTAGCGTTGAGTTCCATCACTCAACGAAAGTAAAAAGAGGCTGGTTGGGAACGGAGGTGTCTTGATTAGGACAAAGTGTTTTTACACTAGGTTCCCCCTGCTTACCCTGCTATGTGGTACAACGTGACGCTAAAAAAAATATTTCACCATTCACTAAATTCCCTTTAACGCGAAAACATCGAGATCGAGAAAAACCATCGACAAGTCTCACATTAATTCTCAGTGTTCGAAAACCGTTAAGTCATTAAGATAAAAAGAACTTACCAAGAATCAGCGTAAGAGAAACCATTTATTATTCCGTGCTCCAACAATTATAAGATTTTTCTGTACACAAATGTATATTTGAATGTGGGACAAGGTCGCTTTCAGATTTGAGACTTCATCAAGAGTATATTCCAATTATTTTGGTGGATGGCTTTTAGTGCTGCATTTTAAATAATTTTCCCTCTGGATCCGAAAGTACTGGAATTAGTGTTCTAATTATGTAGCTATTATATAAAATTATTTTATTTATTTCTTTATAAGTATAGAATATGTAGAATTACTACGTCGTTGCCTGTAGTTGTTTATACGAATACTGTGTAAGATATTATTGAATATGATTAAAACTATTTTATTTTTCAAGCCACAATTAATTAGTAGAATGTTTTACAAATAAATACTAATAACTTAGGCTTCCTTTAAAATATAATAGGTTTCAAAAGAAGTAAGTTATTGCTACACCTACTTCATTTAACTTAAAACTACTACTAGCTGGAATTTAATATAACTTATTTAGAAATGTAGATATGAGAAAATGATGAAAGGTATTTTTATCAATCGTTATCGGCTTAATTATATGTGATAACGATTTATTATTATAAATCTCTATATCGCTAAAATTCGATCTTCTAAGCCATTTCATATGCTAACACTTCTCTTCTTGAAACACAAAAAGAAATTTAAAAAAATAAATTAAATCAGCTTCACGCTGTATACCGCGCTGTATACACAGCAGGGTAGGTAGAGGAAACCTAGTGTCAAGACACTCCGTTCCAATTCCAATGAAATTTCCAATGGAAATATAAACGTAAATAAATATTTCACTTCCTCCAATGCGGATCGAACGCACAACCGTCGTGCTACCGTCACACCCTTGTGCCGCAGCGCCACGACGGGCTCCAGAAAAAAGAAATATGTGCTATTGTTTAAAATCACCTGTAGTATAATTTCTGAGAGCTAGTTCATCCACTTAATTACGTTTCTCGAGTACAGTCTAATTAAAACTAGCATAGTAGAAAACAACATTAAAATTATGCTTATTACTATTTAAAACTTTTAGATTTGTATACGTGGTATTTATAGCTTTTAGAAATAACAATTATTTATTTTATACTAATGAACATAGAGGCTTCGCCCGTTAAAACAATGAAGAAAAGCATACAAAAATACGTTGATATAAAAATTCCATTTTATGTCGACAAAAACATAGTCGATATTATTTTATATTATTAGTTTTTCTATATTATAATTTACATAAATACACAGTATTCTACATATAACCTTCCCTCTCGAATCATCATGTACATATGTTCGTGAAAACCACAATTAAATCGTATTAAGACATATCCTAATCCTATTATTGACTTTGGTGAACTGTATATACATTTTATAAGTTAACAAGACAAGAAATAAAATAAATCGCCTTCATTGGTCTAAGCCTACAACAGCAGCTGCTTTTTAGTATATGAATAAGCACGCAGTAATATACCACTAAAATAAACATTCTCCCTTCTAAAAGTTTTCTTGCAAAAAAGAAAATTCTCTCAGAATTTCTTAAAACAAAATGGTACATAAAGTTGAATATTATTATAATAAACATATTTAATTAAAACTGAACGTAAAATAAAACTTCCGGAACTCTTTTTGTATTATAAGTCACTTTAATATATACCTACATTCTAGAGCCAAAAGTATCACTGACACAAACTTTCCGCGTGAAGGAATTAAGTAAGATGCTTCTATAAAGCTCCTATATTTGGATACTAAAAGTTTGTACACAAATTGAAGCCAAGAACGCTTCGGACCGCAAGATAAACTTCAACTTCTGAACTCATTCATCAAATTCTTCGATAACTTCCAATGTTTGATTGATGAAAATGTATAAAGATATTTTTTTTTTGTATATATTTATTGTGAATTATCAACACTGTTTTGGTAGTTACGTTCAATATTTTTATAATATGGGAAAGTGACTGACTTGTTTCGGTAGTCAGATGAAACCTAGTATTAAAACACTCTGCTTTCCAATTTCCGCCGAATTCTGAAGGCAACTGCGTGTTGAGTGGCATAACTCAACGCCGCACTTTGCCTCGACGCCAGAGCAAAGAAATGAAAATATTCAATATTCCATTTTCTCGAATGGGGATCGAACCTACAATCTATCGATTTACAGTTGCACGCTTGTTAAATACTCCAGCACGGTGTCAGTCTCAAAATAAATAGATAATCATAATTAATTTATGTTGAAAATCAATTGGTAAGACATTCTGTTTCACAATCTAGTTTTACAAACCTCTGATATTTGGCCACGCCACTATATAACATTTCGAAGTGCCGTAATCAATATTTCTAAAATTTATAAAAAAAAAGAAAGCGGAGTGATTCGCTACTAAAATAGAAATGGGAAAATTTCGTTATCTTCCATATATAACTAGGTCAGATGGAGGAGTAACACTAATGATGACCATAAAACGCCACATTTATTGGTACATTGTAAGAGTATTGTATTGTGTACGTTGCAACCGATGATTTCATTGAACACTAGCTTTGAAACTGAAATACAGTCGTCCATTGTCTGGTCTTTGAAAAGGGTTTCTCTGTCAATCTTTATTAGGCTCTAGGTAGCTTTACGTAAGTTGAATTTATTCTAAAAATTTGCGAGATTCTAGGCCTATGATAATATACATGAACGTTATAATATACTTAAACTAAATATTTGTAAGTCTTATCAAAATTCCGCAATGTATTGACGAAAAAGAAAGGACAAAATGACTTAAGGCCAAGTTGTACCTACTCTGAAATACAGTTACATATGAAGATCAAATATAGCATTATTTTAAATGAATCCGATTCAGCAAAGCTAAATTCAATATATAAAACTTTTCGTTTTAACAGGAGCATGATAAATGAATCAAAAACACACAATCTCGTACTTCATACGGAAACGGAATCTTTAATCAAAAGAGGTAAACAAAATCTACTTCTATTTCAAAGAGACAAGTCCAACGTTTTCTAGTTACAAGTATATATAAATTATAATAAGTATGGGTTCATCATAAATTTGACTTTTAGGGAAATATACGTGCTATTTAATATTAAATGGATATGCCAAATTAAAAATTCCATCAATATTGATTTTTATTGTTTTACTAATGATTATTTATATTTATTTACATACATGTAGGTATGTAAATATATAAAAATAAACAAGAACAAAATATGAATAACAGCATAAATGAGAAATAAATATGTTATTTAAAACACGTCTTCGCTATTCACGTTATCGCGTATAGGAAAAGTAAAACTTGATTCATAATTAGAAAATAAGTGTTCATGAAACTTTATATTCAAAAAGAAAATTAATAATATGAACATATTAAACATGGTAAAAATAAAAACTTAAATTTGTTATGTATCTTTTACTTTTATTTCTATGTGGAAAATGGTATAAAATATGGTGTGAAAATATAAAATATTTAATCTCGTCGAGTGGAAATCGAAGCCTCGACCACCGTGTCATTCATACAATTGTGCCTGTGCCCCTGTAGCACAATTGGCCTCAATAAATAGTAAATAGAGTTAATTATTTTAAAAATGCATTTTTTATAATATCTCTTATCATAATCCAACCCAACGTCGATAGCAATCAGAGAACCCCTGATGTGACAGTTACTTTTTTTCAAAGACAAAATTAAAAGCATTTGGGAAAAATAAGGAACTTTAGTACTTCAAAGATGGCAGGACAGAAAGGTTACTTTAAGGAAAACCCAATTATCGGAGTAATTTTTCGGGCAGTCCGTAGCTTATTGGCGACTAGAACAGATTGAAAAGGAGGTACGATAAGCGTAAAATTAGATACCTTTTATTAAATTGAATTGAGAAATTTTAAGAACATCTTTTGTGAATTTTTCATCAATTATTGTATTTGAATAAGTGAATTCAGCTACTTATAATATAGTCAATGTCTATAAGTAATTATCTCTAACGCGATACAGAAACGCTCTACGATACAATTATACAGCTAAAAAATAATAGTAGTCACATTGAACAAATCAAAATGGAGAAAATACGTATTATATAAATTTATTATTATCATCATTTCTTAGAATAATTATTTTAAATGCATTTGTGGCATTTCTTAATATTTTGTTAATTATAGTTTCCGAACAAAATTATCGGTGTCTTCTAAAGTATTCTCATTTTTTATAGTATTTTCTGACATATATTTTTATTAATTTAATATTAAAATTATACTAAAACTTACCTGTCAAAAATCCAAAAAAATATTAAAGTTCTCGGCTGAAAAACAAAAACACACACTTCACTGTAAAAACAATGTTTATTCTAAATACCACGAACTTACAGGCTTCATAGAAATTATTTAAAAAAATCAAATTCACTTAATTCATAAAACACTGTTATTCGTAGTTCATATTTCGTTTCACTTATAATATAACGGTAATAACGTCCTATCTACACCGCATTTAGTGGGAGACTAACGTATAGCGCCTTCTAGGGTGATTTTGCCATAGTGTGCGTTCCTGTACGTATAATGTCCGTACACGAAATTTTATTTGAATGTGTGCATATTTTAGACGCTAGTGTAAGTGCTTTCAGACTTTCTGCTAGTCCAAGATTACGAATGTGTAGGTAAAATCACCTCAAGCTCTACTTGTGTGAGTGTACTGCCGGGAAAAATGACGGTTTGCGCTTGCGTACAAAAATCATGTTTCGCGGTACTTAAATACTGATTTGAAGAGCAGATTATAAATATTAATCTTGTATGTTTTCGGTTATATTTTGGTATTTTATGGTATTTTGTTTAAAAACAGGAGGAAAATTGGGAGTTTTGTATTTGATATACATACATATTTATTTTTCTTATGTTAAAACACGCATAACTTTTTATTGCAGTTCCATTTTGATCATTTTTAGATTGGATAACATCCTAATACCTGTTAGATGGAGATACCTACAAAGGTCTAAAAAAATTCCAACCATAAACTAAGAAAACAGTAGATTGACTGCTCACTGAGTGATTTTTATACATTATCACGAAGAGCTTTTTAAAGACTGTATATAAAATGTATTGAAATATTGTCATAGTATTTATGTCATCCTACAATTTTAGTTAGTTTTATTTAATAGTTAGCTTTATTTAATATCAAATTTTTAAAAAAATCCTCTTTACACCTACCGTACATAGTAAAGTAGGCAAAGGGAACCTAGTGTTAAGATACCCCATTCCCTACTTTAACCCGGATACTGGAGACATTGGGCGTTGCTTAGAACTCGACACCAGAACAAGAAACGAAAATATAAATTTAAAAAAATATTTCATTTACTTCGTATGCGCTAAGATTGGCCTCAATATCACTCAATATCAGCTACATACATTTCTACAAAATAGAAACTCGTCAGCAATGTTAACATAACCAAAATACTGTAATAACACATGTAATAAAGGCTTTCACAATAGCATAGATATGTCATTCATCTAACAAATGAACAACAAAGCTGATTATAACAAAGTTGGATTTACTCCAAACGTATATTCTACAATCTACAATGGTATTGTCACCATTTGTGGGGTATTTGGGAAGTTTGAATGTAAACGCGATGGCTTTAGGTTCCATTTCTATTTGTAGGAAATAATTATAAACAATTATTTTCTATTTTACGATACAAACAAAAAAGTATTAAGTTTTAATACTTACCATAAAATTTTGAGAAAACAGTAGAAAAGCGGAGAACGGAGAGTTTTGGTATTAGGTGATCTCTGCTAAAGGTGCTATATGTGGGTTATGTGTGAAAATAAATAAGACAAGTTATATTACATATGAAGTTCCTTTAGAAATTTTATGACATACCATAAGATATGGCGTAAAATTTCTAAAGGATAAATTAAAGTACTTTTAAGAAATTTTTTCCCGCTCTTAAAGTATTATCTGCTATTTTATGAAGCTTATTTTATTATATTAAAAACAAAATGATTAGTTATTAAAACCTCTTTATATTTGTATTGTATTTTTTCCTCTGTAGCGAAATATTCAAAGTAAGTTCTTGAAGAGAAGAAAAAATTGCAATAAATAAGTTATTTTACATTCATATTTCCCAACCTTTACCCGCAAATCTCAAGAGTGCAAGCCGAGAGGCTCTCGAAAGTTACCGCAACTAAGTGTTTTGATTTTAGAGATAGCAACTGTATTGTGATGTAAAACGAAATCGTTTGTGCTGAAATTCACTTTAATAATGTAGTTCTTTGTAAGTTTAAGATCGGAAGGTCAGATTTTGTATTTTATTTAGTCGGTCATAGCGCAGTGGCTACAGCGTATGACTGTAAACGTAGGTTCGATTACCACTCAAGGGAATGAATTATTAGATATTTTCAATTCAACGCTCTTGAATAAGCTAGAAGTTAAATTTCGCCAATTTACAAGCATGAATAAATTATTTTTTAACAAAAAGAAAAACCGACTTCCAACTACGAACTAAATAAGTGAAAATAATTTTACAAAGATTTTATAATTTTGAAGTCGGTGCCAAGTAAAACAAACAGGCTTAGTAATTAGATATTGTAGTAAAGGTGTTGTAGCATTAGCTTAGTTTAGACTTTGACTTATTCGTCTATTTGTCGCGCACATACCTAATGCAAATTTAAGACTTATGTGATATTCTCATAGATACCATTGTTATACATAGACCAAAAAAATGGGACCATTCGGAAAATTTCACCTTTCAAATAAAAAAAAATTTCAAAATCGGTTCACCCAGTCAAAAGTTATGAGGTAACAAGCATTAAAAAAAAATACAGTCGAATTGATAACCTTCTTTTCTTACAGAAGTCGGTTAAAAAAATGGCGGAAAGCGGAAAGAAAGAACGGAGTGTCTTAACACTCTCTCTGCCTACCCTGCTATATGCGGCGTGAAGTTGAAAAAAGTCAATAATAAGTGCAATGTTTATCTTCATTTGTTTTATTTTAAAAGATAAAGCCTTAAATCTGACAGGGCTTAGAAACGTAATATTTCGTTTTTTTATGTTTTAAAAAAAATAATTTGTTTCTCATTTTCATCATTTGATTTAGAGATATTAAAAAGTTCATATTCATAATACTAATATTATAAATCTTAAAATTTAAATAATCTTCTATGAGACGGAGAAGACAGAGCTTTTGATCTTACTTATCTGGGGTAAAGGCTTTATTATAATTGAAAACGCTATTCTACGTGCTATTACATTTATACCCAAAACTGCCCAATATATGGGTACATGTCAATGCCAACTATTATAAAAAAATTTGAGTGTTTTTTGTTCTTTCGTTTTTTATTTATTGTAAAACCTATTGGGTGGACTAGGCATAACTTAAGACTCAATTATATATAGTATTAAAATTGAAATTTATATCTTTTATAATAACTACATGTCCTATCATCATTAAGGGTATGCTTGCCATGAACTCATGATCTTCTATATATGTTTTGATACTACGTTCTTACTGGCTTTTCTGCTAAGCGGATTACACTGCGAAGATAAAAAAATCAAAGTTAATCAACACTTTAACAAAAATGTATATATTTGTATGATTTAATTTAATCTTTTAACTTCGTTTTTATTTTTAGTTTCACGATGTATCCTACATCTAGAAGAGTAGGCAGAGGGAGCCTAGTGTTAAGACACTCTTCTTCCAACTTTTCGCCGATATCTGGAGGCATTGGATGTTGAGTGATGGAATTCAACTTTGCCTCGACACTAGAGCGAAGAAATAAAAATATTCAATATTTTATTTCCTCGAGTGGGAACCGAACTCACAACCTGTAGCGATTATAGTCACACGCTTGATTTACCCCCACACCACGTCTAGTCTTACATAGACATAAAATGTTTTTAAAGGCACAACGGAGAACGGAGTGTCCTAATATTAGATTATCTCAGTCAAATTCGCTAAACAGTAAAAGCATTCAGACAAAAAAATGATACCTTACTGAACGACAGGAAAGCACTTTTAGAATAGCGTTCACCTTATAATATAAAATCCATTTTCCATATAATATAAAACCCATCCATTTTGAAAAAGTTAATTGAGAGAAATCTTATAAAATTTTCAAAGATATGAAAACTTCTAAAGCTACACCAAGCCGGACCGAAATGAAGAAAGCCATTTCAAATCTTACTTTGCGTGTTTGCATAGATATTGTTACACACGAGTGGAATTTACCTTTAATGTTACTTAAGTTATCCTTATAAAAGTGGAGAGCTCTTAATTCGATGAAAAATATTATTTAATGTTACAGAAACTGGAAACGCTGTGTAAGGAGTGAGAAAAAATAAATTTTAGTTATCATGCCTATAATTATTTCTAATTTTTTTAATCTTAAGATAGGAAAATAGTGAAGAAAGAATTATTTATAATTGTTTTATTTCTTCAATCTAGCACTAAGACGACAATCCCGACGTTGAGTTCCGCCACTCAACACGCAATACCTCGAAAATTCAGCGGAAAGTGCGGAACAGTAGGTTACCTCTGCCTACCGTATTATATGTGGGATACAAGCTCAGAAAACGACTTTGCCCGTAATTAAAAATATCTGAACTAGCTCCAAAACACACTAAAATCAACTGTCAATATTAATCCCACAGTACAAACAAACATAATAATAATCATTATTTATGCAAATTAATAAAGCATTTCCACAGACGGTATGATGCATGATCTAAATTTGCAATGGCTCTATTAGTCTAATTTAATTAAGTATTATTGAATTTGTGTATTATTGTTAGAAATGTCTTGTTTAATTATATATTTATTAATTGGTTATAGTATTTGTGTTTAGATACATATATTATTTGACTTCCGGTTAGGTGTGGTGATTAAATTATATACATGTTTATGGATGCACTTGTTAAACTTCCGGTTTTAGAATTAAATTTCGATCATACTAAAAATTATATGTATCTACTCATTTATTAAATAAAATATTTTAGATTTTAAATTAATGATGTTACGATGTAAGCTTACAAGAATTAAATGATATAATTATCATGAAAGCTGATATTTAAAGATTTTTTTTCAGCTTAACTTTGTATCCCGTATATACCACATACCCTGCGTATGGAGAGGAAACCTAGTACTAACACATTCCGTTAATCACATACTTCGAATTTTCGAGACATTAAGAGATGGAACTTAATACCGTGTAAAGAGACATTTGTTTTTTTAAATAATTTATTAAGAACATCAACAAGAAAGTAAATTTAATATGATAACAATTATTATTATAATATCTTGATAGCTGGCACGCCATTATAAAATACTAAAGTGTTCCTTTCCTTGAAATTTCTTACTTTGAAATAGCGTAAGCACACAAACCCTTAACAAACTCTTCTGAGAACTTTCTAATATTTTCTTAGTAACTATCGTAGTATTAGTAACTAGCGTCTGAATGTAGAAAACATTTTTATTAAAACTATCGATCATCATTAACATAAACGCAATCGAGTAGTAAAAGTACCAATATATGTTTAGTTTTCTTTTCCGCAAAACCGCATGTATGAGGATTGAGAGAAATTTCATAATTTGTATTAAGATACTATTTAAATGAAATGTACATAATTTGTTTTAAGGTAATATTTGAATCCCATTAAGACCTCCGTTTTTTATTGTGGTAATATTAAATGTTTAATTTCCCCAAATGGGAATCAAACCTACAAACGTCGCGTTAACAGTCGCACGTGAGTGACCGGGGTCACACAAAAACTCTATGTCATGAAACACTACGTCTCAGGCGCTACGGCGACCTCATAAGTGACTCATTCTTTTTCCTTTTTATTTTAATATAACTTTGCTGTCTTTGTAAATGCGACGGTTATGGGTAAAGTACGGCGAGAGTAAGGTGGAAAGTGGAGAATGAAGTGTTAAATTAACTCTAGGTTGCCTCTTTCTATTCTATCAATATAAAATATAGAGAGATTCTTCTTATCGAGAGTGCTTAAGTGGATTTTCTAGTATTACAAGATAATCTGTAGTGAAACAATAGACTACAAATATAATGATGTTAAATTTATAATACCATGTAAACAGTTATGAGATGCAGATGCATTTTTTTTAGCTTCATGCTGTATCCTACATAATACAGGGTAGACCCCTGGAAACGTAGTATTAAGACACTTCGTTTCTGTTTAAATACTTCCGTTTCGCTCTTTCTGCCGTATTTTGGTAGAATTGAGTGTTGAGAAGCGGAGATCGAACCTACAATCTGTCACGTTCACAATCACTCGCTTGTACGCTACGACTAACTTCTAATTTTCAAAACTTATACAATATAATGATATATAAATGTTAGCAAATATCTCGTATAATGGAATATAGTGTGAGAAATACTGTAAAATAAGACATTAACACTGTAGACGGGAATATTTTCAGTTAGATCAAATTCAAATTTAAATTCAGAATATTCTTTATTCAAATATACTATTACAATATATACAAATATTAATATGAAAATAATACAAATATTATTTTCTTTGCCGGTCAAAAATAAGAAGGTCAGTCACGTCTTAGCTCCGCTACGATGGCGTATAAATCTTATAAGTGGGTATATCTAAAAATAAAGAACGCTATGCAGCATGCAGTCTCAGTATTATTCCAGTTCAATAAGTATTCCGAGCAGTATTACTTTTAACGAACGGACGCTCGGCATCTTTACTTAAGCTGCTTGAATGGAAATGTAATTATTGTTATAGAAATAATTCACATTATATAAAATATAAATTAGAAGGAAAGTGTGTAATTTTATTAAATAAACACCGGTTTCTGAATACATATAAAAACTAAATAAAAGAAAATACACATATTTTGTATATACAATATTCGTAATCAGCTTCACGCTATATCCCGCACACAGCGGGGTAGGCAGAGGGAACCTAGTGTTAAGACACTCCGTTGTACACTTTCTGCCGAATTCTGATTTTTTTTACAATATTCGAATTAATAACCATTATTTTTATCTGGGCATCAATATCTCGCATCTACGGCATTATATTATATTAATATATAAATAAATTATGGGCAAAGATCATTTTTAGAAAAAGCTTCATATTTAAACGCTCTAAAAAGGAGATAATAAAATTTGTCTTTTAAATTTTAACTATCAACTCATAACCTCATTGTACACAATTTATATGATCATAAAAGCTTGTCGCGCGATTTACTTGTGTAACTAAACTAGTACTAATTTAAGTATGTAAAATCTGCTAAGTTTCAATTTTTAAAGTTTCAATTTAATTAAATCTTGATTAACGTGACAAGCTTTTATGATCATATGAATTGTGTACAATCGATATCCTCCTTATGGGATTTAGAATGACATAACATTTTCGAGTTGCTCTCAACGAGCCCTTTCATTTGATACCCATGTTGTAGAAGTACAATAAAAATAACTATTCTGGCATCTTGTATGGTCCGCCATATTAGATTTAGAATGACGTCACATATTTGCGTGCATTGTCATCCAAAGTAAACGTGTATACAAAATTTCAGCTCAATCGGTTGAAGATATCTACTTCAAAATTGAGCTCAAAGATTTCACCCGAACCCACATACATACATTGCAAGATAAATAAAAGCTTTTAATAAAATATATCGTTACTGAATTATTTACACCGACAATGCAGAGACCAAACTACTAGACTGTAGAAGTTAAAATATGGCATGTAAGTAGCTAAGGAAGTGTAGGGAAGCAATGAGACTGGACTGTGGTGGATGGACTTTGAAATTTTTCCAGAAACGGGAAGAGTCAAGATTTTCTATTTTACGACTCAAATTTCACGAAACAAAGTTTTGTTCGAAGTCGAGGTAGATTCATACAAATATCTGTTCTATCAAAATAGCGTGAAACAATATATTGTAAAACAAACATAGTCGGTTTCACTTTGTATTTGACAAAAGGGCTACCGTCGGGTGCTCCTGAACGCTTGTAAAGTTGTTTAGGCAATTGTCACAATCACTAGAAATTAAATTATGTTACTATTTAGTGAAGTTTACATCGCTTTTATATTTAATTGTGTATAAAATGTAAAGGTAGAGTTATAAAATTCATGAAAATACTTATATATAATTTACTAGCAACCGCCTGGGTCCTTCTCCCGCTTGGACTACACGATAATTTATTCAATTTGGTACCATATTAGTGTAATTCTTATAAGCGTATAATTTTTAATAGTTTAAAAAAATGCGACCTACATTATTATTATAGATCGGTTCAGTATTTTGTTGTAAATACATATATGAAAGTTTTTTCTTTTAGAGCGCTTTGGAAAATAGTAATTAATTATTAATTTTTATTTTCACCATATGTTAAAAAAGAATATATGAACTAATTTGAATTATTCAAGCCTTTACAATTGCGTAAAAAGACTTAAAGATTAAATAACTGGCTTAGATAAAGATTTATTTCTAATAGAAATGTTAGGAAAATTCACATTAAATGATAAGAGCTCTTATAATATTTATGTGATTATAAATATGAACAAAACAAAAATGTGTTTACATAACTGTTAATATATTTTTTTAAGCTTCAAGCTGAATCCCTCACATAGCAAGGTAGGCAGAGGGAATCTGGGAACCTAGTTTTAAGATACTTCGTGGCTAGGCACTGCCGTTTACCATTTTTCACCTAACAATGAAGGCATTGCGTGTTGAGTGGAGGAACTCAACGTTGCTCTTTGCCTCGACACCAGAGCCAAGAAATGAAACTCGAAATTTAAATAAATATAGGGGAATGAACCCACAACCAGTCGCATTTATAATCATAGTCTTGTGCCTCTGCGCCACGACTGGCCTCTTTATCTTTCTTTTTTCAGCTTCACGCTGTATCCCGCACACAAGAGGGTATGCAGAGGGAGCATAATGTTAGCACCCTCCGTTCCCCACTCTCCGCTGAATTTTTCGAGGTATTGCGGGTTGAATGGTAGAACTCAACACTGGGCTTTTGTCTTGGTGCCAGAGAATATTCCCCCTGTCGCGTCGTGGCGCAGGGGCGCGTATTGTGCCGGCCTCCGTTACTTATAGTAACGAGGTTTAACATCCTTAGAATTCGAAATTAATAAAATTCCATCTTAACGCACATGCACTATTAATCTAAACTGATAGCACTTGTAGTTTCATACATACTATCAATCGCAAAACAACCCTTTAGTGATTGAAAATCGCAAATACCCTTAGTAGCCCATGCACAGTTTGACGCTACTATTACTTAGAATAACAAAATTTGATATTCATTATCAACCCCAAAATCAACTACTAGTGCTTGAATATCGCAAATACTCGTCTTAGGGAGCATATAAACAACGCCAATGCAAACTTCGAGACTCCTAACACGTGTAGTAACAAAGACTCATTAAAAATTATCCACCCAAATCCTTAGGGGTCGAATATTGCGAATTTGCGAATTCCCGTATTAGTGATCACTTAAGGCCTATAATTAACGTCCATACGAAATTTGAGACTGTCAGCTTTAGTAGTTTTCAAATTCAAATTCAAAATATTTTTTATTCAAATAAACTATAAAAGCACTTTTGAATCGTCGAACGTACATGTCAACAAAAAGCTACCACCGGTTCCGAGGGCAGCTCTGCTGAGAAGAGCCGGCAAGAAACTCAACAGTTGCTCTTTTCAAAGACAATGGTATATTTTACTATTACATTAGCTGGCAGTAACGAAGTTTCGTATAAATTATCAACTATAAAATCACCCCCTTAGGAGTCGAAAATTGCAAATTCCTATCTTAGCGAGCACCTATGTCCTATAAATAACCTTCGTGCAAAATTTGAAACTCCTTGCTCTGGTAGGTTCTGAGATTTCGTGATGAGTGAGTGAGTGACCTTCCGATTTTATATATATATGTCGCTGTCGGGTGGATTTCCCTCGCACATAGTTTTTGAGTTGTCCAGTCTACTGTGGGCTTCAGTGGATAATGTTGGCATGAGTAAAAACAATTTGTGATATTATCGCTATCCCAGTAGGTAGATACACCGCACGGAACGCGGGACAGTTTCAGTGTCGTCTGCACCGGCCGACCGCCAAACACAAAGTGAGTCGATGTCCGTCGGCAACGCCTCGACTCGCCCCTTCCATACCGGTACAAAACACTAACTCTGTCAAGCGCCAACAGATGGCGCTGGCGTTTCGGAACCACCTCAGTACTACTATTATAGATAAGTAAGTTCACACAACTTATCAACTAATAAATAATATACCATAATACTCGTATTTATTAAAAAAGGATTGAAACAAAAAACATATTCTTCAAATTTTCATGAGACTACTATGATGGTACACAGTGGCAAATTTATCTTTTTAAGATAACTGCATATAAGATAGTAGGAATAAATGCTTCACTGTACCACACTTTGAAAATACATACGAGTATAATAACCTAATGCCACTTAGAAAAAAGATATGTAATATTCACATGGAATTTAACCATCAACCATCGCCATTAACATAAAATCTTCATTATTAACCAATACACCACCAGTTAGTATCAATGTTGCACTGTTAGGACAAAGTTAACAAACAGCATGTTGTAAACAAGGCATTTCTATTCGACGTGGCGAGTCGCTCGAGGGATTAACGACTTCTTCCCAAAGAAAATTAGGAATGAATGCCGGCTTAGCAGGAACAGTCGATTGGGGCATTCATAGTATTGTATTTTTTTCATATTCGCTATCTTACAAGTTTCTTTAATTATAATTTTTGACGTGACAACCTCTTATAAATCGACGAACAGTTGACGAACTGCGTGAGTTATATGAGTACCACGGAAATGAAAGACTCATAGTCTCGTTCTGCCTGAACCGAGTGTGGAAGGAAGAGCCCGGGACATTAAAACACTCTTCTTGATTTCATACTTTTCTTATCATCGTCCAGTCCTTAACAGAATAACGCATATCGGAGCATTTCAAAACTAATATAATTTTATATTCATTGATAATAATTTCATTCAATTCACAAAATTATGAAATTTATCATCAATGTTTTCTTATGACGTTATGGACGCAAAAGACCGTGCAAAGTGGAGTAGGTTGAGTAGGAGGGCAGACCCTGGCAATAGCCGGGATTAATGCCAAGAGGAAGAAGAAGAAGGAGTTTTCTTATGACGTTATCACGTGAAATTGTCTTCCGTAAACCTACTTTAGCTGTCCAACTAGTTTTTTTGTTATATTTTTTCTATATAATATACTTATACGAAGTAAGGTACTCCAAGTTGGAAATATTATTTTATTCAGTCTTGTTATTTAAAATACGAGGCACCGGTGATCTCTAGTAACCTACATCTAAAAACTTTAAATGAGCGGCGACTGGAGAACCGACTATTGTATCACTAAATTCTCTAACGAAAAGAAAAATATCGTCTATATAAAAAAGAGAATTGGGCTACCGTTTCATGTACGGGGTATAAGGTGAAGGTAAAATAAGATAATTACTAATTATACTTTCAATTATTTAATTAATTGAAAAAATATATATAATAAGCTTAGTATAAAACTCTATATATTTGCAACCTCGGTACAAATTTACAAATAGCTAAGTGTCACATCTCTCTTCTCTACCATTCATGTTAGGAGTTGTATTCTATAAAAGATTTGCTTAACAAAACTAATATCCGATTTTGTTTTAATATCAAAGGAAACGTTGCGTGATAGCCACCAGTTACAGCACTAGTATGTGTTTATAACCAATTCAACCGAGACTATTGAACAGATACAACAAGCTAAGGAAGATATAGGAGATTAGTTGCAATATAATAGTTCTTCTTTCTTCTTTATGTAAAGTTGTCTTTATTCTACCGATTGGACATGAAAATTTTCGTAGCATATCTCTACGAATTAAAAAACCATAATTTTAATGATTACAAAATGTACAAAAAAACGCATAAAATTTATAAAATGTTAATAAAATAGACATAGCTGTGTAAAATCCATAAAATTAAACTAAGTTTTAAATTAAGTTGATATAAAAAAATATATTTTTAAGTAGACACTATTAATTGCTTAAATAAAATAAGATTACATTACAATATAAAATTTCAACAAATCTTAACATATTAGGATAAAACGACAGACAAAATATTTGCTCTCCTCTCATTTGCTCACGCTAGTGATGTGACACAACAGCTGTGCAAACTGCACAGGCACGGATCTCACGTTACCAAAAAGAAACAATCTGTAGCCAAATCAAATATATCGATCGGATGTAAGATTGACTATGGTTTGGAAGTTTTACTCACAGTAGTGGCTTTCTATCGAGTTTCGTTTAATCGATTATTGGAAAAAGAAAATTGTTTGTTGACAATTGTTTTGGATGGATTTTATAATAACATTGATTAAAAATAATGTAATTAGAGTGGTTTATAAATAGTAAATAAAAAATGTTGAACAATTTATTTATTTTATATGCAATTTATCTGTCAGTTGTGTTAAGTCCTGAGGATATTTTTGTACTAAATTGCATTTGTTTCGATAAAAATAATAAGCGATGTTTTTTTTATTTCTAAAATCTTTCTAATTAGAACCTGCAATAACATTAATATAATACAAAATCTAAACCATCCATTTTAATTGTACAAGAAAATATATTTTCCTGTAAGAGTACTTGTATTTTAAAAGATACACCATCGATGAACGCATGATCGATTTGTTTGATTTGGCCGATAGCCGCTCCTTTGTGACGAGAACACTTGTTTCGGCTACATTTGCCCAACCGTAGAAAAGATGGATGTAGAAATTTATAAAACATCAATACTTGTATATTAAATTTTGTTTTTTCTCTTATATATGAATTCATATGATAGTTACGGGATTTTTTTGTTGGAAACCTATAACGTTTCAAAATAGTTCAATGTAGCAGATATTATATTCGTATATTGTCTCAAAATGTACCTGTAAGGATGTGAAAATAAGTCAGAATTGTATTTATCACATAATACTTTAAGCTAACACCCGAAACTGCTTCTCTTAAGATAATTACTAATAAGAAGAAAATTATTAGAATGGACATTATTAAAAAACTGTTAATACAAATTATTCATAACTTTTTATACGTTTGAAAAATATATTGCACCCCGCACTGTAATATCATTAATAAATATAATAATAAATATAATAAATATAATTATTTTCCTAAAAGCAAATCGAACCTAACACGATCGACCACGATCTCCCACTTTCCAATAACGTTACTATATTGTTCAATATTTTTTTTATTTTTAGCTTCAGACTGTATTCCGCATAGTAGAGTACATAGAGTAAAAAATCACTTATTTCTCGATCCGAAGTCGAACCAACACATAAGTGTTCACAGTCAGACATTTTAAAAACCTAAAAGTTATAATATATCTGTATCTCAATTAATCTTTGACAAAATTCTATATTAACTAGCTAATAAAGAAGGTATGCTGTTTTGATTATAGTTGATTTGGTAGCGCATGTAAGTGACGACTTTTACTTGGTGGTTCTGAGAATTAAAATTTTATGTTATTTGAACACGCAGTTATATCCATTTACAAGATTAGAAATGGAGATTTTATTAATATATGTAGGGAACAATTATATATATTTACAGTTTATTTAATATGTATCATTTATATATTTCAATGTTGTAATTTATTCATTTATTATTTACATGACCTAGAAAAAAAATCACAGCAAATACTTTCATTATTATTATTTCATTTACCTTTATTGATGGTTCCTTCACTAACGATAAACAAAATTTACATATTGGTATAAACAGTACCGTTTTCGTAACAATATCTTGTTTAACATAAAAATGTTGGCTTTTAAAATTGTTTTCAATAAAAAACGTTGTATAGAATTGCGTCTAATATTCTCTCATTTCGCAAAACAATGAATATTTTGTTATTTAATTAATTTGTCTTGCTGTTAGATTGCTTTGTGTTTTCTCCATTTGTACATATTAAAATAATGTCAAGGGCAAAAGATAATTTAATCTTTTCTTATGTTTTTCAATATTAAATTATTTTACACAATGGTTGTGAGTTCCTATACTTTTTTAGGGAAAATTAATATTTTTCCTGAAACTTCTACGAAGAACAACGAATGTTTAGCGATGATTTTGTCAATATTACGCATTATTTAGATTCGTTTCCTATTTTGTATAACTAAAAGAATGGATATACTGAGAGACTAATATTTTTTTCTCGGCTTACTTACAAAAATACGGTAATAATAATAAAAAAGCCCAAAAAAATCTTTTGTAGTTACTCCCTCCTTCACTTCACACTCTCCATTTAGTTGGGCCGTCCTATTATTTATTTTTTTCTTTAGCAAATTTGTACGCTACTACATATATATTGCCCCTAACTTAATTCGCTTTATCAAGCTACGGGCGACTGACATACGTCAAAATTAATTACTTTCGATACGAGGGACGTCAGAGATGACGATTATTGAGTGAACGACCAAACTACTATTATTTTAATATGTCTACAATACAACATATAATAAATTTGTTATTTTTCTGTATTCTGCACAAGCAGGGTAGGCAGAGGGAATCTGGGAACCTATTGTGTACATTAATTACATTTATATTAAGACTCCGATGTTCTTGACCTTCCGTCGAAGAAAATTAAAATATTAAGTATATTATCTCCGGTACTGGGAATCGAACCCACAATCATCGCTCTTATGCCATTTTGCTATTACATTTATGAGGTTTTAGAAAACTTATAAAAATTCTAATGTAACGAGATGTTAAGCTGTGCCTCTACGAAACCATCCAAGCTCTCTGACCACTAAGCCTTACATTCACGTTTTAAGAGGCGAGCGTTAGAATCCTGCTACATACAATTTTTTATACGTTTTCTAAGAAAGTATCTTTAGTATGAAATACTCGTACAATGATTGCAAAAAATTTTTGCAATTATTTTCTTTTTTTTCAGGTAAAATAAATTAATCCTTTACTGATTCGTACATTCCGATATAATTGTGTTCAAAAACATATTGTTGTATTTTTATATGTACAACAAATGTTTATATATTTTTATGTCAATGTTCTGCGGAGAGAATAAGAATCTATAATACCATTTATTTGTAGTACTTATCTGAAGGATAATTGGATTAGTAATAAAAAATCGTTTGTATACATTTCCATTAAATCTAACAATTGTAATATTACAATGGTGAGGTGTCACTTTTGTACCAATGTTCAAAAATGATGTTCGAAAATCAATACACCCCTAAAGTGTTAACAGAGGGAACGATTTCTAAGTATCGAACAAGGGTTGCTAGGCCCAAGCCGTTTAAAATTACTTATATAAAATGTTTATCTTACATTTACTTTATTATTATTGTTTTGAGAATAAATAAATTAAAAGTAAAAAAATATTTTTTATAAAAAGCTTTTATTTAAACGGTCTAAAAATGAGAAAATAAAATTTGTGTTTTAAATTTTAACTATCAACTCATAACCTCATTGTACACAATTTATATGATCATACAAGCTTGTCGCACGATTTACTTGTGTAACTAAACTAGTCTAATTTTATTATGTAAAATCTGCTAAGTTTCAATTTAATTAAATATTTATTAACACTTTTTCTAAAAATGATTTTTTACTTTTAATTTATTTTTTACTTTTTAGTTACCACTAGCTAATTTTCTCACACTAGATGTCAAATTATTTTTCTCATTATTCATATATTATTCATATTGCAGAAGTGAATATATAATAACTATTCCGCCATCTTAGATATTCCGCCATATTGGATTTAGAATAACGTCACATTATTTTTCGAATTACGGTCAACGACCCATTTAATTTAATATCTATATTTTAGAAGTAGACCAAATAGATACTCGGCGATCTTCGACATCCTCCTTATGGGATTTAAAATGACATCACATTATTTTTCGAGTTGCTCTCAACGAGCCCTTTCATATGATACCTATATTGTAGAAGTACATTAAAAATAACAATTCCGTCATCTTGTATGGTCCGCCATATTAGATTTAGAATGACGTCACATATTTTATCGTGCATTGTCATCCAAACTAGACGTGTATACAAAATTTCAGCTCAATCGGTTGAAGATATCTACTTCAAAATAGAGCTCAAAGATTTCACCCGAACCCACATACATACATTGCAAGTTAAATGAAGCTTTTAAAATATATACTTTTAATAAAATAAACAGGTTGTGGGTTAGATCCTCCTCGAGGACACGAAATATTTAATATTTTCATTTCTCTGCTCTGGTAAGGCGCAAGGTAACGATAGAGCGCGGCGTTGAGTACCGCCATCCAGCGTACAATGCCTCCAGAATTTAGAAGAAAATGGAAACTAAGAATGGAGTGTCTTAACACTAGGTTCCCAAGTTCCTTTTGCCTAGTCGTGTTGACAGTCATTCAAGTTATTTTTTATGACAACCCAAAAATCTATGATTGTATAATATTGTAAGAGGAAATGAAGCATTTTATTATATTAACAAATATTAACACAGCTCTACAGCTTACGGGTCTGCAAATATGGAACGGGAAGGGTCAAGTATATTACTTCTATTATCATTCAAATGTCTTAATATTATTGTCTTGGAAATATTTGTAATGATATTTTAAATTATTTTTATAGATTCCCCTGTATTTATTAAATTACTGTATAATTTACTTAAAGCATTGTTTTTATTTCTAGTGTAAACCACACTACACTAGAAAACTCACGTCCCGTATTTGAGTAAAAGTGGAGAACGGAGTGTATTAACTGGGTTCCCTGTAATGAGGGAGAAAAGTGAACCTCTTAAAGTAGCTAATAACTATGAATACCGTAGTACCAAAATATCCCTGTACATAAACTTACCTATTTCATATCCTATTACAATTTTTATATTTAAAAAATATTTAATATTAACTTACTTGCAGCTTAAATTGAAGCTAAAAGGTCAGTGGTTAATGCTTCTGAGGATAATGTAAAAGAAAAACAATTTGTTAAGTTGCTCTTAACAGTACAAAGGAATTGTGCATTATAACTAAGCTTACTTTTGTTCGGTTTTTTAATGTTAGAACCTGTTAGGTATAAGTACTATTTTTTAATGAATTAATTATGAAAAAATTAGACCATCGCGGCAGAATTAGCAAAATACTGCTAGGCGATAGATATAGGTTCAATCTTGTTAGTTAAATCGTCGATTTTTAAGAGTTTTGATGATTAATATAAATTTTGAAATATCTTCACGTTGTATCCTGCACTAAACAAGGTAGGCAGAGGAACCTAGTGTTAAGACACTCCGTTCCCCATTTCTCTCACTATAGTAGATAAATATTACAAATAAAATAAGTAAAATATAACGAAAGAATTATTTTGTAATAGGTTTTACATGTAATATCTAGGCTAATCACATTCCCTTGATATATCTATTGCAAATGTACTTAGGTATGGGCATGACAGCTATTATTGATAGCATATCATATTTCCCACATTCATTTGCGTGTTATTTAAACTAAATCCGTCTGCTCCCTATAAAAACCAAAATCCAATTAAATGGCTTACACAGGTCTATTTCAAGCTTATTTGATTAAAATTAGCATTAGTACTGCATTCGACTTTGTTTTACTGTATTCATAAATATTATTTGTCCCCATTTTATCTAATTACGAGTATATCGAAGAAAAAAAATGTCCGATATAAAATTATGCGAAGTGGAGAAAATCTGAGGAAGGGAATGTTTTAACATTATGTTCTCTTTCGAATATATTAAAGTAAAGCTAAAAATTATCACAATTTCTATAGCTATACTTAAAAGTGAAATAAAAATATTTTCGAAAACTTTTAACATTAATAACTTAATGAAATTTAAAAGTTTATTATAGCTTTTATCTATATAGTGGTAGCATAATATTTAGCAAACAAACGTACGTAGATACGAAAATTCGAGTCCCTACTTTAAATTAAATACTAAAACAGTATTAATTAATTTCGAAACAGGATATGATTACAGAAACTTTGTACGTAGTGCAATACAAAATTTAGTTTTGATATATTTTATCGCACTTATTGTATCGTTTTCAGTTTAATTATTCTATTTTTTTTGTATCACGCTGTATCCCGCATATAGCAGAGTAGACATTTGGAACTTAATGTCTCCATTCCCCAGTTTTCACCCAATGTTTGAACTACTGCATCTGAACGCACTGCTTTATTGAACGTATTTTTCTAAAGCCAGAAAAGCAAAATAATGAATTCCTGCAGTCCAGCTGCCCCGTTTATATACTTAAAATAATCTTTAAAAAATGTGTGTGAGAATTCTTAGTCTCCTAAGCGTATGACTCTAAACGCGACAGGTTGTGTGTCTTAACACAAGGATCCCTCTGCATATACTATTCTGTGATACATCGTGAAGCTGAAGTGTATTATTTAATTATTTCACTTATATTGATATTATTTAATATTCAAGCCAGGCATTGTGAAAAGTTTAATCTTAGCATAAATTGTTTAACTTAGTAAACTTGGTAATGGGAAGTTAATCGTGCTGAAGAATCTTTGACGTCTTGTTTTTGCAACGTTGTTGTCGCTCTATGAAAGGCAGTCGGGAAGTTAGTATCGAGGAATTGTGATCTAGGAGCTTGGTCGATTGCGTCTTTTGAATTTATCTTAGCTCTACTTAGGGATCTTTATCTTAGCTTACTACTTAGGGATCTTGGTTGTTTAGAAGAAATGGGTTGATTTTTTTTAATAATATTCGTGTATTATGGTTTTTTAATCAATAATTTTTGTGATAATTTTTACACTGACTTTTATATTTTTCTTATATATATACATACATACATAAATACATACATACATACATATATATATATATGTGTGTGTGTGTATATATATTTTTAAATTTTGAATACGCATTGATTGTTGAAATGTTTGTACTATCCTTAGTAATAAAATATTTAACACTATTTTAGAATATTATATTTTAGAATACAATTAATATTTTATAACTATTTTTGAAGATATTTTAAAAAATAACAAATTTATATCACACCACTGAAATTCTTGGAGACATCATTTAAACTCAACTGATATAAGACTAGTGCTCCTTTCTTATAGAAAATATGTAAGTGAAAATCATATAGCTCCTTCAATAATTAAACATACTAAAACAATATTTAACTTGTTCATACATAAAATACAGTACGCCGCACAAACTATCTCTATAATACCTGTTTTTATTAATAACATCTAAAACAAAATCAACGTTATTTACTTTAACCAAAATAGTTTTTTTAAACGTAAAATAACAATACAATATACATATATAAAATTTTATTACTCTATCATAGTATAAAACTCGGTGTTTCCATTTTATTTGTGTATATTTAATGGTCGATCGAACTGATGTGAAAATTCGCTATAGTAAAATCTCCATAGGTGCAGTGTTGTCGTAAAACTCAAATAAAAGTCAATATACTGCAAAAAATATTTAAACACGCTACAGCTGTAGTAAAATATACTTTAGTGGTATATCACTAGTGCTATGAGATTTTGGATTTTCAGTTCCTCGCATCGGTAACAAGAAAAATGCGGCGTTCAGTTCCGCCACTGAACGTTGAATCTGGGGAACGGAGTGTAAGTTAGTTCCCTCTGCCTTAACCACTTATGCGGAATACGGCGTTAATATATTTGTTGAAAAACCGTTTAATATGATCATAACAGCAAGAGATGAATTATACTTAATTATTAGTACATGGAATTATGTGGAAATATAAATTTAAAATATTGATGAGATTTTTCTTCGCTCTGGTGTCGAGGCAAAACGCAGCGTTGAGTTTTTCACGCAAATTCTGAAGAATCAGGCAGAAATGGGGGGAACAAATTGTCTTAACAAAAGGTTATCTCTGCCTACCCTGCTGTGTGCTGGATACAGCGTAAAGCTGTATTTGTATTTGGAATTATAATATGTATAAATAATTAAGAAAAGAAAATTGAATCTTATTTCTTTTTTTTATTAATTTTTACATATTTATATTGTGTGAATTCTTTATAACCTGTGAAACATAATTAATTTTTAAACCAAAAATATAATAACGTAAATATGTAGAAATTAACCTATTGTTGAGCCGGACCTTAAAAATCATTAATCATTAGAAATCTAACCAAAATGTGTTGCGGTCAGTCCCTTCTAACATAATAGAGCTATTTGTTCATTTAATTTAATATGAAATGAGAGTGTAAAGCTTTTATTAGTATATGAAAAATCATAAGTTATTAAGAAAATATATATTGGAGCTCTCGTTCTTTCTCGTTTCATGTTCTAGCGAATTTTGTATTACTTTTGTTTTTTTAACCTAACAGAAACAATCTTTACACTAGTGAAGCTAAAAAATAATAATTAATACTACCGTTAATAGCCATTATTCCACATTCTGGGAACGTAGTGTCCTAAAACTAAGTTCCCAGGTTCCCTCGCCGTACCCAGTATGGAGTACAGCGTGAAGTTAAGTAATGTTACAAGCCTATTTCTCTTAGTTTAAGTACTCGTATAGTCTCGTTAAGCAAGATGCTCCGTCTAGATTTAATTGGCATTATTTCACTTAATAAGCTCACACCATAACAGTTTGCATGTGGCGTTCTCACTACGGCGCTGCGATTTTGCGTTTACGTTTATTGTTAAAGTAAATACGTTAATTTGTAGTACCTACTGTAGTATTACAAATTAGATTTTACTTGGCAAGTATTTGAAATAACATTTAAAATATGGATATAGATAGGAAATTATAAAGTATATAACAGTTTCTTAACACTAGTTTCTTTGCCTTGTTACATGTGGTACATATCTGTTAATAACAAATATAAATAATATCTATTATTCTAGTTATAAAAACAAATAAGCCTGGAACTTTTTCCATCTTCAGTTGGAAGATATTTTATGTAGAGTTACGGAACCATGAAAAAGAAAAAGAAACAGGATATATAATAAACACCAGGTATCGTTTTCTCAATGCAAAGAATTTCTAGTAATCATAATCACGATTCAATTGCCCTTATAGAGTCGTAAATATGGTTTTGGGTTTTCAAGTTATGGATATAGTTTAGGATTTGGTTTGACTATAATGTTACTCATATTACATATATTATATATTTTATAAGTGAATTTAAACATTTTACTGATTGCTTAAGAATTTAATGCTTAAAGCTGCTAATTCTTGGAGAAGTAAGTATAATATACACATTGTTTTCAAAGTAACTTACATCTGGCACATTGCCAGTTTAGTGGTTCTTACGTTTTAGCCATGGCTTGTTAGTGGAAAACAGAAATTCGACTTGTATGTTAACTAGTTTTGACTGACGAAATAACAGTCACATATATTTTCACTGTATTTTCGTATTAACTTTATTTTTGAAAAGAGCAACTGTTGAGTTTCTTGCCGGCTCTTCTCAGCAGAACTGCCTTCCGAACCGGTGGTAGCTTTTTATTCATATGTTCATTCGACGATTCAAAAGTGCTTGTAATAATTGCCTATTTGAATAAAGAATATTTTGAATTTTAATTTGAATTTTAAAGTAAAGAAATGCTTGTTTCAATTAGTTGTAGGTGGCCAGTCGGGGCGCAGAGACACAGTGACCGGTTGTGGGTCACCACTCAAAGAAATAAAATATTTATTTTCTCTGACAAAAAGCACGGCGTTAAGTTTCGCCACTCAGCACGCAATGCCTCCAGAATTTGCTGATAAATGGGGAACGGAGTGTCTTAACACTAGGTTCCCTCTGCCTACCCTTTTGTGTGCGGGATACAGTGTGAAGCTGAAAAAAAAGTAGTACCTACTAGTGGTTATACTAACCAAATTAACTACTTTAACTTTCATATTATTACGAATGAAAGAGAGCATAATTAATCTATGCCTCTGATGGTTATCGCGCTAACATAATTTCTTTTGAAATTTAAGATTTTAACATTTTATCAAGGCAACAGGCACAGGGAAAAGGTAAAAAAAAAGAAAAATCCTTTTTTAAAGCCTCACTTTAAAAAAATCACATATCAAAAAATTAAACATTAGTAGTACCTTCCAATAAAAATATTTAGTGTACGGTAGGTACCAATGATTCACGCATATTTCATTTTATTTATTTACATAATTTCTAACGTACCAAATTGGCATATATTTCGAAAGTAACGCAATTAGATTTGTGTAAATACAATTTAGATTTGATTCGAACGTGATAAATTGCAAGCTACATAGGATTTTCATTCATCACATTTTAGCTGAAAATTTACTATATATTAGGCGTTTTTGAGGCCATGGCGCAGTGGAAACGTTGTAGATTCGATTCCCACTTGGAAGAAAAATTATATTTAATTACTTTCATTTCTCTAATCCATAAATATCTCGAGACGAGTATAAAGCGGAGAACGAAGAATCTTGACGCTAGATATTTTCTGACCAACCATGCTTGAAGGAAAAGACTTTAAGCTGTAAAACTTAAGCCTTAAATCGGTAGATAATCTCGTAGCAAGCAAACATAGAGTGGACTAATATGGCCATAAATTATCAGAATATGCACCTAACGTGGATTATTGATCGGTCCTAACTCTGTAACTGAAATAATGACTCTCCTGTTGCCGATCGGAACTTCATTGCATTGAAATTGTAAGTTACAATAGTATAGAAATTAAAAAGTATGTATGTGTATGAAATTGGTATTAATAAAAGCTTTTAAAAAGATACGAAATTTTATCAATGCACTTAGGAATATGCTTTTAATATTGCATTAAAGTAAGGAGTAAGTGAGCACAGTAATAGTGTCCAGTTACCATATGGTGCAAATGTAATGTGAGAAATGAACCCACAATTGTCGCCCTTCCAGTCAGGTACTATACCTCTACGCCAGAATGACCTAAAAACAGCATTGCTATTACTATTCTCTATAATAACCGTTTTATTCACAAATATTTCGTTTTATCGACCGCAACTGATACAACAATTTTATAAGCCTAAAAAGGTCCCTGTACGCAATTCACGTAAATTCATAGTCATTTTTAAAAAAATATGTGACTATACGGTGGTAAATATATATTCATCGTTATGAGAAGGTGGAGTTCTTATGATAGCGATATAATAAAGTAAACATTTTTTACTTGCATTTTTTTTTGACAATTGAATATTAGACAAGTTTTTTATACAATGTTTTAGTGTTTTATTATATTTACAGATTAATTATTTTGTATGAAGACATTTGTATTTAAATATATGATATTCGAGAAACCACAAGTTGTCTTCTTGTGAAGCATACATCAGTGCCTGAAGTGGAAAAATTTCGTCCAGTGTTTGTTGCTAGTGTGGATCTATGGCGTCTTACGTGATATTTACTAGCTACAGATTTTTGGTAGTAACATTTGTATTGGTGGCAGTAGCTCTGTAAGCTTAAATTACAATGGGCAAGCCATATTGTTAGGATGACCGAAAACCGACGGGAAAGATAGGTCCTGGTCCCAATGTTAATAATAAAATTTGTGGATTGACGTTATTTTTATATTTTTTGAGAAATAGCATCAAGGAAACAAATAAAATACACCCATTTACAGATCAACAATGCATCTATAATCCATATCAACAATATTATTATAATCATTAGGAAATCCGTTATATGAACCACCCTATGAACCGCTCCGCTAGCCACCCGCCGCCGCGTCGGAGCGCGACGGAATCGTAAAGCAAAACCGTCGACTTATATTACGATTTTTCATAAAATATCAATCGACATGCGAGTGGGGTAGTTGGAAATTAAAGAACACAAATTATATGAAATATTGATATACCTTTTATTATTATATTTCAAAATATTTTAAAGTCATTAAGAGGCCACTCGTGGTGCAGGGGCACTTTGTGTGACTGTAAACGTGACAGGTTGTAAGTTCGATTCCCACTCGTGGAAATGAAATATTTAATATTTTCATTTATTCTCTCTGGTAACGTGGCAAAGTGCGGCGTTGAGTTAAATACGCAATGCCCCCTGAATTGACAATAACAGTGGGGAACTCCTCGTCTTAATGGGTAGGCACGAAAGAACACAAGTTACACAAGTTTACAGGTTCCCTTATTTTACCGTGCTATGTGCAGGGTAGCTCATAGCTGGGGATATGAGTGGGTATCAAACCCACAATCATCGCGTTCTTCAGTTGAAAAGAATAGTAACGACAAAAAAGAGAATTCACCATGAGTTAGGTTTATTCATGGGAGAGTCAGCGAGAACACGACTTTGTTCTTTACTTGTTTTACAATGAAAAAAAAAACAGGTGAATTGGTAAACTTCTCCTTTTTTAAACTATTTAAGTATAATATTTAAATATAATAGTACAAAAAATACTATCGGCGCTGGATGGACAGTTTGATAAATGATTTATTATAAGCATTATATATAATATTCTAGTATTATTAGAAGCCATAGATAATATTATTCCAAGTAGAACGAATGAAGCCTATAACAAAGCTATTTTCGAACAAATCTAGGCTTAACCAACTACTAGACTAACGATGTAAAATTGCTTTTGTATTATATTAGAAAAAATATTACTGTATCGAGGCCGTTATTGCGTAGCAACACAACGTGTAACCGCAGGCGCGAAGTTTATGGGATAGACTCCCACCAAGAATTAATTTATTTCATTTGCTCACACTGCTGACAGGTTAAGTGCGGCGTTGAGTTGCGCCTGTCAATATATAGTTTTTGGAAACTGTTGAAATAAAATTGTCAAATGTAAATGAAATTAAATTTATTAAATCTTTAGGATAAGAGATCTTTAGGATAATATAATATTGTTTTTTTACATAAATGAAAACAACAGTTATGATATTTTTTACGATGAATTCAACAGTGTCATAATTTTATTTAATTAAATTTTATTATAAAAAGTAAAAACTTTATTAAATAAAAAAGTTTTGTAGTTCCAGTTTAACGTACATAACATTTATAGGTCAAGGAAGCTTAAATGCAACGTATACATAATAATTAGAACTTCCCGTGGCACGCACATTGTTCAAAAGTTTCTCACGAGTGGCATTTCGCCAGCTTACTCGTTTTTGTTTAGTATTTACCAAGATTTTATTATATATTGAAATATGTGAAGTGAATTATAATTGTATTTTTTTCAGCTTCACGGTGTATCCCGCATACAACAATACTCCGTGTTTTTCTCGACTGGCGGAACTCAACGCCGAGCTTTGCGTTAATACCAGAGGGAAGAAATGAAAATATTAATTAATTTATATATTTTATAATTTTTCCTGTATATTTTTATACATCACAATTTATTAGGTAGTAGAGTGACTAATGATATGTAGTTCCTTCGTTCGATTCGAAAATGCAATTATCTCGTGTACGGCTAATACATAACAACAGTTACGTATTTAAATCTGTAAGCTCCCCAAGTAGGTCCGCCTTTGTTTTGTTAAACTCTTTAATTAACTTGTATCGCACCTGCTCGCTGTGGGACTGTCGAAACTTTGTACAATTGCTACCAAATTTTGTGACTGTTTTCTCTGTTAATAGTAGGTTTTAATGCGAAAAACTAATTACTGAAATATGCTTGTAATAACGTATTGAAAAATTATATAACTTTACTGAATTTGAAACAATTTACTATTTATATTCCCGATTCAACGAAAACGCTGTTTCACCAAGACTTCCTCGGATACAAAGAAGGCAGGGACAGAAGTGTGCGACTGTAAACGCGATAGATTGTGGATTCGTTTCCTCTCTTTGGTAACCAGGCATAGCGCGACGTTGAGTTCCGCCATAACGTCACAACGCCCAAGGTTATGATTAAAAAGAAATATTTTTATTTTAATCGTCATACATCTTCCTCCGGGACATGTGATACGTCATGTAATTATTACAGTATATTTAAAAAGTATTTCTTTCCTTTCTTGTAGCTTGAAATTGTAAAAGTAAAATTTATAATACATTGTCGTCACCGACACCGAATGTCTTGCTAAATATCTCTGCATGTAAAATTTGTATTACAATTTCACTTATAGCAAGCATATGTTGAATGTAAATGTGTTTGTATAACTTATATTACTGGCGTCAGTCATGCATATATAAATTGAAGCGGATTAAAGTAAATTTAAAATGTCAATAAGTTTCTTTTTAAGTTTTTAAGTCCTTATTATGTCCTATAAAGCCATAAAGGTATATTTTTTAAAGTTTTTTTTGGCACTACTTTTAGGGACTCACACACGTAAAGTTCAGCTTAGACCTCGTGAGCATATGACTTTTAATTAAATAAAAAAACATTGTCATCCAAAATTACCACTAGTATAGTACTCAAATATTTACTCAAAGCTAATTTAAATCCACAATCTGTACCTGCAAAAACATTAAAACCTAACTAACTAATACTATTAGCAACTGACCTAGTAGAGGATTTACAAAAATATAAAATAAATATTCATCAGCATTGTCGAGAGTGACAGTACTAAGAGAAACTTATATAAACCTTGGCTCAGTGTGTTTACTCAGGCGCGATATTAGGACGTACTTAACGGTGACTTTTTAGTTGTATATCTTTTTAGTAGTTGTATGTAAATGTAATAGTTCAAGAGCCCAGAGCCCCCAGACGTACGTCATTTGAGCAAAATTAAACTTATCTACCTAAGAATATATCTATTTGAATGCCATATATATTCAGTGATTTTCAGTCTTTTTCAGTCTCATTCAGTTTCAGCAAAGCTGCTGGCTGTTTTTCTCTTCTTTTAGAAACTTTATGTTATTTATATTAGCTTTATATATATTTATTAGGTCGTAAAATAATAAGAAAAAAAAACATATTAATATTTATAATATTTGATGAGAAAGTTTTTCCGAATGGCTGTTTGCTTTACTTTCGCATAAAAAATACCAAACGGATTTAAATGACATTACAGCAATGAAGCTTACTATTAGTATAGAATAAAATAACTAAAATAGAACACCGAATATTAAATGTATCTTAGTTACTGAAACTATGCTTAACTGACACTCGAATGCAAAATACGAGTATATCTTAGAATAACACAACATAATCCGTAATATATATTCCAAACATGAGACGACTTTTAAGCAAACATCTCGTACGACTTAAAATCAACCTCGAAGGAATTTGTATAAATTTTTGGATAATATTATGAATATTATAGATTATTGTTAGATATTTTGTAGTTTTGTGCTTGGTCCCGTTTCTCCACTTTCCGCCTTAATCCGTGATATTGAGTGTGGAATGGCGGAACTGAACGCCGCGCTTTATCTTACAGCGAAGACGAAGCGTAAGCAAATCTTTATATTATACCCCGTTGAAAATTTCAATTTTTAAATGACTCTTTTTACATAAACAGCAATCTGCTGTTTATATTTTCAGTTTACTTTATATTTTCAGTTTATAATTATAATATGAATACTTAAATAAAATAAAATGTTTGAGTAAAAATTATACATAAATAATATATTAAACTGTGCATACATTTATTGTGAACTCTAAAGGATGGAGGTCGAGTGGTATGCAGGAAATGCGACACCATACCTCCACCATACTTTATGAGTTGCTTGTTCTTGCCGACCTGTTTGCTAATGTTTGAGGTACATTTGATACCTATATATATGTCGGCGTGGGTGATAATTTACTTAAATATTGAGAATAAATTCATAATTAGTTAACTAATTACAAAAGATGTTTTAAGGAGTAAAATTAGAAATAACATTTAGAGTTAATAAAATGCTGTAAATATTGAATTGATGGTTTTGTATTTGTCAGTTTCCGGTGGCGCCACTTTGGGCTCGTCACCGTTGTCAACGTCATTGTTACTTTATAAAAGGCCACGCGGGCGGTGTACGCTCAGTCGAGGCTCTGCCACGGCTCGGAGCACTACTCGTGCTCCACCGCTGGTTAACCTCGACTATTT